>CM030033.1:2141384-2212327 GCA_017639485.1 Pluvialis apricaria
GTGCCCGTCTGTGCCAACGCTGCCTTCAGCACAGTCGGGGCCAAGGCAGTCATTACCTTCAGCATCACGCGCTCCTCTATATGTTCCTTTAGCTTTAGGCGGTTTCACTTCTCCGGTGCTCGAAAGACAGGTTTGTCGTTCCCAGACAAACAAAGCAGCAGCCCAATTTTCCATTTATATTTGGTACGGCACCCACAAGGAAAAAAAAATTAAGAAAAAAAACCCAACAAAAAAACCAACACGACTATTTTAAAAGTTGGAACGAGTGAGTTGGGCCAAAAAAATGAATATTATACCAGAGAAGCAAGTATGTCTAGGGACTAGATATAGCCGGTACAGATAAATATCCTCGTAGATTTACCTGATGAAGGTGGGACCGAAATCTGGCAGCAGCAGCAGAAGTTAATTTCTAGTTGAGTTTATCCAGGGAAGCCCCGGGAGGTTACAACCCCTTCCTTGATTTTCTTTTAGGGCTCCTCCGGTGTGTTAACCCACACTTTTGTCTTCCTCAACTCCTACGCAACCAACCGCATCGTCCAGCCGCTATTTGCCGCCTCAGACCCTCCACAACTAATTGATGGGTTGCAATTAACAGGCTGACGCACGGCAAAGCTGAAAGGCAACGTGAGACAACGGGCCATCCTACCTGCCCCGCCGAGAACCAGCAGTACCCAGAAGGGAAAAAAAAATAAAATCTTACAAAAGAAACCAGCAGACGCTCAGCAAAACTCCCCTGGAGCCGAGAGGAAAGCTGCAGGTGCAGGAAAAACAGACAGAAATCCTCCAATTTTTCCCTCTGGACGTGATCCAGGTGCAACCTACGCTTCTCCTTCCTCGCAGGAGTCCGAGCGAGGCGACCGAGGTCAAGGCCACGACATCCAGAAGTCACGTCACCGCTGCCGGAGGCTTCCTCCAGCTCCCAGGCTGGAGCTTTCCAACCGCCCGCGCTCCGGGCAGCATCAACCGCACCAAGCGTGGATCAGCCGAGACGGGACACGCTCCGACACTCTATCCACGGCTGGGCAAGAGCAAAGTCTCCTCTCTTCCTCTGCTCTGGACTCCCTGCACAAGGGATCGCTGATCCGCCACGAGGGATCGCTGATCCGCCTCCTCTCCGAACCAGCCGGGGCTAAAACTTTTTGCGGCGTGTGCTCCAAAACTCCTCCTGGCAACCCTACTCCGGCCTTCCCGCGAAGCTGTTTATACTGGCCGCTGTCACAAGCGAGACGGACTCGACAACAGATCTCCTCTGACATTTCTGAAAAGGAAAATCTTCCCCCGGCCACGTGGTTCCAGTGACATAAGGTCTCCCCAGTCCCACCCTGCCCAGTAACAACCAGTTTACTTACTCATCTCTGCTCCAGCATCACAAGGAGTTACTACGAGCGGAGCCGCCGGCGCAGAGGGAGCCGACAGCCCTGGAAGAGCCGGAGCAGCTACCTGGGTTCCTGCCTCCGAGGGAGCATGGAAGGAAAAGAAAAGGACAAACCAGACCCGGTGCCCGCTCTGCTCCTCGCAAAGCCGTTCGTCTTCCACGGAGGAGAAGGGCGAGGAGACGCCGTGCAGCACGGGCCGGGCAGCGCCTCCGGGTACCGGTGCGCAGAGCAAAGGGATGCGCTCCGTGTGCAGATCACACGTTTATTTCTGTTGTTGTTTCTTGGCCGTCCAGGTAAGGCATCGCCTTTTCAACCCTGACGCTCAATGCCACACTGCTTCGGCGCAATGTCGGCTGCGCTCAGCCAGCCCGGAGCAGCAGAGGAGGCAGCGCTGGCCCGGCCGGTCCTTCTTGGAGGACGAAGCACCGAAAGCAAACTTTTCGAGGCCTTGCTTGGTTCAGGGCGCTCGCAGCAGCTCGATGAAGCCTGCTGGGATGCTCAACGCTCGCAGTGAGGATGAGAGTGGTGGCGAGGACGTCGCTCGGGGTAGTTCATCTCTAGATATTACCCGGAGAGAACACCAGGCTGTTTGTGAGGCATAGTACTGACCCCACGCCACGTTACAGCATGACAACGTGATGGTCAGGCACCGCAGATGCCCAAAATTTGATGTACGCATGCGTATCTCCTGCACACACGTTTATGGATGTGCCTATAGGAGAGAAAACCCTCCCCATGACAAGTCAGCCGCTAAAGCAGAGCCCTACGGAGACGGGAGGAGGGCTGTATTAAAAGAAAGCTGGTCACGCTCAAATGAGGGACGGGATCGTCCAGTCCTTTGCAAAGGTTATCGGCAGAGTTTGGGTGCAAAGCAGCAGCAAAGGCCAAGTGCCAGCGGCGTCCACCGAGAAGTGAGATCCGAACGCAGACAGACGGGCATCCGCAGCAGCTTCAGGAGACCAGAAGTGTCCTAAACCCTTTGAGAAGGGCTGTTTTTCCAGAAAGATTAATTTCCACTCTTCCCAAGCGCAGCATAAATCCATCCACGTGCACGGACCGCTACAGCCTAACGATGCTCCGGCAGATGAGAAGGCCGCGTTTTCCTCCCAGGCTGATAAGGAAGGAGAGACGTACAGAAGTATCTCCAACACCGGCAAGGACACGGTCCAAGAGGACACAACATCTCCACATCCCACGCAGGCGAGAAAAGTTTTCAGTCACCACCATCAACTCGAAGGACGCCATCCTTCAGCCACTGACATGCGGCCAGTAACACCAGTAAATCCCAACTGAGTATTTCTTATTTTTCCATGTCGTCCAAGCAGACCCTAAGCATCCAGGGAAGCTGACGGTCGCAGAACCTCCTTTTCCACCATCAGACCCAGCCTAAATCCACAGCTCAGCGTTGCTTCCAGCGTCATCTTCACACCAGATTTTACCCCGGCAGGAGTAAGTCCCGCTGGGATGAGAGATTTGGAAACGACACGGCTGCCCACCCACCCACCCCAGTGAAATAAAACCTGAGGGGAAGCGTGCACCTTCACGCACAATTCGGGAACGGTTGGGGCTGCGTTAGTTTAAAGAAAAAAAAAAAAAAAGGAAAAAAAAAAAAGCAAACGGGTTGGATTATCAGAACAAATGCATTTAGAACACGCACAGGGTCGCACGGAAGAGACTCGGCAACTCGGGCACCTGCACCAGCGTCCAAACCCCAACATCCCACGTTATCTCCGCAACGTCTGCAGGGACCCAACGCCCGAGCAGCGTGTCCGTCCCGGGTTAGGGCAAAGGCGCTCCAAGCAGCTCTTGGTCCCTTGAAATAACAGCAATCGCGTTGCGCCATCATTTATATATTAAAAACTGTAACGTCGGTGGAATAAAAGCTTTTTAAAGCCCTGTTCTGCTGGGCTCAGGGAGCAGAAACGGCATTTACACGTGCCGAGGAGGCGAGGTCCAACTTACCTGACCGTGTTCCGCTCCCGCTGTTCAAAACCCACTTTTGCACCCCTGAATCGCACGATTCCCCTCGCACGCTTAAAAAACACGCCGAGCCCCTACGCAAACGGCGGGTTTCCCACGCTTTGGCTCCTCGTCCGGAGCCCGTCGGCGCCGTCGGGATGAAATCGTGTGTCTAGGGGTTGCCGAGAACCCGGCACATGCACCGCTCCGACGTCTTCGCTTCCATCTAGGCTGAATACAAACCAACATCTACGTCGTAAAATGCATTTCGACACAGCACACACAAAATGGCTGGCTCCCAAGACGAGCATTTCCATACAATACTATAAAAAGGATAATAACCTAAAAAGGTAATTATGACTTAAC
Source organism: Pluvialis apricaria (assembly GCA_017639485.1). NCBI lineage: Eukaryota > Metazoa > Chordata > Aves > Charadriiformes > Charadriidae > Pluvialis > Pluvialis apricaria. The sequence continues at coordinate 2,145,086 of CM030033.1, forward strand.
GGCTCGGCAGTCTGAAGAGAGATCTGCAAGAACACTGATGCAAAGGAGGAAGGGGGGGGGGGTGGTGTTAAAAAAAATAAATAAAAAAGAAAACCGACCCACTATCGAATAAAAACGTGCCGCTCTCTGAATCCTGCTGCTGCGGATTGTAAGTTGTCAAGAAATACTACGCCGGGCTCGGATTATTGTGTGAGCCGCAAAGAGAAATACTACGCTCCAGCCCTGTGGAGGAATTTTTATGCAGGTAAGAAAGAAAATATGTAGGGCCTATCGCGGAGATTTTATCGAGAGCAGAACGTGCATGAGGCTTTAAAGAAACACACAGCCCTAAATACAGCCTTAACAAAGAGAAAATAGCTGACAGAGTCTTTAAAAAAAAATTCCCCGAGCGTAAAAGGAGAGTCATTCATAAACTGGAGGGGGGGGGGGGGGGGGTTGAGCAAGGCTTCTCCCTGCAACTCAGATGCACGAGAGGGGAATTTAAAGAAAAAAATAAAAAATAAGACAAAGAAAATAATTTAGAAGACAAACCGTGAGGCTAGTTTTCGACAGGATCGGGGGAGCTGTCTCTTGGTTGCAGCAGACCGTAAATTCTTACGGTCGTTTCGGCGCAAACTCGTTAAACAGTTGTGGCTGTTTCCCCTTCCCATGGCCGGCTCCGAGCGATGGGAGACACCGGTGCGTGTCCCCCCCCCGCCGTCACCGACAGCCCCGGCTTCCTTCCCTCGACAAACCCCAGAAAGCCAATTAATAAACGAACGGACAAAATATTTGGCTAGCCTCCTACGATTTTAAGAGCACCGTGGTCGGTACGGACACATGGCAACTTCCAAATCGACTCGCTGGATAACGTGGGATGGCACGGCTCACCAAACACAACCTCGACCCCCTCCCCAGACCCCAAATTGCCCCTCTCCGGCTCGGAGCAGCTCCGGGATTTGCAGCCCCGGGGTGAGTTTTGCACGGTACGAACCTAAGAGGGCCGAAAAAGTGCTTCTTTCCCTCTCCTACGTTCCCCTCCTAAGTTTGCCTTTTTAGCGAAGTTAGTTTATTAGGAGGAGGTGATCGGGGCTGCTGCAGACAGCACAACGGACCTTACACTGTACCCCATAAAATCATTTCCAAGGGGAGAGGGGGGAAAAAAAAAAAAGCTGCTTTTTGCCCCTCAACGCGGGGGGGAAAAACCCAAAATAAATATAAAACCACTCGTCCTGCTTCACAGGGATCGCACGCTTTGGGGCCAGCTGGAAAGCGCTCCCCACCCTCCATGAAGCAGTCAGTAAGAAAAGAAAAATAATAATATAATAATAATAATAGGAGAAGCGGGGGGGGGAAAGGGGAAGGTTCGCCTCCGTCCTCCGCCACCTCTCCTCCCCATCCGTCGGGCTGAGCGAGCCGGGGATGACGCAGGCTTCCTTATATAATGCGCCGCGATTTCCTCGACTGCGGGCCCTGCCTTTGTGCGCGCCGCACGCTCCTGCGCGCTTGGCGGCGAGCCACGCGCGCCCGTCAGCTGGCGGCCCCCGCGCACCGCGGGGCCAGGGCTGGCACCGAACGGCGGGAGGGAATAATAATAATAATAAATTAATAAAATAAAAGGGGAGGGGGAGGGATGCTGTTACATCAAACCGTCACTGCTACAGACAAAAGAAAAAAAAAAATGCATTTTTTTTTTAAATTTTTTTAATATAATCAGCCTTCCCGTGCAGCGGTAGAGCGGGGAGGGTCGGATTTAGTAATTCCAGTAGAATAGCGATGGTGGGAGGCTGGAGAGAGGTGGGGGTTGTTTTTTTTTTATGGGGGGGGGGGGGGGTGGGAGGGAACCTCTCCAACAGCAAATACAAGCAACAGTGCTAGTTTTCTCCTTAAAATATTCTGTAAAGACATTACATTTAGCTGCCAAACTCCTGTTAAAAAAAAAAAAAAAAAAAAGAGAGAGAGAGAAAAAGCAGATCTGATAATCCATAAAGAGCCTTTTGTCTGTTAAAAAAATAAAAATAAAATAATTAAAAAAAAAAAAGGACAGTCTAAAGAATACTTACAGGTACAATATTCCTGCTGCCTCCTCTAGTTGTCAAGAAAATTAGGGAGAAAAGAAGGGGGGACAGGAGAGCCGGGGAGCGGGGACGGCGGAGCGGGAAGGGGGGAGAGGAGGGCGAGGAAGAGCCAAGGTTTTTTTTACGAGGAGCCCTCTCGGAAGAGCATGGGCGGCCCCGCGTGCCATCCCCCTCCAGGGACCTGCAGAAACCCTGTCTCAAAACGGGCACTTCCCTGCCAATCATGCGCTGTACTGTTATATTAAACAAAAGAAAAGGGGGGATGCTTACTTTTACCCATGATGCCTCGCGGGGCAGGGAAAAAGAGAGGAAAAAAAAAAAAAAGAAGAAGAAAAAAAAAAAAAACCAGTTGCAGCCGGTTTGTAACCTCAGGACATGGAATTATCTCTTAATTTTATTTTTTTTTTTTTAATTTTTTTTTTTTTTTTAAAGTGGGTTGTGGTGTAAGAGTCAGTTGGCTGCCGCCCCCCCCTCTCCTCCCCTTCCCTCTCCCCCCCCCACCTCCCCGGGCCGCCAGCAGCCCCTGGCCCCCCGCCAAACTTTGTCTTCATTCATGAGAGCTCCTTTTCCTCTGATGGTATTTTAACCGTTTCGCTCCCGAAAAAAAACCCCACACACCGTCGGGTCCCTCCACGCTCCGCACCCCCCAATCGACGCACGCGGGGCTTCGCTTAACCTCCCGCCCCCGCAGAACTTCGTGCCCCGAGGTGCGAAAGCATCTTCTCCATCGGGGTGCCGGTAAAGATGCTGAGGGATGGCGGCGAAGGCAAGCACGGCACAAAGGTGGCCTGGCGGCGTGGGTGACCGTATCCTTGCTCGCTGGAGGAGAGCATCTCCCCCCCGTTGGGACGGCAGAGCCTGGTTTGGAGCTCCAGCCGGCCACGGTTTGAAACAGCCGGGTGGTTTCGAAGACACCGGCTACGGGTTTGGCATCTCACCTTCATCTTCTCATCGGTCATCTCATCATCACCAACCCAGCAGCGTTCTGTGATGGAGTGACCACATCAGCGGACAAGGGAAGAGCTACGGATGTCGTCTGCTTGAACTTCTGTAAGGCCTCTGGCCTGGTCCGCCACAACACCCTTCTCTCTAAACTGGAGGGATAAGGATTTGGTGGGTGGACTGTTCGGTGGATGAGGAACTGGCTGGATGGTTGCATCCAGAGGACAGTGGCCAACAGTTCAAGATCCAGATGGAGATCGGTGACAAGTGGTGTCCCTCAGAGGTCCATATTGGGACCAGCAGTGTTCGGGATCGTCATCAGTGACACCGACAGTGGGATGGAGGGCACCTTCAGCAAGTTTGCCAATGACACCGAGCTGAGTGGGGCGGTGACATGGCTGAGGGATGGCATGCCATCCAGAGGGACCCGGACAGGCGGGAGAAGTGACCCCATGCGAACCTCACGAGGTTCAACAGGGCCAAGCGCGGGGTCCTGCACCCGGGTGGGGGCAGCCCCCGGTGCCAGCACGGGCTGGGGATGGGGGGGTGGAGAGCAGCGCTGCCGAGAGGGGCTCGGGGGTGCTGGGGGGGGGGGGAAACGCCGGCCATGAGCCGGCAACGTGCGCCGGCAGCCCAGCGAGCCCCCGGCACCCCGGGCTGTATCCCCAGCAGCGTGGCCAGCGGGGCGAGGGGGGACTGTGCCCCTCTGCTGCGCTCTGGGGAGCCCCCCCTGCAGCGCTGCCTCCAGCTCGGGGGGGCCCAACAGCAGAGACACGGCCCTGGGGGAGCGGGGCCAGAGGAGGGCCCGGAGATGCTGCGAGGGCTGAGCCCCTCTGCGGGGAGGACAGGCGGGGAGAGGGGGGGCTCAGCCTGGAGAGGAGAAGGCTCCGCGGAGACCGCAGAGCCCCTTCCAGTGCCTAAAGGGGCTCCAGGAGAGCTGGGGGGGACTCTGGGTCAGGGAGGGGAGCCATGGGACGAGGGGGGATGGTTTGACACTGACAGAGGGCAGATTGAGATGAGATGAGATGAAGAAACTGTTGCCCGTGGGGGCGGTGAGCCCCTGGCGCAGGCTGCCCCGAGAAGCTGTGGCTGCCCCATCCCTGGAGGTGTCCAAGGCCGGGTTGGACGGGGCTGGGAGCACCCTGGGCTGGGGGGAGGTGGCCCTGCCCAGGGCAGGGGCTAGAACTAGACGATGTTTAAGGTCCCTTCCAACTCTAACCATTCTATGATTTTGGCTGGCAGCGGGGCACCACAGCACCTAAATCCAGTCTCCAACCAAGAGTGGCTCTACCAAACTTCAGGCTGAGCTGTTATACCCGCGTTTCAGACACAACCAAATCTGCAGCTCCTCACCCTGCAGCCCAGGCACCGGTCCCTACAGCGAAGGAAAGAATGCCCTGAAGTCTAGAGGTGGAAGCAAGTGACTAAAGATGAAATGCGGGAGGAAGCAGCAGCAAGGACGATGGTGACAAGTCTGAGGCCTCGGTTAAGGAACTAACGTGCATTTTAAGCGTCCACCACACCAAGCAGCTCCTCGAAAAGCAACAAGAACAGAAACAATTCATGTTCATCTTAGCCCAGCTCTGCTAGTCCATCAGCTTTTTATAAGGTCGGAATTATCAAATTCAGTTCCTTTCTACTGAAAGCAGAAATAAAACCAATATCCCCCCCTCGCTGCAAGCCGGAACGGAGAACCTGAGAGACGGAGAGCCCGGCACGAAAGCAAAGCTGAGCTACCAACACCTACCCTACCCAAATGTCTACAGATACATGTCCACAAACAGGCTAAAAGGCTCGGAACAGAATTTTTCGAACGACCATATCCTTTCCACAAGGCATCTCCGACACATTTTTACCATTTATTGTTTATACCTCCAATATATTTAACGACTTAAAGTTCCTACCCGAAGGGAAAGACCTAGGGCTCACCCCTCTCCCCGCACCGCATCCTTTATTGGCACCGGCCTGGTCTGAACTCGCTCCGTTAACGAGCCGGTGCAAATATTGTCCAAAGCTGGTGAATGGATGGATTATCCCGAAACCCAGCACGAACCCGGCTGTGCCAAACACGGAACGGGAATCGGCGTCTCAAGGGTTCACATGAAAACGGTTGGTGAGACCGAGCGGCTGAAATAACCGGTGAAATGGGAACCTTCCATTTTGGGTTGCAAATCACAAAATGGTGCTAATCAAAGGTTAACAAGAGCGCTAGCGTCAATTTGGAGAGACTCCCTGCATGTAATTAGTATTAGTCCTACACTTAATTTATTTGTGGAGCGAGCAGAAGTGACCGACTTACAAATGACATCTTTTTCAAGATAGAGCACCCAGGTTTCACTGGTTTTACACACCGAAAGCATTATCGAATCATCTTCTAAAAATAAAGCTATTACACAGTGCACAAATAACCATGTAATCTATAATACCCAGTAACTATCATGTATTTAGTCAACCTATGGGCTGCAGAGAATCTGGTAATTAAGCAGAGTTTCAATGCCACTCCAAGCACTGGTACTACCCGAGTTTGCCTTTATTAGATAAAATGGAACAATTTCGTTTACAAAGGAGGGAAATAACTAATTAGGCTTTAATTACATGGTAGTTACCATAGATTTATAAACTAATGAGGTGGCGGTTTGGGCCCCAATAAGATTTCTTTCCAGGCTGCGTCCACCGAAAACGCGCAGACTCCGCGTGGCAGCTCACGGGAAAAGGGAGAAGAGAAATACGGGATAAGAAATCGGGGTTTTTTTGGTTTTTTTGTGTTTTTTTTTTTTTTTTAAGAGAAAGCCCAAGCGCATTACGGCTGAGAAGTTTTCAGAAATCCTGAGGTTCTGCTTGAAGAAATGATGTGTTTTGGGGTCTCTGGGGGGTAAAAAAAAAGGTATTACATTAGGGAACCGCTCTTGCGTATGGTGTAAAGAAGCAGGCAGCCTCTGACGTGCCGGGGTTGGTGGGTACGGCCCCTCTACGCAGAGACGGGCAAGCGTGGCTCCTCCCAGGGAGCAAGCACTCGTCTTCAATGGTATTTCTTTAATCCTGGGGAAAAAAAACCTACATGGCGATAGCTGGGAAATGCTTCTCAAGTCCAACTGGCGCTTGAAGCAGCCGTCTCACCAACATCCCAGCACCGGTTTTCCTTCCCATCCTCAGACCGCCGTTATCTTTAACATAACCCTGCTTGGGTCCGACTACAGACAAAGTTCACCCTCTCTTCGTGTAAAAACCCGGGATCGAGACGTTTTTGCTGGCTGTCTCTCAACGTTCATGCCCAAGCAACGCGTCCTTGGCTCTCGGTCTTCGTATCCACCTCCCCGGCCGTTGCAGGGAGACTCTGCCCAACCTCGCAGCTTGTCATTTCTCCACCGTGTCATGGAGAAACATCAACTGGTACCCAGGAGGAAACTCCATTATCTCAAACAGGTCCCCTCTAGGGAAATCTCCATCCTACACTCCTTTATCTCACCTCCTCATCGACATCAGCCCACTGCGGCGAAAAGTTTCTTCTGCATTTTTCCTCTGTCCTCAGCCGTTTCCATTCTCTGATTTTTTAGGATCGTTTCACACTTTTTCCACACGTCCCATCTTGCTCCAGACCTTTCATCCTTGTTTTAAGGCATGTGGAGATTCAGCAGAGATGAAACGGTTTCCAACAAATTAGAGGTGGTTGAAGATACCTTACATCTCTCCTCCTGCCCTGTCCTTTATCCCGCTGTTGCAAGGCTTCTGAAAGATCTTTATGGCCAGGATGGGGAAAGGTATCGGTAAAACATCACTGGACTGTTCATTTAATTGAATTTTAGGGTCCTTTCATAAGGACCCATCCTCTGGGTGCTTCTATTTCCAGTATGAAAAGGCCTTTGACGAAGTCTGCAAAAGTGCTAACAATAGCTGCTTTTATGCGGCTCTGTTTCCCGAACCCAATTCATTATCTGCAGGTGATCCATCGCTGAGAAATCTCTCCCCATTCCCATCGGCTCTGCTGGGTGATTAGCCCAGAAGTCCCCGTCTTCTCTTCATTTACGCTTTTACAGCGATTCTTCTAGATAATACACAAAGGATGGGTGGCAAGGGTCTCTAGGGCGGCAAACCTTCAAGCTTTCCCAGGTAACTAATCAGGAAGGTAAGAAGAGGCAGCCGACCAGAAAAGTAGGATGCGATCGCCTGGAGTTAATTTATTGGGACGAAATATTTGGAAAGTTTGAATTATAAAGTCACTTGTTAAAGGGCTAAGGTAGCGCAGTAGTTGAGTAACGGCAGGGCGAGATTTAGCCCACGATCTGACCACCGCACACCAGCCCAGGAAACGACAACGGTGCCACAACTCCAAAATAAGTAATAAAATTGGGTAATGCTCCTGACACCGGGGACAAGTGATGAATCCATTGCATTTAACCGCGCAGAAGATGGGCGTAAGAGATGAAGAGCAGAGGGAGGGTTTGAAGGTGCCGGCTGGTAACGAGGTTGAGCCCAGAAGACTCCCAACGCTCGGCGTGAAGACGGCAGGAAGGCTAATTTCATATACCAACCTGTTCTACGAAGTTATGACAAGAAGAAAGCCCACGAGCGAAAGAGCGGTAAACGTCACGATAGTCATTGCGGAGGAGAAAAATACTGAATTACGACACTTCTACTGAATTTTAAATTCAACCAGGACTAAACATCCAACGAGAGACAGTTGCTGGTGGTGTAAATATAAAAATAGTAATAAAGCCAGCAATTCGAAGCTGTAACGTCCCTGTATCACTAAAGGACGGGGACATTGGCAGCATCGCTCCTCAGCGTTGCCTAAATCCCACGCTGAATCTCCAGGAGGACCCAAAGGACTAAACCACACAGGTCAGGAGAACAGACTTGCATCCAGCGCTGCTGGTATTTCAAATCACCACATCCAAGAACGATAGATCTGTCCTAACCATTTTTCTGGGGGGAGAAAAAAAAAAAAACAAAAAAAACCCCAACAAACCCAACCTGGTCCCGTTGGCTGTCACTGCTCTTCGCTGTGCCGGGGAGCACCGCAAAGCCTCCGACACAGCCAAACCCAAAGGGGACAGCTTTCTGCATCAACGCCAGCGCTGGGAAGGGGGTGGGGGTCTCACCAGGACCCGTCTCTTCCCTCGGTGGTTATTGCCCACCTTCACGCTGTCCTTCGGTTATCAATCTGTCATCCGAGCTGCCTCTTCTCCTCCAAAACAGAGGGATCCTGGACCAAATCCCCCCCCGCCTCTTCACGTTTCTTGGACTTTCTTTCCTTCCTTCTCATTAGCTAATAGCAAGCAGATGATGATGATGATCATCATCATAATACAGCTTCAGACTAACAAGTACTTTGAAAAATATGTTAGTAAAACTGGAAAACAATGAAGGGAAGGAATGATATTTATTATTCTTTTTTAAATTTGCCATTCAATACTACTTTACTACTTCAAAGCCTGCTAATTTCAAGGCAAAGGAACCGGTTAACAAGGTTTCCCCAGCAAACTCACATGAACGTTCCTCAGGAAAAGACCGCCAGGACCACCCCAGCATAATTCACAGTTATTTCATTTTCTACGGGCTGGGCACAACCGCCATAACCCCACTACTTAAGTTCAGCCCAGCTCTGGGGTTAACCCCTCCGAAACGATCAATTCTCTCTAAAACGCAACACAACCAAAGCTCCCATCTGTCCTTTCACTGCTCTCCTTCGAATTTCACAGCACCGCGCCGAGGTTAACTCCCCTCACGCGCTCGCTTTTAATGGCAATTTTAACAGACCGGTCACCGTCCGTGACACCAGTGACTAGCTGCGACGCAGTGTTTTCCTCGCGGTGCTATCCCACCGGAAAGCGAATGGACGGCAGTCCTATTTCTATCCTCCCCACAAGGCGTGGGAAGCTAACCACGGCCAGCAGCTGCCGGCGTCCCCCTCCAGGCGTTCTCAGCGCCGAAAGGTAAAACTAGCGAGCGGCATTTTGGGTCCACGTATTACGCAGGAGCGAACTAAATGAGAGCAAAGCAAGCACAATTAGCACCGAAATGCCAACGTGAAAGCAAAACAACAAAAAAACTAATACGGGGAAGAGCAAGCAAGGAATCCGGGGAGCGCTGGTGGTCCAACCAAGCCCCATTTGTAAGTCACCGAGAAAACGGGCTCACCAGCACACCGAGAGAAACACCCGAAACCACCATATGGTACCCAGCAATTTATTAAGACATCCTCGGTGGCTTGCAGCACACTTCCCGACCCATCGTTCCTTCGATTTATCCAAATCTCAGCGAAACACGCTGACCAAACGCAGCTGAGCCCAGAAGGGAGATTATTTTAAACCGGTTTTGCTAAAGAAATTCAGGATCTGATCTTCCGTGAAAGCCATTCCGTTAAAAACAAATCTGCTAGCATCCTTCCCCAATTGCAGCGGGCGCGTGTTGTCATCCCAGGGCTACTGAACGCACAGCTGCACGTTAAACCGGCGCCTTCGAATCGAGAGCGGAGACTCCGGTCACGGACACCAAAGTGCCACTTTCCTCCGCACCGCTTTGTTGAAATTGTTGCAGGGACTGAAACAATAAGCTATCGAAATGCCAAATCGGACTCACACTGCACTAGTAGGTATTCAAAATTGTCAGGTCTCCAAGATTAAATTAGAATCAGGGCCTTTAATAAGCAGCAAGTTAAGGAGTGATTCATAGAAGGGGAAAATGCATGAAGTTTGGACTTATTCAACAACAAGGGACTATTACCAAGCAACCATTTTGAAACTCTGTGAAAGTCTGCATCCGTCTGATTGATTTCCTTTCACTCAAAACTCCCTTTTAAAACCAAAAAAAAAAAAAAGTACCTAAAGAGCATCATCTCTTGGCTGCTGCCAAAGGTAGGTCAGACTGCACGGGGCGTTTGAGGAGCCGATAGCTTCGTTCCGGATACGGGAGCAGCATCTCCACCTGCAAACCTACAAACCACCATCTAAAGACTGGTTTGAAACTGGGAGCAGCTCAGCCGATGCCCAGATTTCCAGCTACTCCCCAAGTCCAAGCCCTGGTGCGGACCTTCACTCAGCCACCTCACCAGGACAGCGATCCAACTTTACCAAAACACTTTAACAGCAGCAATCTTAAAATTCCCTATGATTACGGAGCAAGTCATGCAGCGTTAAGGACGAGCGGGTTTTAGTCCCACACTAAACATGGGTCATTGCCAGAGCGCAGACGGAGAGACTACGCCTGGAGATGTTCGCAAAGATGCCGCAGAGTTTCATTAACTTTACGCAGTTTGTTTTTGGACATGTGCGTATAGCTCTCCACGACTGGCTGGGAAAACAAATATTTATATATATATATATATAAAAGAACCGTTTTGAAATGGCAAAGTGTTTAAATTCAAAACTCCAGATTACAAAAAAAAAAACCCCAAAACATTATGATTGGCAAAGCATATGGGGCCTTCGAGATAATGTCCTGCCCTCTCCCTCCCTCCGCTCCTCGCAGCGGCAAGGAGTTTTAGCTCTTTTGTCTTTTCAGGGACTAAGTTAATTTTATTCTACTCAAACAGGGACTCTGCTGCAGACAAAAGGAGAAATGAGGACCCACTGCAGTGAAACAAGTTTTATAATTCATTAAAGTGAATTATCTTTCTTCCCCTACAAACGGCGTTAGGCAGTCGGGAAAAGGAAAAAAAAAAAAAAAAAGACAAGCGAACAGTTAAACCCAGAACTTGTCAGCAGCAAAAACTTCATCGGCAGGAGGATTCCAGGTTATCCATCTCCCTTCACGGCTCCCCTGCTCCTCCGAGGACGCGACACCAGGGCGCAGAGCGAGATCTCGCACGTTTGCTTTGCGAGTCTCGGTGCCGGGATGTCGATGAGAAAGCTTCTTGCATGGACAGGAGGAGACTGGGGGCACCAGAGCTGACTTACACCCCGCAAAGCACCTCGCCAGGGCAAACAGTTTGGGGGGAAAAGAGGTAAATTTGGTCTCCGAGAGGCACTTCAGTAGGACATATCCTCCTCCCTTGCTGGGAGCTTGAAGAAATACGCTTCCATCTGTTTTCTTGCTGGTAGGGACACGACCAAAAGGTATTTGGGCTGCACACAAGAGGGATAAAAAAGCCTGATCCCAAAACACGAGCTCACCCAGACAACAGGGAGAGGTCTGGCCTCTTTCCTCCAAAATCCCGATTCCGTACCTTCCTTCTTGGGACCCCTCTGCCTTGGGAAGAGGAGGGATGCATCCATCTGCTCCCTGGGGGAACCCCAGCCACCCGAGACCCCGATATCAGGCCTGGAAAGAGTTGGAGGGGGAAAGGCAACGCTTCGAGACGCCGCATGCAGAAGGGTTTCTATTCCCTGCCAATATTTATCTTTATGCAGTTTGGTGATAAAGATCCCGTTTCTACCCTCCGATACCAAACCAGAGCATTAACCGGAATGCAAGAGAAGTATTTAAATGCTTTGTCTTCGTGTATGGAAGCACACAGCCGCTCTGCTCCCAGGTACAGACATGGCGTAACCCAAAGCTGCAGGTCCAGGAGACGGACACCGGGCAGTAAGCAGCGGCATCCTCTTCCCGAGATGACAGATAGGTCTTGGTCATGTCTAATCCCAAAGAAACGGGATTCCTGAGTTCAATTTTCTGCGATTCAATGAAAACGATGCCTAAATCTAGGATACTCTGGAAAAACACACTGATTGGCGTTAGGCAGTTTGAGCTTATGGTCACTACGATTGCCCCAGAAGCCCAAGTGCAGCAGCACCGCTACCACCGACCCTACAGGGTCCAGAACCGGGTGGTTTAAGGCATTTTTAACTCTTTCATTGAACCCAAAGGCAGAGGGCCACAGGTTATTTTATTATTAGCACCGTCTGGCCCCCCGCGCAGCCGTACCGAACTGCTATTTTGACGCAGGCGCCCAAAAGGCACCAGCGCACTGCTCCGGCAGCCGACACGCTGGGAGAGCGCATGCACCAGCCGCCCCACCGACACGGCACCGCGCGTTTGCATATTCAACGGCAGCGAGGTTTGCCTTTAAAGACCGGGCACAAAAAATTTACTCAGGAAAAGAACCGCTACGAGAACGCCAACTGCTGCGACAAAAACCCAATAAACTGGAGGAAACGCGCGACTCGGAGCAGATCCTCCAGCACCTCCGAGCACAACCGGACACCTTTCCTCCTTCCTCGCTGCTCCCCGTTGTGCCGCGGGATGGGAGGAGACATAGCTCATTTCAGCCCCAACAGAGAACCTCTCTGGCTTTTTCTTTCCATCACCACCTTAATGGTCTTTTAATGCCTCTCCCTCCCCTCTCGCAACTCTTTCAATCATCCAGCAGGACGCTCCTCCGACCTCGAGGAACCAGGCAGGGCTTGTAAGCGAGGGCTGCCCCTAATCTACCACCAGGATTCTAAAAAAATCAGCCAATTTCAGGGTTCAGCCCCAAAATACGCACTCAAACCTGAGCAGCAACACCTTCCGTCCAATGAAAGCCTGTTAAGCCATCTCGCCACGTGCCCGGCTCCACCGGAGTTGGCACCACCTACCTGGAAACATGAAGCCAAAAGACTTCGGTTAGGGATGAAACAAAATGGATGCGGCTTCGCAGGACCAACGTGCAACGGTCGCGTCGAGGCTCCGTGGAAAAAAAAGCCCCCGAGGCTCTTAATAGACTCCTCCGCGTCGGTCTTCAGTCTAATTTTAGAGAGAGGAGGCTTGGAAGCGCTTCTCCTCACACCCTCCAAATTCCAAATGCTGGTGCTGGTCTTCAGAAGGATTTCAGGCATATTCGGGATACCGTTATCACAAATAACCGGGTAATATTCCGTGGCCGAGGGGCAGAGTTGCAAAACTAATTGCCATCCGAAGTTTAGCGTTTATCCCCCGCTCCTCAATACATCTTAAATAATCCTGCCTTTGCGAGGGCCGAGAGCGAGCAATTAGAAGCCACATTTATATGAAAATGAGAGAGAATTAAAAAAAAAAAAAAAGGAATAAATCCCAGCACCGTAGCCTCTTCCCCGACCCACTTCCCACGGATGGGGACAGGTTTTCCGAGGTCTGTCCACGCAACGAGGCTCTTGATAAACCAAAAAAAGCATCCGACCTGGGATAAATCACCCACTTTGGTTTTGCACAAGGCAAGACCGTTAAGGTGACAGTAGGGAACTGATTAATCACAGCGAGGAAGGCCGGTTTCCAGTTTAGCCGGAGAAAGAAGAGCAGGAAAAGTCGGGAGGCAGTGCTCAGTTGGCGATGCTCAAGGAAGGGGGAAAGTCACCATCGGCCTCAACTGCTCCAGAGAGAGCTGGAAAGCACCAGGTACGTAGCTCCGTTTTAAGGTGAGCCAAACTTTACATCCATTCATTTCCAGCTTTAACCAAAATAAAAAAAAAAAAAAAAGCAGGAAAACAAGAAGCACTGCGCATCCCCAGGCCACCGGCATCCCTCCGGCCACGAAGTTTCACCATCCAGCCCAACCGCACCGCGAAAGCGCGGGCAAGCGGGGCTGTCCGAGCCCCCGAAAGCAAGACCCCGACCGTCACACTGGCTGGGCTGACGTATTCATCAAAGTCCCGATTTCAAAGTAACGCTCTTTGAGGGGAAAAAAAATAATTAAAAAAAAAAAACAACCCAAACAAACCCTCTTTTCCCAATGACCCAGATAAGCGTTTCAACTCCAGCTCTCACAATAAGGATGTGCCACGGCAAAACGAGCCTCTCCCCAGGCGGACGCTCCACTGGGACGCGTGCAAGAACAGCAGCTCGCTTTTCCACCGCGTTCCACGGAAACATCCTGAAGAAAGCGCAGCTGAGGCGGAGAATATTTGTGATTTTTTTTTTTTTAATAGCCAAATTACCTGAAATACTGAAACCGATCAAGAGAAACGACTTGAAGTCTCTCCCCAACAGCGAAGGAGAGAAACACGGGCTCATCGCGACATCTCACTTCGCAGGCCCCGCCGCTTGGTGCATCGCCCCGAGATGCTGCAAACTAAGTTACGGAGCAGCGATACATCATCCCACGTGGTTTTTTTTTAAAAAAAAAACCCTGCAAAATAACCTACATGAGACAGGAAAAAAAAAAAAAAGGCACAGCAAATGAAACCCCAGCCATCTGTAACCGGGCTCCGCCGAACCACCTCCAGATGAAGGAGAAGAAATCCATGAGTCTGAGTGAAACCCAAAAACGCAGCTTTCCACGGAGGGATCGCTCGCGGCACCGAGGAGCGGCGGAAGCAAATGGATCCCCAAACTGCAGCCACGTAAAAGTAAAATTTCTTCTCCATCTTCCAGCGGCCGATCCAGCGCTATAAAACTGCAGCGGCATGTGGCACGGCCTGATAGGTTGAATTTCTGCGCGCGAGGTGGATAGCTTTACACGGGGATTAGATTTATGGCCAATCTTTTTTTTTTTTAAAAAAAAAAAAAAAAACAACAAAAAAACCAGAAATATTTTGCCGTGGTGCCTCAGCACAAACCCGACGCAGAGCCGCCCGTTCAGTGCCCGCACATCAGCGGCTTTAAACACCACTCAAACCAAAGGCTGCTTTAAAAAATAAAAGTCACTTTCCATGGGGTTATTAAAAAAAAAAAAAAAGGTATTTTTTTTTTTTCCACATCCCTAGTTCTTGTTATTGCCAAAAGATTTTAAAAATCAGCAATTCTTACGCCCGAGCGGTGCAACAGGACTCCTTCCGAGCCGGGCTGAGCGGGGCTGAGCGCCAAAGCTCCCCCCCTGGCCGGCTCCCGAAAAGGGGCGAGTTATCCAGGGCGAGTTATTCCCCTGCACGCCCAGGGTCCGGCGAGCGGTTTGTAGTTGGTGGGAGAGGTGGGGGGAAGCACAAAACGCAGGGAATTGTCAATTAAGAGGGAAATAAATAAAAAAATGAAGCTTCGGCGACTGTTTTTCCTTAAATGCTGAAGGGAGCAGCGAGCGATGAAAGCAGCTCAAGTGAATGAATCCGGGAAACTCCTCTCATTTAACCCCCCCCCCTGCATCTTCCGAGCGGTTGATCACGAGCCCCGCGCTGCTCCCTTGGAAGAAAACATTGGCAGAAAAGACACTTTCAAGAGCATCTTAAGTTTAATTAACTCTGCCGAGTAGATATTTCTGCTCTCCCCCTCCTAGAAACGTTTGAAAGCAGGCAGTGATCCCTTGCCCTGCGCCGGAGCAGCCGGGAGCGCGGCAGGGCCAGGGATGCTCCGAGCGGGACCGGGTGCCATGGCCGGTGGGAGCCCGTTAGCCGTCGGAAGAGGAAGCCAGGCCGCTCTCGGCACGGGCAAACCGCAGCGCTGCAAAGATGGATGCTCCCTGTCAGCTGCACGTCACATTCGGTTTCACGCAGCCTCGTGATCAGGAAAAGCGCCGAAGCGAAGGTTGCACCTCACGTTGAAGATCTTAACGGCTCAGAAACCAGGTCGCCGGCCCCGAGACGGGTCTTTTTTTTGGGGGGGGGGGGGCTGTTTCAGGAGAACCAGGAATGCAACAAATTCCAGGCATGCTCCTAAATCACGGCGAGGCAGAGGGATCTCTACAGACACCCGTCCAAGGGGAACCCCGTTTCGGATAAGGTGCAAATGTGGTGAAGGCACCCGAGGGTGTGGGGCCCCCGGTGGCTCGACGGCTGCACCAAACTCCCCCGGCACCCACGCGAGCTGAAATCGTGTTTGCCCTCAGCGACAGGAACATCACGGGCGATTTAAAAATCCAGCCGGAGCAGAGCAGCAGCGTTTCGAGGGGGTTGGGGGGGCTCTCCCTGCACACCTAGACAGCTCCCCGGTGAGAAGGCACGCGATCCTCTGCCGGTAGCCGACCACGCACAATCCTTAAAAACCACCGTCCTCTTGAACCGCTTGTTGTTGCAATCCTTCCCCCAACCCCCACCGAAGAACACTGAGAAATAAGAGTCAAAACCTCCCACACCTTCTTCCAGAAGGACGCCGTTCCCCACGGGCTCGTACCCCCCCCCTCCCCTTCCTCCTCCAGCCTGTCAGCAGCCGAGGCAAGCTCAAAAAAAAAAAAAATTAAAAAAAAAAATAAAATCCCTTTTCGGGAGGGGTGATTTCAGCAAACAGAAGGCGAGGAAGGCAAGGCAGCTAAAGCGAATCGATACGATCGCATCCATATGCTGTCGCTCTTCCTCCCTGCTTTCAGCTACCCTCCACTTGCCCAAACCACCTCCTCCTCCTCTCTTCCTGGCAAAGCACCCCCCCGCCATCAAAGAGACCCTTCTTTCTAAGCGCGGAGGGGAAGGGAGAGCGTTTTTCAACACCTTGAACACTCTTATTTTGGGAAATTGAGCAAAGGGGAGAGGAACCGTGTCACCCAGCTTCCCAAACGCCGAGCCAGGAACAAGGCCCGTGCCACCCCAGAAGCCGCGCTTTCATCCTCCCGACCCCCCCAAATGGGGAAGGGGTGCGGGCAGGGCTGCCTGCGATGCCCACGGGGAAGGAGGCGGCAGTTGCTGGACTCTCTTGCTCCACGTTAAAGCAGAGATGGGAAAGTTTTCCTGGCCGTTCCCCCTCCTGGTTTTGACCAGGGAAGAAGCCGGGGAAGGGGGGAAAAGGAGGCAGAATCCTGCAGGGCAGAAAACCTGGTTTCCCAACAGGCGGCAGAGCGAAGAAGGAACAGTCAATCGCCCCTTCCCATCGTCTCTCCAACGAGGGAACAGGGAAACGCCGCGATGGCAACGCAGAAGGAAACGGGAATCGCAGAAGGAAACGGGAATCGCTCCCGAAACCCGGCAGAAGAGGAGCAAACAAAGGGGGTGTCCCCTCTGGGCGACAAGGGGGGGGGAGCAGCCAGCATGGAGGGCCGCTCCATCGCAGCATCGCTCGCCGGCGCTCCCCACCAAGCAGCGGGAGAGGATGGGGTGTAGGGGGGGGGAGGCCCCCCACTCCCCCCAAATCCTCCAGGGGCGCAGAGAGGCGGCTGCTCCCGCCCCGTTCTGTCGCCTCTGGTTAGAGGGAGGAGGCGGCCGCCCCCTCCCCGCTCTCCCCCTGCCCCGGGGACCCCCCACGCACAGCAGGCCCGGAGCCAGGCGGCGCCCGCACCCCGCTTCCCCACCGCCCCCGGCCCAGCCGGTCCCCAGCCGGGCAGGCACCGGCCCCCCCCCAGCCCTGCAGCGAGAGCCAACACCCCGTTTTACCACGGGGTATCCCCGCCCCCAGCCCTCCTCGCCCACTCCCGAGGGATGGGTTGGCCCCTACCCCCCCCCCCCCCAAAAAAAAAACCCACCCTGGGCTCTACCCCCCCAAAACCCGGGGCTCTGAGCCCCTGAACCCCCCCGAGCTCTGCACCGTGCTAGCGCCAGCCCCAGACACCCGGGGATCTGCCCCCGCCCCCCCAAATCTCAGCTATGCTCCCCCCCCCCGAACCCCTCTACTCTGCCCCCCCAAACCCCTCAGCTATGCCCCCCCAAAACTCCTCACCTATACCGCGCCCAAACCCCTCAGCTATGCGCCCCCAAAACCCCTCTGCTTTGCCCGCCCCCCCAAATCCCCCGCTACTCTGCCCCCCCCCCCCAAAAAAGCCTCAGCTCTGTCCCATCCGCCCCCCCCCAAACCCCCTCAGCTTTACTCCCCCCGCAAAACCCCTGGGCGGCTCTGCCCCCCCCAAAAGGCACACCGCCCCCCCCCCCCTTAACCCCCCACAAAGCCCCCGGGCTCTGCCCCCTACCACCAGAGCCCCCCAAACCCCACAGGCGCTGCCCCCCAAATACAGACACACACCCCCTCCCCTCAGCCCTCGGGCTCGGCCCCAACCCTCGGGCCTTGCACCCCCCCCACCGCCGCCGGGCCCTGCCCCCCCACACACACCGGCGCCCCCCCACACACCGGCGCCCCCACCCCCACCGGCCCACCCCCGCCCCCGCAGCCCTCACCTGGCTCGGGGGGCGCCGCCCTCGGGTCCGGGGGCGCCGCTGGGTGCCCTGAGGCCGAGCCGGGGCCGGGCCGGGCCGGGCGGGCGGAGCAGACGCGGCGCCGCAGCCACCAGCCGCCGCGGAGCGCAGCCGGCACCACCACAAACAATGCCGCTGATTGGGCAGCGGCCCCGCCGCTCTCGTCCCGCCTCCCGACCCCAGGCGCGACGCCCATTGGCGCGGAGCAACGACGGACGCGCCGCTTCGCCAATAGAACCCGCCGGCCTGCTCGGCGGGCCGACCTCCCGCTTTTTATTGGCGGGGGGGCGCCAAGATTGGCGTGCGGCTTCTCCAATGGAAAACCGCCGAGCTTCCCCGCGGGGCGCCTTTAATGGGTCCCCGAGCCTGGACATCCGGGTACCGCCGGCCGCGCGCGGTGTCGGCGGGCAAAAAACCACCACCACCCCCCCCCCCGCCATCCCCCCCCCCCCGCCATACACACACACCCGCGGGGGAATTTGGGCCCAACGCGGCCGCCGTAGCCGCCCCGCGCCCGGCCCACGTGGCGCCCGGGACCGGCGGGCACGTGGTCCGGCGCGACGCCGTCACGGAAGAAGGGGGGCGGGGGGGAAGGCGGTGTAGGCCCCGGTACCGGGCAGCCCCCTCCCACCCCCCCCCTCCACTCTCAGCACCGGGGAGGCCCCGCGCCCGCCCTGAGGCCTCCACCAGGCCCCAAAATGGCCGCCATGGCCGCAGGCCAACGCTCTGGCACCTCTTCCCCCCCCTCCCACACCCCAACTCGATGGTGTCATGGCGCCGCCGACGCCCCCACCTCCCCGGAGGGTTGGGGGGTGTCCCCCAACCCCCTTCCACGTCCGTCCGTCCGTCCCCAAGAAGGCACCCGGGGGAGGCAGCAGGGAAAATACTGCAGCGGCTTTTATTTACAGACCCCCGGGGTGGGGGGCTCCTATTGCACAGTGCGAGGGGATGAGGGGGGGGGGGACACCCCAAAACCTCCCCCTTACCTCCCCCCCCCCCCCAAAAATCGCCGTGATGGCCCCCAACGCCCCCCACCCCACCCCGGGGCGGGCGGTGATGGGGTGGAGAGGGTGTGGGGGGGAGGTGGGTGGAGATGGGGGATGCGCAGATCCCGAGGAGGGCTCGCTGGGGAGGGGGGAATAAATAAATAAAAATATATTAATACTGACATATAAAACCCTTTGTGAGCCAGGGGCTGTGGCGGGGGCTCCCCCCCCACCCCCGGAGGGGCTGGCCTGTCCCCCCCTTCCCCATTCTGTCCCTGGGGTGGGGGGGGGACACTCTAACACTCGAGGGTGGCCCCGAAGCTCTTGCGGCAGTCGATGGCTTTGGAGCTGGGGGGCTGCGCCCGCCGCCGCCGCAGCTCCTCCTTGCCCAGGCTGCCCGCCAGTTTGTTGTAGGCCGACTTGTACTTCTTGTCGAAAGCGGCTGCGAGGCGAGGAAGGGACACAGACACACCGGTGTTACTGGGGAGGGGTTTTTTTTCCCCCCCCAGTTTCCCCCCACACACACCCCAGCTTCTCTCCCCGAGCCCCCCGTACCGATGTCCATGTGGTCCCTGCCCAGCGCCGCCAGCGTGAGGAAGAGGATTTCCCGGTAGATGCTCCTGGGGAGGCACAGGGGTGAGACCCCGGCTCGGTGGCGATGGGGAGGACGGGGGGGAATTTGGGAAGGTGGTGGGGGGGGGTTGATTGCAGTCCCTACCTCTGGAGGTGTCGGGGGCCGCCCGGTGCCGCCAGCGTCTCGAGGAAAAGCGCGATGGCCTTGTGCACCTCGCTCAGCCCCACGTGGCTCAGCACGGCCTCCAGGAAGGCCAGCGAGAAGGGGTGACCGTGGGGCCGCCAGGACCGCAGCCGGGTGGGGACGTTACCTGGGGGTAGGGAAAGGGGGGGGGGGACCGGTGGGTGTCAGCGCCGCATCGCTGCCGCCGTTTCCGCGCTCCCCGCCGCCCCCCCCTCGCCCCCGACTCACTGTGAAGCCGCCAGAGGACGTAAAGCGGGGGGCTGCTGTCGGGCTCGGGGGCCAGGACGTCCCAAAGCAGTCGGATGCGTACGCAGGGGGTTTCGGGGGACTGCGTCTGCGGGACAGGCAGGTGGGTGCCGGGCTGGTGGCACCCCCAAAACCCTCTCCCGTAGCCCCCCTCCCCCTTTACCTGCGGGGCCGGAGCGACGTGCTGGGAGCCCAGGAGCAGGCGGGGGAGGTTGCTGGGCAGCCCCAGGCGTTGGAAGTACCAGACGAGGTTCCAGTAGATGATGGGGTGGCTGTCCACCAGCTCCGGTTGCGCCAGGAATTCGCCGCCTTCGTTCTCCACCAAACTTTCCAGCTCTTTCCGCAACACCAACGGGCTCAGGTAAGCGAAAGCCACTCGCTCCGACCGCCGCGGCACCTGCTGGGGAGGGGGACACGTTGTTGGGACACCCGGTGTCCCCCTCGCCATTGGGGATGGTCGTCTTGCCACTCCGTGCCCGGCATCGTACCGCCGTGTCCGGGTAGCCGTTGCAGAGCTCCGGCTCAGCCTCGTCCAGGGCCAGGCAGCGGCGGCGGTCGCTGAGCACCGGTCCCTGCGCGGCGGGAGGAGGGAGGGAGCCGTCCTCGGCAGTGCTGCGTGGCAAAGACAGGGGGGGTTACGGAAAGAGGGGGGGACACACCAGGGAGGACACGGGACGTTAGGGATTTGCCCGGAGGATGGAAGGATGCGGGGAAATGGTGGGTAGCAAAGAGGAGGGTTAGGGACACCGGGGACACCGGTGTGGATGTGGGACATTGGGGTTTTCCCCCAGAGAGCAGAAGGATGGGAGACGCCGGTGGCAGCAAAGAGGAGGGTTGGGGACACCGGGGACACCTGGGTGGATGTGAGGCATTAGGGTTTTCTCCCTGAGGACAAAAGGAATGAGTGACACTCGTGGGCAGCAAAGAGGGATGTTGGGGACACTGGAGAGTATGTGGGACATTAGGGTTTTCCCCCAGAGGATGAGAGGATGGGGGACACTGGTGGGCAGCAAAGAGGGGGGCTGGGGACACTGGGGACACCAGGGAGGCTGCAGGACATTAGGGTATTCCCCCAGAGGATGAGAGGACGAGGGGACACTGGCGGGCAGCAAAGAGCGGGGCCGGGGACACCAGGGAGGATGGGGGACATTAGGGTTTCTCCCAGAGGATGGGGGGGACACGGGGGGCGCACGGGGTCCCACCGGGCTGGAGGGGGGGGGGGGTCCCACCTTGGGGGCAGCTGGAAGTCCTGGATCTCGATGCTGAGGAAGGGGACGAAGGAGCGGCCGCAGAAGGGGCAGGTGGTGTTGAGGTTGGAGTCATCGGAGGTCCAGCCGGCCATCACCTCCTCGTCATACACCAGCGCGCCGCAGCCCTGACACCGCGAGCAGCTGGAGAGCAGGACCTGGCCGGTGACAGTGCCACCGTCAGCCCCCACGGCGGTGGCTGAGGGGGAGCGCCGCGGTGGGACGGGACCCCCCCAAACTCACCTCCACGGCGGGCGGCTCCTGGCCGGTTGCCCCGTCAGCCGGTGGCTCGGCGGATTTGGGGACGCCGGTGCTGCCCACCGATGTATCCGACAGATCCAACTCGCTGCCCAGCGAGACGGAGCTCTGGGGGCACACACGCCATCAGCAAGGAGGGACAGACAGACGGACAAGCCACAGCCCCCGGGGAGAAGCCGTAATACCTCGGAGGCGGTGGATTCAGGGCGCTCCCGTGGGCGCAGCAGCGTTTCGGCGGGGCTGCGGCGCGGCGGGGGCTCCCCGTCTCGCTGCTCGGAGCCCCGGCGCGGGCAGACGGCGGCGTCGCGGGGTCCGGCGGGGAGCTCGGTGCTGGCGGCCGGCCGGAGCGGGGATCGCTTGCCGGGGGACAGCAGCTGCTGCAGCTTGGCGGCCAGCCCTCGCCGCGGCGTGCCCCCCGGCAGCCCCCCGGCACCCACCGGTCCCTCATCCGCTCGGTCGCTCTCATCCGTGGCAAAGCTGATGTCTGATAAGCTGCCGTCGGCCGAGCCGGGGGCACCCCGCAGCCGGGGGGGCAGAGGGTGTGGGGCTGAGGGAAGAGGTGGGGTTTGGGTTGTGGGGGGTTCTCCCGGTTCCCCCCGACTCCCCTCACCGTGGGTGCCGCCGGGGAAGCTGAGGCTGCCGCTCTTCACCAGCCGGGGGGCCGGGGGGGGGGGTCCCGCAGGCTGCGCCCGGCCCAGGTTGTCTGCCGCTGCAGGCTGGGACGGGGCGCCGGGGCCGCTCGGCCACCTGCGGGAGGGGATGAAGGGGAATGTCAGCGCGGTGACAGCGGTGTCCCCCCCCCCGCGTCCCCCCCTCTCCATCCCCCACCTTACCTGCAGGGGTGGCGGCGGCAGTGGCCCGGCGTTCCCGCTGCCGTAGGGGTTGCCGAAACTGGGCGGCCCCCAGCACCACGTTGCGGAGCTTGGCCCAGCGCAGGCGCCCGCCCTGGGTGCCCGCCGGCCACTTGCTCTCCAGCACCGCCTGCGCGAAGTCGGGGGGACGCAGTTAGGCACCGGTAGGGACCCCCTCCTGGTCCCCCCATGTCCGTGTGTGTGTCCCCCACATCGTCACCTTGTTGTAGTAGCCGTAGGTGATGGTGTTGGGCACGATGCCGGCGCGCTTCATCTCCAGCAACACCCGCACCGACAGCACCGGTTCCCCGTACTGCCCGCAAAGCTGCATCAGGATGCGGTAGCAGACCTGGGCGAAGTGGGGGGGACAATCAGGAGAGGGCCACGGTCTCCCCCACCCCTCATCACAACGAACCCCCTCCTCTCCCGGCCCCGAAGGCCGCCTACTTCGTCCGGCAGCACCACTTTGTGCGCCTCCATCTTGCGCAGGACCTCGTAGGCCAGCTGGAGCGCCCGCAGCTTGGCGGGGGCGGCGCGGACGTGGGTGGGCAGGTAGAGGAACCACAACCCGTAGCAGTGCCCCAGCAGGCACTTGGCCCACATGTCGGGCACCGAGGAGTACTTCTGGGCCACGCGCTGGGCCACCTTCATCTCCTGGGGACGAGGGGAGGGAAGAAGAAGGAGCTGGAGGAGCGGGGCAGCCGGAATCCTGCACCCCTCGCCACCGCGTCCCCGCTGAGGCCCGGGGAACTCATCGCGCCGTTGGTCCTTCTCACCTGCTTGGTCCTGCGCGGGGCAGGGCTGCTGGGGGCACTGCTCCTGGCCTGGCACAGCTGGGCCACCAGCGGGTCGCGGGGGGGCTCCAGGAGTTCGGGGCGCAGGGTGGGGAACCCGTCATAGCTGGGGGGGTAGGGGGAGCAGAGACTGATTTTTGGGGGACCCAGGGGACAGCGGGGCTGGGGGGGCGGTTAAAGAGGGGGGGGGCGGGCGTCTCACCGGTATCGCGCAGGCAGCTCGGCGCCGTCAGGACCCGCCGGTTGCTCTGGGGGGGTGATGAAAACGGTGTGCTCGCCCCCCCGCGGGTCATCCAGCTCCATCAGGGGGGTGTCCTCCGGCTTCTCCAGCTCCGCCTGCACCTGGGGAGGGGGGACAGGGTGTCACTGGGGGTAGGGGACACAGGGACACGGCGTGAAGCCGGCAGGACCCACCTTATCCACGCAAGTATCAAAAAACTCGAGGCAGGGGTCTCGGTCGCTGGCGAAGGAGCAGTCCTCGATGAACTGAGTGAAGAGCTGAGTGCGCAGCAGCTGCCCGTAAAAGCGGTGGTACGCCCGGTCCCGGGATTTGAGGAACCCTGGAGAGGATGGGAGGGTTGAGGGAGGCGGGGGGAGTTAAATCCAGCTGACCCCCACCCTGCTTTACCCTTCTTCTTTCCCCCACCACCCACCCACCCTGCAGGGCGAAGAGGCTGCCGGTGTCGCGGCCGGCCGGGGCGGGCGCCAGGGCGATGGGGCGCAGGAAGGAGCGATATCCCCGCAGGGCGCAGGCCATGAAACGCAAGAAAGCCGCCCGTGCTTCCAATTCCAGCTGCGCACGCCGACCCCGCGCCGCCTCCGCGTCGCTCAGCAGCAGCTCCAGCGACGCCTCCTCTCCCGGCCCGCTGTACACTGCGGAACAAAGGGCCGGGGAAGGGGGTGGGGGGGGGCGAAATTAGGGTGGGGAGGGTGCAGGTGGCTGTGGGGACACCCCCTGGACCCCCACTCACTCTCATCCAGCTGCTGGGAGAGGCTGTGCAGCGAGGCCAGCAGCACCTTGCAGGGCCGGCGGGGCAGGGAGCGAGGGGACAGCAGTTTGCGTTCCTCACTCCTAAGAGGGGGGGGACAGAGGGACGAGAGGAGGACAGCCGGTGACGCCCCCCTGCCCCAGGCATCCCTCCAAGCTGGTAAATCCCACCCCGCACGGCTAAGAATTAGGGGGGTCACTCACTGGAAGATGGTGTTGGTGTCCAGGTCGACGAAGATGACGTCCCTGGGGGGCTCGTAGAGGTCGAAGTAGCTGGAGTGGATGCCTACAATGAAGGGCACGGGGGCACACAGCACGTCAGCCAGCGCCAGCGGGCACAGCGGGATGTAGGGGCACTGCCAGCGCAAGGGGAAGATCATCTGGGGACAGGACAAGGGCGGTCAGCGCCGCGGGCTGGGGATTCCCCCAACGCCGCGGCGCGTTCCCCCGCGGTGCTGTCCCCTCCCCGGCACTCACCGCCACCAGGGCTTCGCCCACGCTGGTCAGGACGTCGGGGCGCAGGGAGTGGATAAGCAGCTTCTGCTCGGTCAGCACGGCCACCAGCAATGCCACCGCGTTGTCAGGACCCAGGTTCTGCAGCAGCGTCAGGAAGCTGGCGCCGCTGTCGGAGGAGGAGGGGGGGGGACATCACTCAGATGCCACATGTCCCCCTCCTGTGTGTGTGTGTGTGCGCGTGTGTCCCAGTGCCCCACAGCCATCCCTACCTGAGCGGCAGCGGGGAGGACACGGGCCGGCAGAGCAGCAGGTTGTCATACGGGGACATCTGGGGGGACACGGGGACACGGTGGGAGGTGGCAGAGGGATGGAGGGGGGGGGGAAAGCAGTGGGGAGGACACACACAACGACTCACCTGGACCAGGATGCGCGGCCGCTGCGGGGACGGGAAGGGGACGTTGTGCATGAAGTGCGAGATGTGCCTGCAGGCAGAGGGGTCCGTCAGCGGGAGGGGGGGGGACGCGATGGGGACAAACCCCTTTGTCATCCGTCCCCCCTCCCAAAAAGGCCTCCCTCCACCCGGCGCTCACGTCTCGAGGGGCAGCACGTGGGGCCCCGAGATGGAGTAGCGGTAGATAAACATGAGGAACTTGCGGAAGACGTCGAAGAAAGGCCAGTGGGAGAGGACGCAGATGCTCTTGCGGGTCTGCAGCGAGCGGCCGGCCACCGGCCGGCGGTCCACCACGCTCAGCAGCCCCAGGCGCAGGCTCTGCTTCTCCGACAGCCGCTCCCGGGGAAACGCCTCGTGGAATTGGATGGCGGCGCCGTAAACCTGCACGGGGCGGGCAGTCAGCGTGGGACACCCCTCCCCAAACACCACTGCCACCTCTCCCCGCCGCCACCTTTCCCCCCTGCCAGCCCCGCCACCCCCCTGGCCCATCCTGCCTTGTCACCCGAGGCGCCGGTCAGCACGAAGGTGGAGAAGACGGGCAACGGGTATTTGGTGTCGGCCGGCCAGCTCTCGATGGTGGCCCCCATGGGCAGGCAGAAGACGGGCACCGAGTCCGGCAGGGGGAAGGATTCGCTGTCCTGCTCGGGATAACGTCCCAGCAGCCCTGCGCGGAGAAGACGGATGAGCCTCACCTCATTTCCCTCACGCAACTGAGGAAGGGAGCGGCTGGGTGGGCGCCCAGCAGCCTACCAAGGTGAACCCACAGCAGGTTGACCCCCCCGCCCCGGCGATAGCCACGAGAGACCCTACCTGCTTCGTAGACCAGCGTGTTGGCCTTGGCCATGGCGATCTTGTAGCACAGGAACAGGGCCGGGCCCCACTGCAAGGAGGGAGCGGAGCGGGGGAGTCAGCGTGGGCCGGATAGCAGCGGGGGGGCACCCCGGCAGCGGGGAGAAGGGGGGGGGGGACCCCGGCACCCACCATGCTGGTGTTGAGGTTCTTGTCCACCCGGCAGAAGGTGTGAGGGGTGCTCTCGCCCTTGCTGGGCATGATGAGGCAGATGTCGGTGACTCCCAGTGTGTTGTGGCCGTGGGGCTCGGCCGCCCGTCGGTACGTCAGGAAGGTGCGTTGGTGTCCCGGCCCCCCCGAATTGAGGTTGGCCGAGCGGCTGTAGGGCGTTGTGTCCAGGATTTTATAGCCCGGCTTCGGGCGGTCCTTGCCCTCATAGTGCACCCTGGGTGGAGATAAGGGGTGAGGGGGACCCCCAGGGAGCTCGTGGCCCCCCCCTCCCCAGCCCCGGCCCCCGGCACTCACCCCAGCTCGATAAGGGGGGGTTTGTCCCGGCTCCGCTTGTAGCATATGAACATCTGGGGGTTGTTGAGCAGCCCGGCGTTGAGGTCAACGGGATGGCCCGAAGTGGTGGTCTCGATGCAGGTGAAGCCGTGGGGCACCTCCTCGCCCTGCGAGCGGATGATGACGGCCACGTCGGTGATGGGCTCGCTGGGGCGGGCGGCGCGGTGCTGCTGGTTCTCCTCCTCCAGCGGCCGCGAGGTGTCCGTCAGTCCGGCCACCACGAAGTAGTCCACCAGCTGCGGCGGCTTCTCGTCCGACATGGCTCACGGCATCTAGTGGGGGGACACACACACAGCAGGATGGGTGACACCCCAACCCTGCCCCACAGCCCCCCCCTGAACCAGCCGTCCCCGGGGCCCCACGGAGCAGGGAAAGCTCCTCCGCCCCGGCAGGGTGGCAGCATGGGGTGCCCCACAGCCGAGCTGGTGGCCGTGGGGCACGGCAGAGCTGACGGGGCGAAAGCGCCGGGGACGGGAAGGGAGGAGGCTTCCGGTCACGCCGCAAAGCACAGGGCGATGTGATGGGGACCCCCACGGCTTAAGGAAGGGGGACAGCACCCCACCGTAAGCACACCAACAGCCCTCGGGCAGCGACTCTGAGACAGAACCCCCACCCTGCGGCGCGGCCCCCCCCAGCTCGGTGGCTGCAGCGCTGGCCACTGTCCCCTCCACACACCCCCTCCCTGTCCCCAGCGCTCCCAGCTTGCCCAGGCGCCACAGGAGGGGTCCGCGGAGGCTGCCGGAGAGCTGCGCAAAAGCGCGTTGGAAAGGGGAAGGAAGCAGGGCGACGAAGCCGTGAACACCCACGTCACCCCCCCCCCCTCCGTGGGGCAGCCGGGGCACGTCGCCAGCTCTGCCCCAGCCACGCCGCGGCGGGGTGGAGGGGACAAACCTGTCCCAACCCCAAACACAGAGACCCCAAGCAGGGACACTGTGGTGGTCCCACAACCCCAGGAGGAAACCCCATCTTAGCCGGGGGGGGGGTTGCACCCCACTGGGGCTGTGCCAGCATCCCCCCCGCCGGCAGAGACGGGGCCAGGGCAGCGGCTGGAGCCTGTCCCTGTACCCCAGCTGGGGACCCCGGGACCCCCCCCCCCGGCCCCACGTGTGGCCACCTGGCGTATTTTTAGCCCAGTGCCACGTGACAACGGCCGAGTCGCCAAGACACAGCTCCGGCTCCCGATTTAGCTTCCTGCCACCCACTTTGGGTGGGGAGAAACTGGCGGGGGGGGTGGTCCCCACAGCCGCCCTGTGCCCCCACACACACACACCCCCTCCTCTGGCATGGGTCCTCCTGGCCGGGCCCCCGCAGTGGGGCACCCCACTGAAAGCCGGCAGGACGTGGCGGGCTCCTGGATGACAGAGTCCCTTGACCCACCCTCATGTCCCCACTGACACCCCCCCGCCCAGTGGCTCCCAGCGTGGGCAGCCCCACGGAGGGGTCCCGCGGCAGAGGCAGGACTTTGTCCCCAGCTGCAGCGGGAACAGGAACCGGCCCCAGCGTGGGGTTGCCAAAAGGGAAGCGGCGACTGCAAGGGAGAAGGGCTTCCCCCCTCCCATGCCCCAGCCCCAGCCCTGGGGCAGGATGTGGCCGCTGGCTATGGGGCGAGCCTGCCCCATGGCTGAGCCCCAAAGGCAGGAGAGCACCGGGGGTCCCCAGGCAGCAGCAGCACGTCCCCAGCAGCCCCTGCCCCACAGTGTCCCTGGGGACCTTCCCCGGCTGCGTACCCTCTGCCCCACGGCTCCTTGAGCCCCACAGATCCCCCACCCCTCCATCCCGGCCTGGAAACGCTGGGGTGGAAATGGCGACGTGAAGCAAATGTCAGCCTGGCCACAGAACCACCCCCAGCCCGCCCTGTGTGCCCTACACACACACCCGGCCCCACAGCCCCTAGAGCCGGCCCTACACGCTGCACAGCCGACCCTACGCACACCCCCAGCCGGCCCTATACGCCTCACACCCGGCCCTATACACCTTACACCCGGCCCTATAGACCTTACACCCGGCCCTATACACGCCGGGCCCCACAGGCCCTACAGCCGGCGCAGGCCTCACGCCGGGCCCCACAGGCCCTACAGCCGGCCCAGGCCTCACGCCGGGCCCCACAGGCCCTATAGCCGGCGCAGGCCTCACGCCGGGCCCCACAGGCCCTATAGCCGGCGCAGGCCTCACGCCGAGCCCCGCAGCCGGCCCCACAGGCCCCACCGCCAGCCAGCCCTCCCCGGCCCCGGCCGGCCCCGAGCAGCCCCCGGTCCCCCCCGCCGGTACCTGCGGGCCGGGCCGGGCCGGGCCGCGCCGCTGGGCTCCACCGGGCCGCTACCCCGCGCCCGCCCGGCCCCGCCGCCGCCGACAGCGACCCCTGGCGGGCGGGAGGACTCTCTGCACACCCTGGGGGGGGGGGGACGACACCGGAGCCCCCAGGGACACCCCAGCACCACCACCAGCACCCTCAGACCCCCCAGAAGCTGCCAGGATCCCCCAGGATGCCCCCAGCACCTCTAGAAGCTGCCCAAGATGCCACCAGGACCCCCCCCAGAAGTTGCCAGGAGCCCCCCCCACAGCAGCCCCAGAAGCTGCCAGGACCCCCCGGACCCCCCCATCACCCCCAGAAGTTGCCAGGATTCCCCAGGACCCCCCCCCCAGCACCCCCAGAAGCTGCCAGGACCCCCCAGGACGCCCCCAGCACCTCTAGAAGCTGCCCAAGATGCCACCAGGACCCCCCCCAGAAGTTGCCAGGAGCCCCCCCCACAGCAGCCCCAGAAGCTGCCAGGACCCCCCGGACCCCCCCATCACCCCCAGAAGTTGCCAGGATTCCCCAGGACCCCCCCCCCAGCACCCCCAGAAGCTGCCAGGACCCCCCAGGATGCCCCCACCACCTCTAGAAGCTGCCAAGATGCCACCAGGACCCCCCCCAGAAGTTGCCAGGAGCCCCCCCACAGCAGCCCCAGAAGCTGCCAGGACCCCCCGGACACCCCCATCACCCCCAGAAGTTGCCAGGATTCCCCAGGACCCCCCCCCCCAGCACCCTCAGCACCCGCCAGAAGCGCCCCCCCAGCACCTCTAGAATCTGCCAGGACCCCCCAGGATGCCCCCAGCACCTCTAGAAGCTGCCAAGATGCCACCAGGACCCCCCCCAGCACCCCCAGCACCTGCCAGAACCCCCCAGGACCCCCAGAAGCTGTGAGGATACCACCAGGACACCCCCCCAGCACCCACCAGAAGTGCCCCTCCAGCACCCCCAGAAGCTGCCAGGACCCCCCAGGACCCACAGAAGCTGTCAGGACCCCCCCCAGCACCCCCAGAAGCTGCCACGATGCCACCAAGACCATCCCCTCACCCCCAGAAGCTGCCAGGACCCCCCGAACCCCCAGAAGCTGCGAGGATACCACCACAACCCCCCCCAAGGACCCCCAGCAGCTGCCAGAACACCCCAGGATCCCCCCCCAGCACCCTCAGCACGCACCAGAAGCCCCCCCCCAGCACCCCCGGAAGCTGCCAGGACCCCCCAGCACCCCCAGAAGCTGCAAGGACCCCCCCAGCACCCTCAGCACCTGCCAGAAGACCCCCCCCAGGACCCCTAGAAGTTGCCAGGACCCCCCAGGACCCACAGAAGCTGCCAGGATGCCACCAGGACCCCCAGAAGCTGCCAGAACCCCCCCCAGCACCCCCCACAACCCCCTCAGTGCCCCCAGAAGCTGCCATGATGCCACCAGGACCCCCCCCAGGACCCCCAGAAGCTGCCAGAACCCCCCCAGCACCCCCAGAAGCTGCGAGGACCCCCCCAG
This sequence comes from Pluvialis apricaria, assembly GCA_017639485.1. Classification (NCBI taxonomy): domain Eukaryota; kingdom Metazoa; phylum Chordata; class Aves; order Charadriiformes; family Charadriidae; genus Pluvialis; species Pluvialis apricaria. Next base: position 2,175,130 of record CM030033.1, read on the forward strand.
CACCTGCCAGAAGACCCCCCCCAGGGCCCCCAGAAGCTGCCAGGACCCCCCAGGACCCCCAGAAGCTGCCAGGATGCCACCAGGACCCCCCCAGCACCCCCCACAACCCCCTCAGCACCCCCAGAAGCTGCCAGAACCCCCCCAGCACCCCCAGAAGCTGCGAGGACCCCCCCAGCACCTGCCAGAAGACCCCCCCCAGGACCCCTAGAAGTTGCCAGGACCCCCCAGGACCCACAGAAGCTGCCAGGATGCCACCAGGACCCCCAGAAGCTGCCAGAACCCCCCCCAGCACCCCCCACAACCCCCTCAGTGCCCCCAGAAGCTGCCATGATGCCACCAGGACCCCCCCCCAGGACCCCCAGAAGCTGCCAGAACCCCCCCAGCACCACCAGAAGCTGCGAGGACCCCCCCAGCACCTGCCAGAAGACCCCCCCCCCAGGACCCCCAGAAGCTGCCAGGACCCCCCAGGACCCCCAGAAGCTGCCAGGACCCCCCAGGACCCCAGAAGCTGCCAGGATGCCACCAGGACCCCCCCAGCACCCCCCACAACCCCCTCAGCACCCCCAGAAGCCACCAGGACCCCCAGGATCTGGGGGGAGAGTCAGTAGCTCCCCCCAGCCTCACCCAGCTGCGTGCGTGTGTGCCCCCCCCCCCCCCCCAAAATCAGTCACACACCATCACAGGGGGCATTTAATTAACATATAATATATTTTAAAAAATAATAATAATAATAAATCACTCTGGCTCCCTCCCGGGCGAAGGGGGGGGGGGGGGGAACGTGGGTCCTGGGGCCCCAGGTCCCCCCGCCCACGGACGGGGCCCCCGCGCTCCCCCCGGGGTTTGGGGCAGGAGGGAGAGGGGGGGGGGACAAAGTTACAAGTGCTTTCTACACGTCCCGCGGGGTCCCCAGCAGCTGGGAAAGGTGGCGGGGGGGGGGAACTGGGGGTACATACGGGGCGCAGCTGGGGGGGGAGAGCGGGATTTCTCCTTAAACATGATGATTAGCCAGAAAAAAATAAAATAAAAAGAGAAGCGGCCCCCCCATACCCCCCCCCCCCCCCCGGGGGTCTCTACCTACGGGGTTATGTACAGCCGCCCCCAGGGGGGGGGGAAAAAGGGGGACGGGGGACGGGAGCCCCCTCTCCGCCGGGGTTTGGGGGGTGGGGGGGTTCGGGGCGCGCCTGGCTCGCGTCGTTGTGTGTCCCCCCCCCCCCCCCACTGCTTCCCACCGGCTCCGGCGTCCCCCGGTCCCGTTCTCCATGGAGGGAACCAGCGGTGGCCCCACCGTTTTACCGGAAAAAAAACCCAACAAAGTGAAAAAGAAAGAAGTGGGGGGGGGGAGAAATTGGGGAGGGGTCCGGAGGTGGAGGGGAGGGGGTCCATGGGTGGGTGGGGGTGCTGGCAGAGCCCCCCCCCCCCCTTGCGCCCCTTTCCCCCCCCCCCCCCTCCCGCCCCAGCCCCTCACTGGAGGCGGTCGGTGCGGAAGGAGTCCTCCACGGCCGGGTCGGTGAGCAGCGCGTAGGGATCGCTCAGCATGTTCAGTCCGTCCAGGGTGAGGGGTTCGATTTTCAAATCTTCCTCCAGCCCCAAGGTCGCCGCGTCCACTTCGAAGCCGGGAACGCCGGCCAACGCCGTCGCGATCTCCTTGGAGATGCCGGGGGGAGAATCCCCTACGGAGGGGAGGGGAGGAAAGGGGGAGAAGGGAGGAGGGGGAAACGGGGGGAGTTCAGCACCCCCCAAGCCATGTCCCGCTCCGCGGTGGGGCGCCGCCGGTGACCCACCTGTGAGGATGATGTTGGGGATGGGGCCGTGGCGGCTGCAGTTGCTCAGGTTTTGTCGGTTGAGGACGTGGGGGTCGTAGGTGCCCTCGCTTGGGGGGTAGCTCAGCGTCCCCAGCTCCTCGGGGAAGCCGCCGCTGTTGCCGGTGGGGCTTTCCCCCATCCCAAACTGCTCGAACTGCGGAGAGAAGGGGGGGTTATGGGGATTAATATCCCTCCCTGTGTCCCCCCCCCCGCGATGTCCCCATCCCGGGAGCACTCACGCTGCCCAAACCGAAGTCGCTCAAGGATTGTCCCAACGGCGGCGGCGGCTGCTGCTGCTGCGGCAGGGAGGCGTTAGGCTGGTACTGGGGGGGGTACGGGCGCTGCGTGGCCCCGCTGGGTGGCACCGGTGGCGGCGGGGGCCGCGTCGGCGGGGCGGGGGGCAGTGTCGGCTGCGGGGGGGACTGCACGGGTTGGTGCAGGGTTTTCTGGCTCGGCTGGGACTGCAGGAGCAAGCCAGGCTGGCTGTAGGAGTACGGCGGGAGCCGCTGGTCGGCCGGCAGCTTGCTGGTGTCCAGGGGAACGCCCTGCGGAGAGAGGCGGGGGGGGGGGGGTGTCAGCCTGCACCCAACCCCAGCGCCCACCAGGATCCGGCCCCTCTGCTCGGTGCCCCCGTCTCTTTCGGGACGGGGACCGTCTCTCGCCAGCTCCCGGTGCATCCCCCAGCACCGGCAGCGGGTTAAGAAGACGCCGGCGATTCGGGAAAACCCCCGAATTTCAACCCAACGGGCAGCACCGGGGCACACCAAAACCCTGCACCCAGCACCCAGCCCCGGGCTGGGGTCCCCCCTGCGGAGCGGGGAACCCGGGGTGTGGGGGGCAGGAGATATGGCCGGGATGCGCCGCGTCCCCTCCCCGGTCCCTGACCCCGGTGAGGAGGAGGGGGTCCGCGGGGTTTCCCTGGCACGTGGTTGAGATGAAGATGGAAACGGAGACAAAAAGAGAGAAGTTGAGGGAGGAAGAGACGGAGGCGAGCGCGCGGCGCGGGGCCGGCGCGGGCGATGGACCATGCATACCTGGGTGATGGAGGACAATGTGGGTGACATTGTTGGTGAGAACTGTTTGGGGTGCTGCCTTCTGGAGTCGCCACCCATTGGGAGGGTGAGGGGGCTGAGCGGGACCCGTCGGCGGGGCGAGGTGTTTATGGACGCCTGCACCATGGGGGCGTAGGAAGAGCCGCTCAAGCCGGAGGGCAGGCTGGGGTTGCTGGGGGAAGACTGCATGGGCTGGCTGCGGGGGGACGTGGGGAGGGAGGGATTGCTGAGCGAGGAGGAGAGGGAAGAGGGCAGGGACTGGTTGGAGAGCGAGGAAGGGATGGAGGAACTGCTTTGGGAGGATTGGAGCGAGGGGTTGCTGAGGGAGGACTGGAGCGAGGGGCTTCGCAGGGAGGCCTGGAGGTTGGGATTGCTAAGCGAGGACTGCAGGGACGGGTTACTCAGGGAGCTCTGCATAGGTGAGGTAAGTCCTGTGGGGACAAAAAAGAAGAGACACCACCGTTACCCACGGAATCGCCCCGCATCCCAGGCTCTCCTCCCCGGGCCGGGCCAGGCTGGGGCTCCCCGTCTGCCCCGGGTGGGATGGAAGGTGACGGAGGCGACCAAAACGATGGAGACAGAGACAGAAACACACACACCCCGGGAACGGCACCGCCGGCGGCGCAGGACGCTCCGGTTCAGCAAGCGAAGGGCACCGGGGCAGGAGCGGGGCGGGCAGCGGGCTCCCCACCGCAGCCGCCATCCCCACACCCCTGCGGGACCCCCCCCCCGCCGATGCCGTCGGACCCTACAGCTCTCCCCACCCCGCTCCCAGGCTGCGGCGTCTCCGTGCCAGGCCGGCATCGCCCGGAGAAGCCGATCTCTCCCACAGCCGGCTCCGGGATGCCGGTTGGGGGGGCGTCCCGTCTCTCCTGGCCCCACCGAGCACCCGCTGCAGTGCGAGACCACCTCTCGGCTGCCCACGCCGGCCCCGTGCGTCTCGGTGGCTGGTCCAGCCACCCCGGGATGGCGGTTACGGCGTATCCCCGCCCGGCGGCGGGACGGGGGTCAGCCCTCACCTGGCGAGTCGTAGCCCGTCCCCAGTCCCATGCCGCCGCTGATGCCCAGGTGCGTCATGGTGTTGGCCAGGTTGCTGGTGCTGTTGCCCCCGCTCAGGCTGGGGTAGGTGGTCTCGTCCGGGTCGAGAGGGGTGGGCAGCGGGGAGGGGAAGTGCAGGTTGGTGAGGTCGGGGAGGGAACCCCCCGTGTTGAGGGCCGAGGGGATGAGGGGGACGTTGGCGGGTTGATCCGGGGATGGAAATATGCTGGGGGGGGAAAAGAGAGAGAGACGCGTTCAGTGCGGGTACGGCGCGGCCTCCTCCAGCATCCCCCCCGCCAGCAGCAGCGCTTCCCCCAGCTCCAGCGCCTTTTCCGCAGCCGCCCGGGGGCTCAGCCACGTCCCCCAGCACAGCCCGCGACTTACTGGATCCCAGGGACTTCGCAGGAGCGTGGACGGGCCGAGGACGAGGAAAGCTGCGAAATCAAAGAGGAGGAGGATTAAAAGCCAGGCCAGGATGCCGAACCCGCATTCCGCGCTCCCCCCAAACCCTGGGCCAGCCGCGGTTTGAGGGCAGGAAGGAGGCAGAGCCACCCCGGTGTCCCAACAGCGGGCGGGCAGGACGCGGGCGGCCCGGGCAGGGGGACACAGGGGTGATTTCCTCGGGGTCTTTCCTCTGCACCCACCTTCTTGGTGTCCCAGGGCTTCAGCGAATGCTTGTTGTCGTCGAAGGTCTCTTCGATGGGAGGCACTTGGAAAAGAAACACTGGCGAGGAGGGGAGAGCAGAGGGTCAGCGCAGGGGAGAGCGGCACAGCCCGCTCGCATCCACCGACCGGGCACGAGCGGGGCATTACAGACCCACCCGCCGCGGAGGGGTCCCGGGGCATCGGCCCCCCCCACAACCCACCCGTCGCCCCGATTCTTTGCAGACCGCAAGGGGGGAGACACAGCTCCGTGCCGGGCACGGGCAGGCACTCACCTTTACTGTCTGCGTCCCCGTCCAGAAAACCTGCAAGAGAGCAGGCGACTGTTAGCGGCAGAACGCGGGGGACATCGTGGGACATGCGGGGGGGGGTTGCTGCGTGCCCCCGCTGCGGAGGGACGGGGCTCCACACGGTCCCCCCACCGCATCCTCGAGGGGTGGAAGGGGCACGGGGGTGGCGAGGCGGCCGGGTGAAGGCGGGGAGCAGGGGGGATCCCGCTGAGGAATGTGGGGTGTCGAGGGAGGGGGCACTCACCGCTCCGGCGGCCGGGCGGTGGGGCGCCCTGCGAGGGGCCCAGGTAGGCGTCCTGGGGGTTGGGGTTCATCACGCTCGTGTGAAGCGCCGAGTCGGAATTTGTTCTAATCGGAAAAGGCAAGGCGATGGTCAGATGGGCCCAGGCTCGGCCCTCGCCCCCCCTGTTTAGCTGTGACAGCCCCCCCACGGCGGTCGGCCCCAACCCCGGGATGGTGGGTGAGAGCAGGGCAAAAAGGGGAGGAAAAAAGGGAGAAAAAAAAAGAGAAAAAGAAGCCGAGAGAGGAAGGGAAGGGGAGCACAGTGGGGTGTCGCTGGAGGAACAATCATCTCCTTGAAAGCCCTCCATGTCCAACCCCCGCCGTGCCCAGGACGAGCCCTGGAGGCAGACGCCGAGGGGCTCTGCGGGGACCCTGTCCCCTTCTGCCAGCCCTGCCCTCCCCTCCCCGCACCACGCTCCGCTGAGGTCCCTCGCCCGGCGCTTCCAGACACGCTGGGGCTCGCTCCGACCCCATCTCCTCCGAGGGACGGCTCTGCCACCACAGCCAAGGCCCCGGAGCCCTCACCACCCCTGGCACGGGGGAAGCCGGGCTCCCCCCGGGGACCCTTTGTTTCCCCCGGGGGCCCTGGAAGGACTCGGGGCAGAGGATCCAGGGATATTACACCCATTGTGTTCCCAATTAGTTGGTCTGAAGTGGAGGAGCGCGGGGAAGGGCTGGGAAAAAGGCTGCTCGAGCTAACGATGAGTCCCGGGACCGCACAAGGGGGATATTGTTCAGCTGCGGCGCAGCTGGGAAGCAGGAAACTCCCCCCCCCACCGCACCGCCCATGGGACGCAGCCCCCCTCCGGCGCGGGGCCCAACCGGGGAGCGATGGGCGCCCGACCGCGGCACAGCCAGGGCCCCGGCGCCGGCATTGTGCCCTGCGAGGTGCCGGCATCGCTCCCCGCACGGCCTAAGGGAGGCAGAGCCAGGACCGCCGCGAGCAGCATCAGCCAACGTGCCAGCCCCGAGCCGCGGCTCGCCCCGCCGAGACCCCGCTGTGCCCCAGCCCGGGGAAGGGGACAAACCCCAAAGCCACCCCGGCCCCGCTGCGGGGCAACGCCGTGGGTTGGTAGTGGCAGTTCCTCCCTGTGCTCAAACTCCGCGGGGAACCCGCTGCTCCGGCACCTCGCTGGGCTCCCGAAAAGCGGGCCGGATCCCCCAGGGTTGCGCTGGCGCCCACTCACAGCGTGCCGGGGTGAAACCAAGCAGCCGCCGGCAGCGGGCAGAGCCAGGTCCTCGCCCCGGTAGCCAGTACCGAGCCAGGGCAGCCCTGGGAGACACCCTGCCCTGCATCCAGGAGCCCCGTTGTCCCCAAAAGCAGCTCCTTGGGTAGCTCAGAGTGGCTGCGGGACCACGCAGCCCACAGAGGCAATGAGGGCTGCACTAAGCCCAGGGTGCGCAGGGCCACCTCCTCCCCAGGGTCCCCGGGGCCACCTCCTCCCCAGGGATCCCCCCCGTTTGGCGGATAAGGCAGCCTGGAGACCCCTTCCCTTCTCCCGGGGGACTGGTGATGCTACAACCAGGGCTGTGCCCACGCTGGGGGTCCTGGGAAAGGGTTGGAACCCGGCGTAGAGAGAAAAATGGAATAAAAACCAAAATCATTCACCTGTTGAGAGCCGACGGCAGCCTAAACAAATGTCCTTTCTCCATCGGAAAGTTACTCCAGGGCATGGTCCTTCGTAAGGAGAAACAGCAGCATTATTTAGGGGGGCACGGGAGGGGGGCGCAGGGGGGAACTGCCCCGCGGGGAGGCCGAGGGCAGCAGGAGGAGGCAAGCAGCTCGCTGCCTGCGGGCTGCCTTGGGCGGACGAGCTGCTGCGGTATCTCCGCCGGTCCCGGCGGACACCCCTCAGCACCGGGTCGGGGCTGATCCGCAACATCCTCACCCTATTCCCTGCCTTAGCCCTCTGCCCGCAGCCCAGACACCGCAGCGATGGGCGGCTCGGCCTCAAGGACCCAAAAACCGCAGCCGGCTTGCGCAGACCTTAGTCAAGACCGTTTCAATCGTGAGGTTCCCATGAGGAAGGGGCCGGTGAGACCTCTCCGCGTGAAAAACCCCAAAGTACCAAGAATCAACGCTGGGGGAACACCAGAGGGTCTCTGGGGCAAGGCTGGAAGGTCTCCACGCCCCAAAGCTGGGGGACCACGAGCCAGAGACCACCCTCCCCTCCAGCAGCAGCCAAGGAAATCACGGAGCAAGAGCCAAGCAAAGGCAGCCGTCTGGAAGACGGATGAAAATCCCCCCCTTTCCCAAGCCTGGGGTGAGGAATTTGCAGCGGGATTTGCAACGAGATGCTCCTGGGAGCTCGGGGTCCTGCGGGGAGGGTGGCTGCGCTCGCTGGGAGTGACAGGGAGGATTTGACACAACCTCTTCTTTCAGGGGAAAAAGCCAAGGCTTTGCCCCGGGGAGGTCAGGGAGGACGGCAGAGAGGGCACCCGACAGAGCAGGACGGGGGGGAAGATGCGTTCGGGGGACGAGGCCGTGGCCCGCGCACTCTGGACTGACCAGCGCCGAGGTTCATCGCAGGGGACAAAGTGCAAGACACAACATGAACCTCCGGCAGAGCCCCGGTGTCGCCTGGCACAACCCAGGGCTGCCACCCAGCACCCGCCACCACCGGTGTCCCCACCGGGCTGGGGAGAAGGGGCACACGTGGCCTCTCAGGCTCCCAGCACACTGAGACGGCGGCCGAGCTGTGCCGGGCACCAAGGCACGGACACACCAGCAGCGCTGGCAGCGATAACAGTCCTCGGGCCGGGGAAGGAGAGCTGTGCTGAGCACAGCACTTCAGAGCAAGGGCAGCCTTGAAAATAAAGCCCAAGAGCCCTGAGCGACCTCTAAAAGGGCTGAGCCACGCTGAGCTGAGCCCGAGCGGCTCCTGTGCGGAGCCACAGCTCATCGGGATCTCCACGGGATCGAGCCGACGCTCGGGGCGCGCTGGGGCATGGGGCTCGGCCGCCCCGTGGTTCACCTCGGGCAGGATCCCTCTTCCCGCTGCCACAGCGGACGGATGCCACCCCGCAAGCTGGAGCCAGCTCTTTTGGGCACGATGAAATCGTTCCTCCTTAAAAATCCCCTCTCTTGCGGGATGGTGCGGGCAGCACCCGGAATCAGAGGGGTGGGAGACCTCCCAGCCCCATTCCCGGCATCGCAGCGTTTCTCTCCGCCGCTCCCCCCCCCATCCCAAAATCGGGTTTCTCCCCCACAGACTGGTAAGGGAAGCCGTGTAAATCCTCCCGGGAGCGCTGCCCGTTCCGAGGGACTCTCCCGCGCTGGGCTCCTGCCAGCCTGCCTGTTTCCAAATCTCCGGGTGCTCTTTAACACAGAGCAAGCCCCAGGCTCCAGCGACCCCGCAGACACCGGGAGGCGGCTGGCTGGAAACCGGCACCTGGAAAACAAGTGCCGGGAGCCAAGGAAACACAGGGTTTTTACCTCCTCCAGCTTGGCTCAGGCGGAGGCGACAAGTAGGTCGGTCCGTAGGGAGAGCTGTCGATGTGAGAGGCACGGTTAAGGGCCAAGCAGAGCGCGAGGGGCTGTGCAGTCGGCGCACGGGCACCTAATGTAACCCCGCAGACAGGCCAGGGCAGCACGCGTTGTTAATGCTCGTTAATCCCAAAGAAACGAGCACCGGGGGCACTGGGATCGGGGTGGGAGCCCCGGTGGCAGGAGGAAAGGCTGCCTGTCCCTGCCGACGGGGCAGGAGGGAACGGGATAAAGGATATCTGTCGGACGTATCGGCGAAGGGGCGACATCATGCGGCGTGGGTCCCGCTGTACTCGCTCCACCAGGCCGTGGTGCCGGGTGCTGCGCGTGGAGTCCAGCGGCGAGTGCAGAGGGCCCTGCGGGGAGGAGACAGCGGGGTGAGCCCACCGCCCGCCTGCGAGGGAAGGGGTCTCAGGATCAGCCCCCCCCCCTCGACCGCCGCACCGCCGGCAGCGCCGCCGGGAGGACGGAGCTGGGGCCGGGCAAGGGGATTAGAAGAGAGCATCCCCTCGTCCCCACCTGTCCCCGAGAGCAGCACGGCTCTTCATCCTCCTCCCCGATGCCCACCCCGAGTCCTGACGCAGCTCCTGAGCTCCTTCCTCAAGGCACCGAGGGCGGCAGCTGCTGTGCCACAGGGAGCAGCCCACCCCCAGAATCCCCCGAATCCCCCCCTGGGGCAGCTCTTGGCCGGCAGAGCGGGCGCCGCTCACCTGGAAGTCAGAGACGCCGCTGCCGATCTGGTTGACGTTGGGCAGGGAGCCGCTGTAGTAGGGTCCCCGGCTGTGCGCCAGTCTCAGCTTCTGGGCCTGCAGCTGGGCCGGAGGGGAAGGCAGGTTAGCGGGGGGCCCGGCAGGCACTTTGGGGTGCTGGGGCTCCTCCAAACTGCCCCGTTACACCCGAGACATCCTCATCCCCGTTCCGGCGGGTCATCCCCACGCTCTTCCTCCTGCCGCCGAGCCCCAAACTTGCCCCGCACATAGTACCAAGCCCCCACGGTGTCCCACGGGAGGAGGTGGCCCCCGAGCGAGGCACATCCAACCCAGTTGGCCACAGAAACCGTGCAGGAATGGGCCAGGAGGGCTCAAGGTGCCCGGTACCCCTCTGCTTCAAAGCCACTGAGTGCGGAGGAAGCCCCGCAAGGGACTTTCCTCCCCTCTGTGGGTGCTCTGGTGCAGGAAGGATGCTGAGCCCCCGCTGGGTTTAGCGGCCCAGAGCGGGGAAAGCCACATCTCTCCCGCAGGCTGCGGCACCCACGTCCCCGGAGCAGAGGCTGAGCCCAGCCCTGCTCCCCCCCCGTGAACAGCCGAAGCCCCCGTGCCCACCCGAGAGGGCTCTGGGCTCCCCTGGCACCGGCGGTCGGTGGGTCAGCCCATCCCCTTTGCTCCGGCCATGCTGGGTTTTCCACAAAGCACCTCATCCACACTAAAGACAGTCCTGGGGCTGTCGGCAACGCCAATGCCGCAGCCCAAAAACCGGGGGAGATTCCATCCTGGGGCTGGGGCTCCGGCAGGGCAAGCAGGAAGGGCTGCCTGCTCAGCACGGCAGCCCAGCGGCTCCCGGCGCTGCTCAAGGCCGAGGGAAGGAGTCACGGCAAACCGCAGGCGGGAGATAACCGACCCCCCATGCTCGTCAGCGGAGGAAAACTCCACAACAGAGGAGAGTCGGGGTTCTGGGGCAGGACCAGCACCGAGCCGGCCCCAAAAGCCCCCTCCTGCCCCAGCCCCGCAGGCAGGAGCGCACCCGCAGCCGACCCGGGCAGGGGTTTGACCCGCCATGAGCGGCGCAGACTTCCTCAACCCGACAGCAGCAGGAAGGCGCTCTGCTGCCCGCATCCCGGGAAAGGCCACGGCCCTCCATCGTCCCCTCTAGTACAAGGGGATGTCCCGTTCCCCACCTCCGGCATCCCACCAGGGAAGGAGGGTTTCCCCCATCCAAATCCACGGAGCCAAGGCCAAGCACATACAAATCCATACTCCCTCTGGAGCCAGGGGGTCCCCGAGCACCCCCGCGCACCGGCCAGCATCAGCGCTCGTCGGTCCCGGATAAACCACAGGGAAAGAGAAGACGAAGCACAAAAAGCAGCTTGGAAACGGGCTGCAGCCGGGAAACCTGCGACAGCAAATTCCCAAGCTTAAGACCAGCAAAATCCAGATCCAAGGGGAAAAAAAAAAAAAAACAAAACAACAAAACCAAACCAAAACAACAACAACAATCAAAAAACCGGGAGATTTAGTCAACAGCTGGCTGCGCTGGCACTGCAGGATTAGCGCGAGGAGTTGCACTGGGGCTTAAGGTCTTGGGATCCTGCTCTGTTCTCCGAGCCAGGGTCCTTGTGGGAGCCGACAGAGCCAGACGAGGCCGAAATCAGGCAGCAGCTCGCAAACGGCCAGAAAAAAACTCCAGGAAACACGAAGCAAAGCTTGAGGGGCTGCTACGCCCCTACGGTGGGAGCGGGGCACCCCAGAGCTGGGCAGCAGCCCCCCCCCCAGCCGCCTCTTCCCCGGTGAGGAGCCACAAAACAGAGGTGTCCGTGTCGGGCACAAGCTGCCAGCGCCACGGCCGCTGCCAGCTCCTTGCCTGCAGCCCTGTCGACGACGACGGAGGGGACCCATGGGGTTGGGATCCCTCTTGGAAGCAGCTGCTGTCCCAGGCCGGGCTGCTCCGTGCCTCTCCGGGCCTGCCGGTCCCACAGGCGGGTAACGAACTCCCGGAGGAAGCGTCCCAGGGCAGGGAATAGCGGGGAGGACAGTCCTGCTGCCTCTCGGCCCAGCTTTGCTGCACATTAACCAGCTGTTTACTGTGCAAACACGGTGCGGGAGGCTCCAGCCCACTCCCAAACTCACCGGCGATGCGCAGGTCGCGGCTCCTGCCTGCCATCCCGGTAAGAGAAGGGACAAAACCTCTGGAGAGATGTCCCAACTTGGGAACCCTGCCTGCTCGGCGGCCACAGGGATGCTCTCGGCTTGGTGGGGAGAGGCGCAAGTCACTCAAGGGGTCGGTGGGACCCTGTCCCTGTCACCCTCCTGGCAGCAGCCTTGGCTCTGTGGATGTCAGGTCATCGCTGCCTCGCCAAATCCAGGGTGCCAGCGGGGTTCTCCAATCCACACATCCCCCTTTTCTAAAGGTCTGACAGATTTTGCTCCCCTCTTCTCCTGGCCCCGCCGTCCCCACGTGCAGGGTGACACGCGAGACTCCCCGTCAGCGGTCCCCGTCACCTGGAAGAGCCTCTCCGTGTCTCCGGCTCCCTCAACTCCGCACTCCTCTCCCCTCGCTCATCCATCCCATATCTCTGCCAGGAGGGATAGCACTGATTGCCGGACACCACAGTGACCCACGGCACTGCAGAGCCCCATCACCAGGGTTGGCACAACCCGCCTCTCCGGGAACAGAAATCTGGCCAAACGGCCGCGCAATCCCCGCCGACTCCGTGGGACTGGCACAGAGCGAAACGTGAACCGGAGCCCACCGTCGCCTTTCCGCAGCTTCCCCCGCCCGGGAAACCACGCTCCTGGAGATGCGCCACGGCATTCCCGGCCTCCCCGCCAGCCGCCAGCACCCCAGAGCAGCTCTCCTGCCACCAACGTCCCTCCAAGAAGCCCTTGGCCCGCCGGGGGACAACTCCCCTTCCCCAGAAGCAGCCAAGCGGGACAGTTTTGTCGGCTCAGCTCCGCCACGCTCATCTGCGCTCCCAACGCTGCGTTTTCTCAGGCTCTGGCCAAGCTAAATTTAAGCATCTCCAGGGATGAAGCATCCGCCGCTTCCCACAGGAGCTGGCCGCATCGGTGGGAAGGACCAACCCAAGCCACCCGAGGGTCCCCGGCGCTCAGGGACAGACCCCCCGAGCCGCAGAAAAGGTGGAGGATCACCCGGCAAAGGCGACGGGGGGCTGCGACACAGCAGGAGCCCGCCCCAAAGCCATGGGCACGGGGATCCCCTCCTCGCCCCCGCAGCAAGCGCCCCGGCAAGGCCTCCGGTGCCACAGGCGACGAGTCGCTTTTTCCACCCGGGACGTGCGCTCGGAAGCGGAGGAGGCACACAGCGGGACCCACGCACGGCAGCCACAGGCCGGAGCGAGCCACGTGCCGAGAAACCCACAGCCAATAAAAATTAAATCAAAATAAACCCAGGGGAAGGGGAAGCGGGTGCAGGTGGGCACCTGGAGAAGGCGCCTTCCTCTGGGGAGGGCCCTTCCTGGCCCCTCCACACCCCCCAGCACCCCAAATGCAGCCCCACCCCCAAAGCTCGGGGTGATGCCCCATCTCCTCTGAACCTCCAACACCCCCCCCGGCCCCTTCGGGCACCCGCCTGAGCCCCCCCATCCCTCTGCGCCTCCTGACACCCCCAACTCGCACAGCCCCCAGCCCCCCTCTACCCCACGACAACCCCCCCCCCCCCTCCTTCTGCACCCCCAAAACGCCCCCCCGACCCTCATCCCTCACACAGCTCCGGGCCCCCTCTAACCCCCCCCCTACCCCTCCCCAGGCCTTCACTCAGCCTCCGGCCCCCTCACAGGCCCGCCCCCCAACCCCCGACACCCCCCCACAGCCTCCGGTCCCCTCACAGCCCCCCCGGACCCTCCCGACCCCACAGCCCCCCACTCTCCCCCGCAGCCCCCGGCCCCCTCGCAGCCCCCGCTCCTCCGCCCTGGCCCCCTCATAGCCCCCGGGCCCGTCGCGCATCCGGCGGAGGAGGAGGAGGAGGGGGGGGAGGCCGCGGCGGCGGCTCCGCTCACCCGGGTGGAGCAGATCTCCATCATCACCTCCTCGAAGGCGGCCGTCTCCTCCGCCTGGCGCTGCTTCTGCAGCGCGATCTTCTCGCTGAACTTCCGCGGGTTGGAAGCACCGGCACCGGTGGAGGAACCCGCACCGGGCCCGGGCCCGGGCCCGGCCCCCGCGCCCGCCGCCGCCATCTTCCCTGCTCGGGCCGCTCCGGCCGCCGCCGCCGCCGCCGCCGCCGCCGCGCGGGGGATGCCGGGACGGGGAGTCCGCGGGCTCCGCGCCGCCGCTGGGCCGCAAAGGGGCGGGGGACTACAACTCCCAGCAGCCCCCGCGCCGCGCCCGCAGGGGGCCGACGGGAAATGGAGTTTCCGGCCGGGCCCAACCCCGCGGGGGGGCCGGGGGTGGGGAGGGTGGGTCCGACTCCAACTCCCGGCATGCACCGCGGGCCCCCCCCCCCCGCCCCCCACTGCCCGCCCCCGGGGTGGGGAGGGGCGGGGGGGGGGGGGGGAAGAGCGGTAAGGGGGGGGGGCACCACAATGGGGGGGGGGGGGGGCACAGCAATTGGGGGACCCGGGGAGGGGGGGGGAGAGCGCAATGGGGGGGGGGCACCGCAATGGGGGGACCCCGGGGGGGGGGGCGGGGGCACCGGAATAGCGGGGGGGGGGGGGGGAGAGTCGGGGGGGGGCACCGCAATGGGGGTGGGACCGGCAATGGGGGGACCCGGGGGAGGTACAGCAATGGGGGGGCACAGCAATTGGGGGACCCGGGGAGGGGGGGGGAGAGTGCAATGGGGGGGGGGCACCGCAATGGGGGGACCCCGGGGGGGGGGCGGGGGGCACCGGAATAGCGGGGGGGGGGGGGGAGAGTCGGGGGGGGGCACCGCAATGGGGGTGGGACCGGCAATGGGGGGACCCGGGGGAGGTACAGCAATGGGGGGGCACAGCAATTGGGGGACCCGGGGAGGGGGGGGGGAGAGTGCAATGGGGGGGGCACCGCAATGGGGGGGGGGGGGGAGGGAGAGTCGAGGGGGGGGCACCGCAATGGGGGTGGGACCGGCAATGGGGGGACCCGGGGGGGGGGGGAGGGGGGGTACAGCAATGGGGGGGGCACCGCAATGGGGGGACCCCGGGGGGGGGGGCGGGGGCACCGGACTGGGGGGGGGGGGGGGAGAGTCGGGGGGGGCACCGCAATGGGGGTGGGACCGGCAATGGGGGGACCGGGGGGGGGGGGGCACAGCAATGGGGGGAGAAGGGGGAGACCGGGGGGGGGGGGGGCATATTGCAATGGGGGGGGGCCCGGGGGGGTGCAGCAGGGCGGGGGGGGTGGCAATACGGGGGGGGGGGGGGGGTACAGCAGGGTGACACCCCCCCCTCCATGGCCGGGAACAGAGCAGACCCGCCCACACACCCCAAAACTGGGGGGGGCTGCACCCCCCCCGGCTCATATATGCCCCGTGGGTGCCCCCCCCCGGGCACTATGACCCCCCCAGTCACTGTCACACCCCCGCCCCAATATTGTGTGTGTCCCCCCCCCGCCAGTATTCTCTGTCCCCCCCCCAGGCAGAGGCAGCACCGTCAGGTCCAGTCCTTTATTTGCTTTACCACCTCCCCGGTTCCTGGGGGGGGGGACACGGCCCGGGGGGGGGGGTCAGGACTGCGCCCCCCCGGGGGCTGTAAAGGCACTTGTGGGTGTTGGGGGGGGGAGGGGGGGGATACACACACTGACACCCCCCCCCCGTCCTGGGGTCCCCCGGTGGGGGGGGGGGGCAGCACCGTTCCCCTTGTGCAGGTGGGGAAACTGAGGGATGTGGGGGGGGGGGGGGGGGATGTCACCCCCGGGGTGTGCGGGGGCGGGGTTGGGGGGGGGACACTGGGAGTGATGCTTTGGCACTTTTGGGGTGCAGAAGGGTCCTGTCTGAGAGGGGGGGTGGGGAGGAGAGGGGTGGTGGGGGGGGTCAGATCTTGATGAAGAGGATGCCGGTGACGAGGGCGAAGCCGGCGAGGAGCAGGAGGACTTTGGGGACGCGCTGATGGGGCACCCCTAATTCCTGGGGTAAAATCTCCAAAAAAGTAATATAGAGAAAAGTACCGGCGGCCAAACCTTCCAAAACCCCCCGGCACAAACGTTGCCGCGGCCCGGCGCCCGCCGCCACCGCCGTCCCCAACCCTACTCCTAAAGGGGACATCATGGCGAAGAGGCCCAGGCAAAGCGCCACCGCCGGCGGGCGCAGGTGACCCCGCAGCAGCTTCAGGGCCAGGCTGAAGGCCACCGCGCATTTATGGAGCAGCAACGCCAGGCAGACGCGCAACACGGCTCCTTCGCCCTCCTGCAACCCCAACGCCAAACCCTCCAGCACGGCGTGAAGCGCCAACGCCAACACCAACAACCCGGCCCGGACGATGCGCGCCGCTGCCGCCGCCGCCACCGCCGCCCGCACTCAGGTTTTGGGGGGACTGCGTTTGGATGGAACCGGGGGGAAGTAAAGTTCGCGTCTCTTCCGCCGCCGTCGTGGCCGGCTCCCGTTGCGCCACGGCCACTTGCTCCAGCACCAGCACCAGGAAGAAGCCCATGGCCAGGATGAACTCCGGCAGAGGGAACTGCAGCTTTGGGGTGGGATGGAGGAGGTGGAGGGGGGGGGGGGAAAAAAGGGGGGGGGGGGCTCAATGGTCGCCTGCGCCCCGTTTCGCGGCCCCGGCCCCGGGACGGGAGGCGCAGGCGGGGGCTGCCGGGAAGAGGCCGTGGGCAGAGGGAGGATCTTTCCATGAGTCACGGAGGGACACGGGACACATGAGGGCCTCCAGCTCGGCCCCGCTGTCCCCTCCCGGCTGCTCCGCTGCCACCAGCCCGGCCCTGCTGTCCCCTCCCCGCCGTCCCCGTCACCACCGGACCATTTCTGCTGTCCCCACCACCTCACTGTCCCATCTCCGCCATCCCATCCCCACTGTCCCCATCCCCACCATCCCATTTCCACCATCCCATCCCCACTGGCCCATTTCTGCTGTCCCCCCCACCTCACTGTCCCATCCCCACCATCCCATCCCCACTGTCCCCGTCCCCACCATCCTGATCCCACCATCCCATTCCTGCTGTCCCCCCACTCACTGTCCCCGTCCCCACCATCCCATCCCCACTGTCCCCCTCCCTTTTGTCCCATCCCCACCCTCTTGTCCCAACTGTCCCCGTCCCCACCATCCCATCCCCACCATCCCATCCCCGCTGTCCTCTCCCCGCTGTCCCCTTCCCCACCATCCTGTCCCCACCGTCCCCCTCCCTTTTGTCCCATCCCCACCCTCTTGTGCCAACTGTCCCCATCCCCACCATCCCATCCCTGCTGTCCCCTTCCTCACTGTCCCATCCCCACTGTCCCCCTCCCCACCGTCCCCCTCCCTTTTGTCCCATCCCCACCCTCTTGTCCCAGCTGTCCCCGTCCCCACCATCCCATCCCCACCGTCCCATCCCCGCTGTCCCCTTCCTCACTGTCCCATCCCTACTGTCCCCTCCCCGCTGTCCCCTTCCCCACCATCCTGTCCCCACTGTCCCTCTCCCTTTTGTCCCATCCCCACCCTCTTGTCCCGACTGTCCCCGTCCCCACCATCCCATCCCCGCTGTCCCCTTCTCCACTGTCCCCTCCCCATTGTCCCCTCCCTGCTGTCCTGTCCCCACTCTCCCCCTCCCCACCATCCCATCCCCTCACCCTTCTCCCTTCCCCCCCTTCCCTCCTGTCCCCATCCCCCTCCCCACCACCCCGGTCCCCCCCATCCCCTCCCCGCTGTCGTCCCCACCCCAACTCCCCCCCACGCCGGAGCTGCGGACCCCAAATCCCAGGCACAGCGGGAACCAGGACAGAACCGGGGTCCCCCAGGGTGGGGTCCTGGGGGGGGGGGACGGGGGGACCAAGGGAACACGACATGACACAGGACCCCGGGGGGGGGGGGACAGGGAACACGACATGACACAGGACGCCGGGGGGGGGTCCCCGGCGCTCACCGTGACGTGCAGCCCCTCCAGCGCCGCGCGGATGCTGGCCAGGTAGTCGGGCAGGAGGTCGAGCAGGCAGGTGCCCAGGAAGACGCCGCCGGCGAAGCAGCTCACCAGGCTGAGCGCGGGGCTGCGGGAGGCTGCGGGGGGGGGGGACACACGGACACACACCCCCCCCCCACTGGGACCCCCACCACAGCACACCCCACCCCAGGACCCGCCAGGCCCTTTGGGGTCAGTCCTGCCCCAGGTGACAGCTCTGTCCCCAGCCTCTCTCAGACCCCCCCCCCAAACCTTGAGACTCCCGGACCCCCCCCCCCAAACTCCTGAGACCCCCCCGACCCCCCCCCCCCCCCCAACACTGCGGGATACCCCAGACACCCCCAGGCCTCCCCGGACCCTCTGCACCCCCGGACCTCCCCAGACTCCCCGAGGTCCCCAATATCCTCCAGACCTCCCGAACCCCCAAAACCACTCAGACCCCCCCCCCCCCCCGGACCCCTGAGAACCCCCCCCCCCGAAATCCCTGAGAACCCCCCCGAAATCCCTGAGACACCCCAGGCCCCTCAGAATTCCCCAGATTTCCCAGCCCCCCCCCGACCCCCCCCCAGACCCCTGAGACCCCCCCCGGACCCCCCCAGACTCCCTGGGACACCTCGGGCCCCCCCAGATCCCTCCAGATTCCCCAGGACCCCCCTGAGCCCCCGGGATACCCCAACCCCCCCCCCAGACCTCTGAAACCCCCTGGGCCCCCCAGACCCTTCCAGGACCCATGAGCTTCCCGGACCTCCCCAAACTCCTGGAAACCCTCCGGACCCCCTGAGACCCCCCCCCAAGATCCCCCAGACCCATGGGATCCCCAGACCCCCCCAAGACTCCCTGGGACACCCCCAGACCCCCCCAGACTCCCCCCAAGACTCCCTGGGACACCCCCAGACTCCCAAATGCCCCCAAACCCTCGGGACACCCCTGAACCTCCCCGGGATCCCCCATGATCCCTCAGACTCCCTGAGATCCCTGGACCCCCCCCAGGCCCCCCGGGACACCCTCAGACCCCCCAAAACCCCCCAAACCCCCAGGATTCCCCAGACGCTCCAGGATCCCCCAAATCCCCAGGATCCCCCAGATCCCCTGGGACATCCCTGAACCCCCCCAAGATCCCCCATGATCCCCCAGACCCCTGAGAGCCCCGGACCCCCCCCAGACTCCCTGGGACCCCCCCCAGACCCCTAAACCCACGGGATCCCCCAGACCCCTGGGACATCCCAGAACCCCCCCAAGATCCCCCAGACCACTGAGAGCCCCGGACCCCTCCCCAGACTCCCCGGAACACCCCCAAACCCCCCCAAACCTCCAGGATCCCCCAGCCCCCTGAAACCCTCCAAAGCCCCGGGATCCCCCAGACCCCCAGGACACCCCTGGACCCCCCCCAAGATCCCCCAGACCCCTGAGAGCCCCGGACCCCTCCCCAGACTCCCTGGGACACCCCCAGACCCCCCAAACCCCCCCGAACCCCTGGGATCCCCCAGACCCCCGGGACACCCCAGAACCCCCCCAAGACCCCCCAGACCCCTGAGAGCCCCGGACCCCTCCCCAGACTCCCTGGAACACCCCCAGACCCCCCAAACCCCTGGGATCCCCCAGACCCCCGGGACACCCCAGAACCCCCCCAAGATCCCCCACGATCCCCCAGACCCCTGAGAGCCCCGGACCCCTCCCCAGACTCTCTGTGACCCCGCAGACCCCCCAAAACCCCCAAACCCCCGGGATCCCCCAGACCCCCGGGACACCCCTGAACCCCCCAAGATCCCCCAGACCCCTGAAAGCCCCGGACCCCCCCAGACTCCCCGGGACACCCCCAAAACCCCCCAAACCCCCCCGAACCCCCGGGATCCCCCAGCCCCGCCGGCCCCCCCGGTCCCCCCCCCCCGGTCCCGTACCGGCGGAGCTCGGGGGCTGCCGAAAGCAGCAGAGGGGGGCGAGGCCGCAGGCGAGGGGCAGCAGCAGCAGCAGCACCAGCGAGCCCAGTTTGGCCTCCAGACCGGGCGGCGGGCGCGGCGCCGTCCCGGGGCTCCAGGCCAGTTCCTCCGTGCCGGCCCCGTTCCCCGTTGCCTCCGCCATGCCGTCCGGTACCGGGAATTCAACGCCCACCGCCGGGGAAGCTCCGACCCTCCGCCGCTTCCTCAACCGCCCTCCGCATCCCCGTGGGGAACCGGAGCTACGGCGGGACGGGACGGGACGGGACGGGACGGGAGGGGACGGGACGGGGCCGTCAGAGCGGCCGGTGCCGCCTCCCGGCCCCGGTGACTCACACTCCCCGCCCCGGGGCCCTCCGGTTGGGAGGGGGATTCCCGGCGCGGCCCGGGGAAGCGGAACAGCGCTCCGGTAACGGCGCAGGGGGTGGGCGGACCGGGGATGGCGGACCGGGATCGGGGACCGGGGATCGGGTCCGGGATCAAGGACAGGGACCGAGATCGAGGACCGGGATCGGGACCGGGATCAAGGACTGGGACAGGGGACCGGGATCAACAACCGGGACCGGGGATCGGGAACCGGGATCAACGACCGGGACCGGGAATCGGGATCAAGGACCGGGACCGGGCATCGGGATCATGGACCGGGACGGGGATCGAGGACCGAGATCAGGGACGGGGATCGAGACCGGGATCAACGACCAGGACCGGGAATCGGCATCAAGGACCGGGAATCGGATCAAGGACCGGGATCGGGGATCGGGATCAAAGACCGGGACCGGGCATCGGGATCATGGACCGGAACGGGGATCGAGGACCGGGATCAAGGACCGACCGGAACAGGGCACCGGGATCAACGACCGGAACCGGGGATTGGGATCAACGACCGGGATCAGGGACCGGGATCGTGAACCGGGATCAACGACCGGGACCGGACATCGGGATCAACGACCGGGACCGGGATCGGGATCGAGGACCGGGACTGGGGATTGGGATCAAGGACCGGGACCGGGCATCGGGATCACGGACCGGGACGGGGATCGAGGACTGAGCTCAGGGACCGCGATCAAGGACCGGGACCGGGAATCGGGATTTAGGATCAACGACTGGGACCGGGAACCTGGATCGGAGACCGGGACGGGGATCGAGGACCGGGATCAGGGACCGGGATCGATACCGGAATCAAGGACCGGGACCGGGCACCGGGATCAACCACCGGGATCGGGATGAAGGACGGGGATCAGGAACCGGGATCAACGACCGGGATCAAGGACCGGGACCGGGCACCGGGATCCGTACCGGGACCGAGGTCCCGGTCCCGGTGTCGCCCCCCCCCCCACCCCCCCGCACTCACCGCTCGGTACATCCGCGCGTCCTCCGCTCCACGGGGCGGAGCCGGCACCGCTCGCCGCAGCCAATAGCGACGCGAAGAGCCCCGACGGTGCCGCTGAGTGACGCGCGTCGCAACCAATAGGAAGCGAGAGAACCCGCGGGCGCTGGGCCCCCGCGCCGGGAACGCGCAGCGGCGCGCACACGCGGTCGGCTCCGCCGGGACGGGGCAGCGCCGTCCCCCGTTACCGGGAGGGCACCGTTGCCCGGGACCAGCCCCGGAGTGCCGGTTCCCCGTTACCGGGTGGGCACCGGCCCCAGGATCCCGGTTCCCCGTTACCGGGAGGGCACCGGCGCCCGGGAGCGGTCCCCGGATCCCGAGTCCCCGTTACCGGGTTGGCACCGGCCCCAGGGTGCCCGTTCCCCGTTACCGGGAGGGCACCGTTGCCCGGGACCAGCCCCGAGGTGCCGGTTCCCCGTTACCGGGTGAGCACTGGCGCCCGGGACCGGTCCCTGGATCCCGGTTCCCCATTACCTTGAAGGCACCGAAGCCCGAGACCGGTCCCGGTTCCCCGTTACGGGGAGGGCACCGGCACCCGGGTCCAGCCCCAAAGTCCCGGTTCCCCCGCAGCACCATTCACTGCTCCTCCCCGGTGCCTCCGGGACGCGGTACCGGGGCAGCCTCAGCCCCTAGCCCGGCTCTCCCCGGTAGCCCCCTCCGGTCCCTCCGCTGCCTCGGTCCCCGGTAGAGGCGGGGGGGTGCCCGGGCCATGCCGGGGGCGGGGATCCCGGCCCTTCTACCGGTGTAAACCTCCCCGGGGGTGGGACTTGGCTGGGTTGGCCCAGGATACCGGAGATCCTGGTGCCCAGCCCCGGCACCGGGTGGAGGCGGCTGCGCAACCGGGAAGCGAGGTGGGGACGGCGGCGGGGACCCATCGCCGTTGTGGCGGGGCACGGAGC
This sequence comes from Pluvialis apricaria, assembly GCA_017639485.1. NCBI lineage: Eukaryota > Metazoa > Chordata > Aves > Charadriiformes > Charadriidae > Pluvialis > Pluvialis apricaria. The sequence goes on from CM030033.1 coordinate 2,196,702, forward strand.
CCCTTACCGGGAGCAACCCCCGGCCCCGGGGGCCGAATCCCCGGTAGCCCCCGTTCACCCTTCGGCTCAGGTGATGGAGACACCGGAGCTCCTGGAGCTGCAGGACGGACAATTCCCGGAGAACGTCTTCCCCGATCCCTCCTTCTCCGGCTCCGATCCGGCCTTCCAGGGCTGGATGATCCCCGAGGATGGCGTGAGTGGGTGCGGGAGGGGGAGCGGAGCAAGCGGGACCCCCCCCCCCCCCTTGAGGAACACCGGGGGTGCTCGGTGTCCCCTCGAGCGTCCTCACCTCTGCGACCGCAGGGGAGCAACGCCGAAGAAGTGCTGCGGTTGACGGTGAACCCCAACGAGGCGTGCGGCCTGGGTGGCCACCTCGCCTCCCCGGGTGGCCACCTCGCCTCCCCGGGTGGCCGCAGTCCCCGAGATGCCAGCCCGGCCCCCCAGCGGCGTGACGAGTCCCCCCCCGCCGCCCTTTACGAGGTGGTCTGCGACCTCAGCGCCCCCCTGCCCGGCAGCGTCGTCTCCATCCAGCTGGGTCAGTGGGGTTCGGGGGGGGGGGTCAGTGGGGTTCGGGGGGTCCCCCCCTCATGGTGGGGGTCATCCTGGGGTTGGGGGGGGGTCACAACCTGCCTGGCTTCAAGCAGGCAGGCCACGGCCACCTCTCCCCCTCGCAGATGACTGGCTGTGCCCCACGCTGCTCCCCGGCTCCTGCATCGTCAACGAGCTGCCTGTCCCCCCGCCTGTCCCCAGCGCCACCGTGAGTCCCTGCAGACCCCCCCTCCTCCGCAATGCCCCCCCCCCCGCCTCCCCCTCATTGCGTCCTGTCCCTATTTCTCCGCAGCTTCGCCTCACGGAGGAGGAGAAGCGGCTGCTGGCGCAGGAGGGGGTGACGCTGCCCAGCACCCTGCCCCTCACCCAGGTGCGTGGGGACACACACCGGGGGGTGGCACCGGGGGGGGTGGCGTGGCACAGGGCTCACCCCTTGTCCCCCCCTGCCCCAGGCCGAGGAGCGCATCCTGAAGAAGGTAAGGAGAAAGATCCGGAACAAGCAGTCGGCCCAGGACAGCCGACGGAGGAAGAAGGAGTACCTGGATGGGCTGGAGAGCAGGTGGGCACCGGCAGCACCGCGAACCGGCGTGGCCCCCCCCCCTCTCCCGCCATGCCGGTGTGTCCCCGGCATCCTGGCACGTCCCCTCACCCGTCCCCATCTCCGCCCGAGCAGAGCGGCCGCGTGCTCAGCCCAGAACCAGGAGCTGCGGAAGAAAGTCCAGGAACTGGAGAAGCTCAACGGGTGAGCGCGACACGGGGCACGGTGCCGGCACAGGGCACGGTGCCGGGACGGGAGGGGACACCTGGGACAGGCGCTCGCCGATCCCTCGTCCCGCAGGTCCCTGCTGCGGCAGCTCCAGGCGCTGATCAAGCAGACCTCCAACAAGGCCGCCCAGACCAGCACCTGCGTCCTGGTATGGCACACGCACCGTGGCACACCGCGGCAACACCGGCGGCCCCCCCCGGCACTGCTCGGGGACACACCGTTCTTGTCCCTCCCCGGCAGATCCTGCTCTTCTCCCTGGGACTCATCCTCTTCCCCAGCTACAGCCCCTTCCGCCGGGGCAGCCGGGACGGTGACAGACCCACCGGAGGTAACGGGGAAGCTGCGGCAGCCCCGGGGAGGTGGGGGGTACGACTGCAGCTCCCCCCGCCACCGCCAGTACCGCCCATCCCGGCGTTCCCTGTTCCCACAGTGATTTCCAGGAACATCCTGACCCGGGGAGAGGCGCTGGGACCAGCGGGAGAAGCCCCGTTCCTTGTGCCGGGGTGGCCGTGGGTGGAAGAGGCAGACCCTGCAGCTGCAGAGGATGACGGAGCTGAGGGGGGGCACCGGGGTCCCCCCCCCAGCAGGGAGCTGGGCACCAATTCCTCAGGCCAGGATGCGGGGGCGGCAAAACAGGGACACGGGGACGAGATGTGACAGGCAGCGGAGAGCAGCCCCCGCTTTGGGGCACCCCAGGACGCGCCCTGGGGTGGGGGCAACAGTGGGGGGGACACCCAGCCCAGCCAGGGGGTGCTGGGGGGGGATGTGTGTCCCCCCGCTTTGTGAGCCGGTGAATAAACCCATGCCTGGTTTGCACCCCAACGCATGTCGGAGGCTCGGCGCTGTCTGGGGTGGGGATATGGGGGACGGGGACCCCCCCCCCCAGGGCTCCAACGGGGCAGCGGAGCCGGTGGCACAGCCCTGCCTCGCTCCCGTCCTCCTGGGGACAAACGGCAGCGTCGCTCCGGTGACAACGATCAGGATTTATTACACACTGCGCTCCCCGGGGGCACCCCATGCGGGCAGGGCACCCCTCAGGCGCCCCCACGGGACACCCCGGTGGCATCCGAGGCAGCTCCCGGTAGGATTCCGTGGTCACGGAGCAGGGCAGGGCCTGCCCCAGGCACCCGTTCTTCCTCCCACACGGTTGGGAGCAGTGAGCAGAGTCCTTCCCTCCCGGACAGTTGGGCTCTGCTAAATGGATTCGATCTGTTTGCGGACCTTCTCCAGGGCTTTCCTGTCCAGCACGCGCTGGCGACACACCACCAACACCGCAAAGACGGCGGCAACGCACATCATGGTACCCACGAACCTCCAGAAAACGTGGGCTTCCATCACTGCAGAGCGACAGCTGCACCCACAGGGAAAATTAGGAACGTCAGAGGGAAAAGCCTCAACCCCAAATCCCACCCTATGTACCCCTGCGACCCCCCCGGGGCCCAGGGCTGCCCTGATTCCCCCCCCCAGAACCCGCACACACCTCTTGAACTCCTCCCTCTTAGAGGTGGCACAGCTGATCTTCTCAGCGAAGCCCGTGGGGATGCACTCCGATACTGTTTTCTGTGACCGAGAGGGGGGCTCGTCAGACCCTCAGAGGCCGTACCGGGGCAGGATCTGCCCCTCACCGACCCCGCCAGCCCCGGGCAGGAGCCGGTGCGGCCTGGCTGAGGGTGTGAGCACACTCACCACCTCGAAGCTGGAGCAACGGGCGCACTCCTTGGCCACCACAAAGTCCTCCACCCGCCAGCACGGCGTGGTCGCCACCGGGCTCGCTGTGGAGAGAGCGCGGCTGCTGAGTGGGGGCCCAACCGGGAACTCACCGGACCCGACCCGACCCCCGACGCCACGCCGAGCCCGGCCCCGCACTCACCCGAGCGCCGCTCATCGCTCGCCGCCATCGCCGCTGCCGGCCTGTGGAAAGAGCAGAGACGCTATAAGGGCCAACCTCCGGGGCCGGCCAGGCCTCGCTTCCCCTCGCCCCGGCCGCCCGCTCACCGCAGGCCGCAGATCAGGGCCCCCAGGACGGCGTAGAGGCCGCAGCAGCGCGGCCCGGCGGGGCCACGGGGCCCCATGAGCGCGGCGGAACTACCGGGCCGGTCCCAGCCTCTCCGGCAGCGCCGCCATCTTGAGGCGCAAAGGCCGCTGGGAGGAGCAGGGGACGACGGGAAGGGCGGGGCGGCGAGGGGCGGTACCCGGACGGGAGGCGGGGGCGGAGCTTCGTATTGGGGGCGTGGCTTAAGGGACGGGGGAGTGACTTAAGGGTAAGGGGGGTGGAGGAAGGGGCGTGGTTTTCCAGCGAAGGGGTGGGCGTGGTTTCCAGTGAAGGGGTGGGCGTGGTTTTGAGCGAGGGTGGGCGTGGCTTGAGCGGAGGGTGGGCGTGGTTTGAGCGGAGGGTGGGCGTGGTTTTGAGCGAAAGGGGCGTGGTTTCGTGCACATCCCCCCCCGCCGCTCGCCCCCCTCCCCGCCCGTTCCCGGTTCCCCCCGCCGGGCCCGTCCCCCCCGCTCCGCGTCCCCCCCCCCCCCCCCCGCGTCCCCAACAGAGACACCGGAGACGGAGCAAGGCACAAAGTGGGCTTTATGGCACGAGGTGTGGACCGGGGAGAGGGGGGTCAGCCCCAACCCCCCCCCCCCCCCGGCCTTGTTGTAGCCGGGAGACCCCCGGTTCCCCCCACCCCCCCCCACCGGAGAGGCGCCCGCGCTGCCCCGGGGCAGGCGGGGGGAGCGGCGGCGGCGACAAGGGGGGGGGCACCGGCGGTCCTACACCAAGGAGCATTTACCCCCCGCCTTCTTCGGGGGGCCGGGTTCCAGCCGGGCCCTGCTGCTGCTGGGGGCCTGGAAAAGGGAGGGGAGGGGGTCAAAAGGGGGTGGGGGGCCGGAGCTTGGAGTAGGGGGGGGGGGATATCCCTCACCCGGCTGCTTTTCACCCTCCCCACCCGGCCCCACTCACCGCTTTCCGGGAGGATTTCTGCAGGATGTCCCGCGCCAGCGTGCTGAAAGCCTGGGAAGAGGGGACAGTCAGTGGGGACAGCGCTCTGGGACCCCCCCCCCCAGGGGATGGGGACCCCCCCTGCGCCCCTCCCGACCTGGGACCCCCTCCTCACCTCCTCCACGTTCACGCTGGACTTGGCGCTGGTCTCGAAGAAGCGGATCCCGTGTTCCTTCGCCAACTGTGGGAAAAGGGGGACCCCCTCCTTCGACCCGGGTGCCCGGGGGGGGGGGGATACACCCCCCCAGCCCCACGGTGCCCCCCCTGCCCTACCTTCTCAGCCTCGTCCCGCTGCACTTTGCGCTTGCCCTCCATGTCGCACTTGTTGCCGATGAGGAGACGCTCGACCCCGGCGGAGGCGTTCTGCGGGCAGGAGAGGACGGACAGGATCCCCCCCCCCATCCCTCGGTCCGTGTTGTTCCCCCCCCCCCCCCCCTCGCCCCCCAGTGTCCCCAGCCCCAGAGCACACCCACCTCCTTGATGCTTTTCATCCAATTTTGGATATTCTCGAAAGATTTCACGTCGGTGATGTCGTACACCAGGATGATGCCCTGCCAGGATGGCGCAGTCAGTGGGGCAGGGACCCTCCGCCCCAGATTTGGGGGGGGGGGGGGTGTTCCTCATCCCCAGGCAGCCTCATCCCCCCCCCCCCCCGAGCTTCCCCAGACATTTGGGGGCCACCAACAGCCCCCCCACCATACCACGGCTCCACGGTAATAGGCTGTGGTGATGGTTTTGAAGCGCTCCTGTCCCGCCGTGTCCCTGCGGGAGAAGCAGAGGAAAGGGGTGAGGGCGGCTCGGCGAGAAACCGGTGCGGGGGGGGGGGGTCCCCCCAATTAACCCCCCCCTCCTCCCCACTCACCAGACCTGCAGCTTGATCTTCTTCCCATCGATGTCCACCGTGCGGATTTTGAAGTCGATCCCTGGGATGGGAGGAGAGAGAAAGAAGGGGGTCGGTGATGCCGGGGGGGGGGCTGCACCGGGAGGGGATGCCATAAACGGCTCCACTCCCAGTCTCCAGTTTCCCAGTAACCATCTGGCGCCCCCAGAGCGGGGGGGGGGGGGGCAAAGTCCAAGCCTGGCACCGGCTGCAGCGGGTGGGCGCAGGTCACCGGTGTCCCCGAGCCCACCGGAATTCCTACAGGATGGCATCACCCCGCGCGGCCGTCCGTGCCGGGGCAGGGGGGGGAAGAGATAGACGGAGCTACCGGACCCCGCCATCGAGTCGACCAGCCCCAAAAGCTGGCGGGGTGCCCCCCAAAAAACCTCGCACCCTCTTTCAGGGGAGGAAGAGGAGGAGGAGGAAGGGCTGGAGCAGCAGGGGGGGGGATGATGGTGGACCGGAGTGTCCAGGCTGGAGTTTTTGGCTGCTCCGGGCTCCGGGAATGGCGGAATGGTTTTCCATCGTGGTGGAAACTCAGCGGAGGAAGACACCGGGGCGGCGGGCGCCGGGGAGGTCCCGGCTGGGTGGCGGCTGTGGGGCAGGACGAGTGTCGAGCCGCGGCCGGCACTGCCACGCCAGGCCGGCTTCCTTCGCGGTGGCTTGGAAAGGGCTCAGAGCCGCCGGTCACCGGCCGGGACGAGGCACAGAGCTGCCCCACGGTGCGGCCGTGTCCCCGGTGTCGTCCCCGGTGTCGTCCCCATCCTCCCGCCATCCCGGTGCGGGGCGGGAGGAAGGCATGGGACGGAGAAGGGTGACGAGCGATGAGAGGGGACTCAACCGCCCCCGGTGGGGACCCGAAGGGGGGTCCCGGTGAGTCCCCGGGGTGGGGTGAGGGGGGGGGGGGGTGTCCCGGTGTCCCCCGGGGGGTGCCGCTCACGCACCGATGGTGGAGATGTAGGTGCTGGTGAAGTTGTCCTCGGCGAAGCGGATGATGAGGCAGGTCTTGCCCACGCCGCTGTCCCCGATCAGCAGCAGTTTGAAGAGGTGGTCGTAGGCCTTGGCCATGGCCCCCGCCCGCCGCCGCCGCCACCACCACCACCGCCGCCACCGGGACCCGGCCCCGGTCCCGGCCACGGCCCCGCACCGCCCCTCCCCAGGCGGGGACTCGCCTCAAGCCTTGCCCCGCCGCCATAGCGTCACCCCCCACCACCCCCCGTGACGTCACCGCCGCCAGCACCCGACGTCACGACTCCCCTCCAGCCCCCCCACGGCCGCCCCTCCCAACATGGCGACCTTCCCAACATGGCCGCCGCCACGCCACCTCCCCCTCCCCTCACAGCGCCCTTCCCAAGATGGCGCCGCCCCACTTCCGCCCGCGCGGGGAACCCCGTAGCGGATATAGCGGCTCCCGCTTCCGGTTTGGCCCCTTTTCGGTGGCGGCTGCTTCCACGCCAACATGCCCGTGAGTGCGGCCCCGGCCCCCGGCCCTCTCTCAGACCCCCGGGGTGGTTCCCCGGACGACCGCGGCGCGGGAGGGAAGAGGGTGGGAGGGAGGGAGGCAGCCCCGGGTGGCGGCCCGGCGGGGCCGCGGGGGTGGGCCCTGACCGCCGCCATCTCCGCGGTGGGTCCCCGTTCCCCCCCCCCCCCCCCCAAGATGGCGGCGGGCGGGCGCTAACCGGGCCTGTCCCCTCCTTCCCCCGCAGCTGGCGAAGGACTTGCTGCACCCTTCCCCTGAGGAGGAGAAGAGGAAGCACAAGAAGAAGCGGCTGGTGCAGAGCCCCAACTCCTATTTCATGGACGTCAAGTGCCCGGGTATGGCGGCGGGCTGGGCCGGGGGGGGCGGGCGGGCGGGCCGGGGGTAGGGGGCCGACAACGGCTCTCTGTGTCGTCGTCCCCCGCCGCCCTCAGCGCCCTGCCTTTCCCCGCAGGTTGTTACAAGATCACTACGGTGTTCAGCCACGCTCAGACGGTCGTTTTGTGCGTGGGTTGCTCGACCGTGCTGTGCCAGCCCACGGGGGGCAAGGCGAGGCTGACAGAAGGTGGGTAACGGGTCCCCCCCCCCAAACCCTTTCCACCTCCTCGGGCGGCTCCTGGAGCTCTTCGAACCCGGGGGTGGCTTGTGGAGATGCGGATTTTCTGTTCTGAAAGAAAGCCCCTTGCTTACGGGCAGTAGAACTGCGGTGGCGCTTTCTTTTTAAAAACAAGGCAAAAACTGCTGAGTTTGGGCTGGTGAGAGAAGGAAATGGATGTAAAGAGGCGGCAGTGTTTCTGACTGGGGGTTTTTGTTTGCCTTTTTTTTTTTTTTCTTCCCTTCCTCAGGCTGCTCCTTCAGACGGAAGCAGCATTAAGCGGAGGGAGCGGAGGATGGATGGGACTACTCGCACAGAGCGCCGGAGCTGCGCGGCCGACCCCGACCCCAGTGGAAGGCCGACCGCAAATGTGACTCTCGTACTGTCCCTGTAGCCCCACCCATCTTGCTGTCAATAAATTTTGGATAAAATACATACCAATTAGTTTGCTTTTAAGGCTCTGATTCTGCGCCGTGAGAGGAGGGTGGTTTGGCAGCAGTTCTGAAGTTGGTTTTTGTCTCCCCTGGCGTTGTTACGGGATGGGAGTTGACGGGTATTAACTTTTGACACAACCAAAATCCTTCCTTTTATTCAGGCCGGAAACAAAACCGTTTCCCCCCTGCAGTGGCGGGGGGGGGGGGGACTTTCGGCACTGTAACGTCGCCTTCGCCGCCCGTAGGGATTTCCTTCCCTACGCTCCAGGGTCCTGTGTCACGCCGGGAACCCGCAGGAGGGTGGGAATATCCCGCAAGGAGGGAAACACGGGGATAATGCTCTGAATAATCCCGGGATAGCCGCCTTCGCCTGGCGATGCTGGAGTCGCAAGCAGAAGGTTTCCTTTCTTGTCACCCTTTTCTTGTCTTAAGCTTTCCTAGAATGACTCGAGTTTGTTTCCCAAAGCTCAAAAAATGTGAAAAGCAGATGCGCCTGATGGGTCTTAAAGCTTACGAAGGGGCGGAAAAAAGTACCCATTTCCGCTGTCCGTAAATGTTGATTGCTGAACCATAAACCTCTTCTTCCATTCGCTGAGGAACGAAACAGCGGAGAGCGCGGAGCAGGATGAGCCCGTGAGCTGCTGAGGGGTTCCCACTCGCTGCAGAGCGGTGAGCGCTGTGCACAGGGGATGGCTTTTTGCAATCGTTTTAAAGAAAAAAAAACCTTCCCTGGGCTCCCTGTTAGGGGCTGGGATGTTTTGTCGGGGGAATGGAGACAACGGAACCTTTCCCTGCTCCGTTTACCCGTTTCGCTGCGCCGGGAGCGTAAATTGGGGGAAATTTGAGTGCTGAAACGGGGGTTTTGGTGCTGCTGTTGTATCGGGTATTTCAGAGAGTCACAGAATGGGATGGAAGGGACCTTAAAGCCCATTTCATTCCAGTGCCCCGGGCAGGGCCACCCCCCCCCCAGCCCAGGGTGCTCCCAGCCCCGTCCAACCCGGCCTTGGACACCTCCAGGGATGGGGCAGCCACAGCTTCTCGGGGCAGCCTGCGCCAGGGGCTCACCGCCCGCACAGGCAACAATTTCTTCACAATATCTCATCTCAATCTGCCCTCTGTCAGTGTCAAACCGTTCCCCCTCGTCCCATCGCTCCCCTCCCTGACCCAGAGTCCCCCCCAGCTCTCCTGGAGCCCCTTTAGGCACTGGAAGGGGCTCTGCGGTCTCCGCGGAGCCTTCTCCTCTCCAGGCTGAACCCCCCCTCTCCCCGCAGAGGGGCTCCGTGACGAAGCCTCTCACAGGCACCGGAGCTCGCGCTGTCCCTGCCGCTCTCCGGCCTGTGAGAGCGCAGGAAATACGGCTGAAACAAAACCCAGGGATTTAACATGAAAACCGACAACGCCTCTTAATTCTGTACTACTGTATATAAACACTGATATTTTGGTTGACACACCTGAGGGACGGGATGCCATCCAGAGGGACCCGGACAGGCGGGAGAAGTGGCACCATGTGAACCTCACGAGGTTCAACCGGGCCAAGCGCGGGGTCCTGCACCCGGGTGGGGGCAGCCCCCGGTGCCAGCACGGGCTGGGGATGGGGGGGTGGAGAGCAGCGCTGCCGAGAGGGGCTCGGGGGTGCTGGGGGGGGGGAAACGCCGGCCATGAGCCGGCACCGTGCGCCGGCAGCCCAGCGAGCCCCCGGCACCCCGGGCTGCATCCCCAGCAGCGTGGCCAGCGGGGCGAGGGGGGACTGTGCCCCTCTGCTGCGCTCTGGGGGGGGCGAGAAGAGGGCGGGGGGGGGCTCCAAAAATGGGGGAGTAGGAACGGGGGGTGGGGGAGGTAAAAAGAGGGGTGCAGCCATGAGAGCAGGGCAGCCCTCACACACACCTTGGTTTGCCCTCCTCACAATCTCAGGGGACACAGAGGGGCATGGGGACACCATGGGGGACATGGGAGGACACCGGGGGGATGTGGGGACACCCCAAGGGGGGACATAGGGGACACCATGAGGGTTGGGGAGACATGGGGACACCCCAAAGGGGGACATAGGGGACACCATGGAGGGTGTGGAGACATGGGGACAACCCAGGAGGGACATGGGGAACACCATGAGGGTTGGGGAGACATGGGGACAACGCCAGGTGGGATATGGGGGGGCACCATGGGGGATGTGGGGACATGGGGACAGCTGGGAGCACCATGGGGGATGTAAGGACACGGGGAACACCATGAGGGTTGGAGGGATGTAGGGAATGGGGACACCCCAGGGGTGACATGGGGAACACCATGAGGGTTGGAGGGACATGGGGAATGGGGACACCCCAGGGGTGACATGGGGAACACCATGGGGGATGGAGGGACATAGGGAATGGGGACACCCCAGGGGTGACATGGGGACACCATGGGGGATGGAGGGACATAGGGAATGGGGACACCCCAGGGGTGACATGGGGAACACCATGAGGGTTGGAGGGACGTGGGGAATGGGGACACCCCAGGGGTGACATGGGGACACCATGGGGATGGAGGGACATAGGGACACCCCAAGAGGGACCGTGGGGGACACCATGGGGGATGTAGGGACATGGGAGCACATGGGAACACCATGAGGGATGGAGGGACATGGAGAGACATGGGGACACACCAGGAGGGACACGGGGACATGATGGGGGATGTGGGGACATGGGGGTTAAATGGGGACACGGGAACACTGTGGGGGGTGGCGGGACATGCGGTCACCCCAGGGGGGACATGGGGCCACCACGGGGGTTGTAGGGACATGGGGCCACCCTGGGCTCACGGCAACGTGGGGGACACGGGTGACAGTGACACTGTGGGGACATGAGAACGTGGGGCGAGGGGGGGGGGGGGGGGAAGAGCACAGGGACACCCCAGGGCACACGGGGTCATGTGTGCCCACTGTCCCCCCCCCCCGGCCCCGCGGCGGCCCCGGACGTCTGCGTCCCCGCGGTGACCAGGGCGCACCCCGATAGACAAACACACTGTGTCACAGCCGGACCCCGACACACCCCGACACCGCAAACACCCCGACACCAACACCGGCCCCACACCCCGGCACGCCCGGGGGCCCTGGGGGGGGGAATGGGGCCCCGTGGGGACACACACGCACAAAATGGGGACACTGAGGCATGGGGGGGGGGGGGAACCCCAAAACTATGGGGAAACTGAGGCATGGGACACACACAATGGGGACACTGAGGCACAGGGGCCCCCTCCCACACATTTTGGGGACACTGGGGGGGGGTGTCCCCATGCAGTATGGGGACACTGAGGCACAGGGGCCCCCTCCCACACATTTTGGGGACACTGGGGGGGGGGGGTGTCCCCATGCAGTATGGGGACACTGAGGCACAGGGGCCCCCTCCCACACATTTTGGGGACACTGGGGGGGGGGGGTTGTGTGTGTCCCCATGCGGTATGGGGACACTGAGGCACAGGGGCCCCCTCCCACACATTTTGGGGACACTGGGGGGGGGGTTGTATGTGTCCCCATGCAGTATGGGGACACTGAGGCACAGGGGCCCCCTCCCACACATTTTGGGGACACGGGGTGGGGGGGTGGGTGTGTGTCCCCATGCGGTATGGGGACACCGAGGCACAGGGGCCCCCTCCCACACATTTTGGGGACACGGGGGGGGGGGTGTCCCCATGCAGTATGGGGACACTGAGGCACAGGGGCCCCCTCCCACACATTTTGGGGACACTGAGGCAGGGGACCCCGTCCGTCCCCCCCCCAGACACACAATGGGGACACAGAAGCGCTCAGCAGTGACACCACAGCACCTTTATTGCCCCCCTCACCCCGGGGGGGGGGAATGTGTGACACGGGGAGGGGGGGGTGACGAGGAGGGGGTTTTTTTTACTCGTCCTGGCCGAAGGGTGGGGGGGCCACGGCGGCCCCCAGGGTGACCCGGGCCAGGTACTCGGTGTCGAAGCAGCGGCGCCGCTCGGGGTCCCCCCACGAGCAGCAGCCCTGGGGGTCGCGCCAGGCGTCCTGGGGGGTGGCACAGAGGGTGGCGATGCCCTGGGACAGCTGTGGATGGGGGGGGGAAGAGGGGTGTCAGGGTGGCTTTGGGGGGGGGGGGGGGGTGTCCCCAGAGCCCCTGGCCCCCCCCTTACCTGCTCCTGGGCGCAGGCGCTTCGCTCCTCGGGGGGCAGCGGGCAGCACGCGGCCGTCACGGCCCCCAGCAGCTCCGGTACCGGCGGCCTGCGGGACACGGACATGGGGTGGGGGGGGCACGGGGGGGGGGGCATGGAGGGGTCCCCGGACACTTGGGTCTACTCTGAGATGGGGGGGGGGGGGGTGGGTGGTCCCAGACACCTGGGGGTCCTGAGGGATGAGGGGGTCCTGGGGGGAATGGGGAGGCCCCAACGCCTGGGCCCCCTCTGAGATTTGGGGGGGTTCTGAGGGATGGGGGGGGGGGGGGGTCCTGGGGGAATGGTGTCCCTCTGAGATGGGGGTCCTGAGGGATGGGGGGGGTGGGGGGGGTGGTGGTCCAGGACTCCTGAGTCCCCTCTGAGATTTGGGGGGGGGGGGGGTGTCCCCAGACACCTGGGTCCCCTTCCTGATGGGGGTGTCCTGGGGGAATGGTGTCCTTCTGAGATGGGGGGGGGGGGGGGGGTCCTGAGGGATGGGGGGTCCCTGAGGGATGGGGGGGGGGGGGGGTCCAGGACTCCTGAGTCCCCTCTGAGATTTTGGGGGAGGGGGGCGGGGGGGGGGGGGTCCACAGACACCTGGGTCCCCTTCCTGATGGGGTGTCCTGGGGGAATGGTGTCCCTCTGAGATGGGGGGGGTCCTGAGGGATGGGGGGGGGTGTCCAGGACTCCTGAGTCCCCTCTGAGATTTTTGGGGGGGGGGGGGGGTCCACAGACACCTGGGTCCCCTTCCTGATGGGGGGTCCTGGGGGAATGGTGTCCCTCTGAGATGGGGGGGGGGTCCTGAGGGATGGGGGGGGTCCCTGATGCCTGGGTCCCCTCTGAGATGGAAGGGGGGGGGGGGGTCACAGCGGTGGCAGTGGGGGTCCAGGGCTCCTGGGTCCCCTCTGAGATGGGGGGGGGTCCTGAGGGATTGGGGGGGGGGGTCCCCCCTGGATGCCCGGGTCCCCTCTGAGATGGAAGGGGGAGGGGGGGGTCTCATAGGGGCGGGGGGGGCATCTTGGCTGTCTGGGTCCCCTTTGGATGGGGGGGGGGTGTGTGTGTCCTCGGGGATGGGGGGGGAGGGCGTCCCTGACTCCTGGGTCCCCCCCTTTGATGGGGGGGGGGGGGCGATACCCCTCGGATTTGGGGAGGGCTTCACCTCCCCCCACGGTCCCGCCCGCAGCCGCTGGGGGGCGCCCTCACCGCGGGGGTCCCCCGGCGGTGGTTGGGGGGGGGGTGGGGGGGGGTCCGGGGGGGGTCCGTACCTGCGGGTGAGGAGGCGGGTGGGGGCGCAGAGGGAGCGCAGCAGCGCGGGGCCGGGCCGGCTCAGGCTCACGTTGTGCACCTCTCGGTCGTAGGAGGGGTGGGGGGCGGCGGCGGCGAAACAACGGCCCCGGGCGCGGCCCCCCCCGCCCCCCCGGCAGCACCGGTGCTGCCCCGTCTTCACCGCCGACTCCTCCCGGCAGAACCGCTCCAGACCCTTCTGCCACTGCGGGGGGGGCGGGTGTGTGTGTGTGTGTGTGTGTGTGTGTGTGTGTCAGACCCCTGGGTCCACCCCCCCAACATCTATGAACCCCCCCCCCCCCCCCCCGGGATGCCCGGGTCCCTCCTTGTCACCTGGGTCCCTTCTGTCCCCGGACCCCTGGGTCCCCCCCCGGGCAACTATGACCCCCCCCCCTCCCAAACGCCTGGGTCCCCCCTTGTCACCTGGGTGCCCCCCCCCGGACGCCTGGGTCCCCCCGTGTCACCTGGGTGCCCCCCCCGGATGCCTGGGACTCTCATTATCACCTGGGTCCGTCCCCCCCCCAGTACCCAAACACCTGGGTCGCCCCCCCCCCCCCGGACACCTGAGTCCCTCATTGCCACCTGGGTCCCCCCCCCTGGACGCCTGTGTACCCCCAGACCCCTGGGTGTCCCCCCCCCCCGGCCACCTGGGTCCCTCCTTGTCACCTGGGTCCCCCCCAGACGCCTGGGTCCCCCCCCCCCCCCCCCCATGAGTCCCACCACCCCAACACCGGTGTCCCCAAATGTCCCCAGGGCTGGGTGTCCCTCCCCACCCCGGACACCCGGGTCCCCCCCGCTCCCGGACACCTGAATCCCTCATTGCCACCGCGGTCCCCCCCAAACACTGCGGTCCCCCCCGGACACCTGGGTGTGTGTCACCCCCCCCCGATGCGTGGGTCACTCCCTGGATGCCGGGGTCACTCCCCGGACGCGTGGGTCACCTGCCCTGACGTCTGGGTCACCTCCCCGGATGTCTGGGTCCCTCCCTGGATACCTGGGTCACCTCCCCGGACGTTTGTGTCCCTCCTTGTCACCTGCATCGTGTCCCCCCCCCCCACACACACACCCCCCGGACACCCGGGTCCCTCCCAAACACCCGGGTCCCTCCCAAACACCCGGGTCCCTCCTTGTCCCCGTGTGTGTCCCCCGCCAACTCCGCGTCCGGCGGTCACTCACGGCCTTGTGGGCGCAGGCCAAGCTCCCGTTGCGGCAGCAGCGGCCGTAGTCGCGCTCCAGGCGCACGCGGAAGCGGACGCGGGGCCCGGCGCGGCCGGGGTGGTTGGCGGTGCCGGGGCGCAGCCCCCACAACCCGCAGATGTTGCCCATGTTGGCGGCGGTGGGCTCGCCGGGGGGGAAGGACAGATCGCCGCTGGGCTCCCAGTCGGTGACGACGGCGATGGCGGTGGCGGCGGCGGCGACGGCGTCGGGCCCTTCGGCGAAGCAGCGGCGGCGTGCCGCCCCGTGCCGCCGGCAGCAGTGGAATTGCCGCGTCTTCACCCCGAATTCATCGGTGCAGAAGCCATCCAGCACATCGGTCCACTGCGGGGACAGCAGGGGGGGGGGGGTCAGGCATTGTCACACCCCATCACTCCCCCCCCTCCCCAACTCCATCCCCACGGCGTCCCCGGCACTCACGGCGCGGCGGGCGCAGGGCAGCGGGGCGTGATGGCGGCAGCAGGCGTTGAGGCGGGGCCGGAGGGCGTCGAGCGCGGCGGCTTGGCGGCGCAGGTGGGCGAAGGCGGTGCGGGGCAGCGGGGGGGTCGGGGAGGGTTCGGGGGGTTGGCGGCAGTGCCGGGTGACGGCGGCGGCCATGGGCCAGGCCGGGGGGAAACCGTCCAGGGCGCTGGCCCAGGGGGGCGAGGGGCGCGTGGGGCCCACCGCCACCGCCGCCAGGACGCCGGGGGGCAGTTGGGGCTCCAACTCCCTCTGCAGCACTGAAATGGGGAGGGGGGGGGGGCGTGTGGGGACACGGTGGTGGCAGGGGGGGGGTGTCCCCACCGCCCTGGCCTCTGGTGACACTTGTCCTTATGTGCTCCCCCCCACCCCAAATTGTTCCCTGGCCCTGTGGCCCCTCATCTCCAACAATCGTCCCCGTGTCCCGTCCCCCCCCATGTCCCCTCCACCTATGTCCCCATCCCTGGGTGTCCCATGTCACCCCCATCTGTGTCCCCATGTCCCCCCCCCAATCCCCAACACCCCCTGTCCCCATGTCCCCACCATCCATGTCCCCATGCTCCCCCCCCCCCATCCCCAACACCCCCTGTCCCCATGTCCCCTCCACCCATGTCCCCATCCCTGGGTGTCCCCCCCATGTCACCCCCCTCTGTGTCCCCGTGTCCCGTCCCCCCCCAATCCCCAACACCCCCTGTCCCCATATCCCCTCCACCCATGTCCCCACCCCTGGGTGTCCCCCCCATGTCACCCCCCTCTGTGTCCCCGTGTCCCGTCCCCCCCCCAAAACCCCAACACCCCCTGTCCCCACCATCCATGTCCCACCATG
>CM030033.1:2212427-2487365 GCA_017639485.1 Pluvialis apricaria
GGGTGACACCGCGCTGGGGACACACACCGAGGCAGGTGATAGTGGCATGGGGGACACCAAGGGAGGTGACACCGACAGGGAGTGACACCGTGCTGGGGGGTGGGCACTGAGGTGGGGGACACCGAAGTGGGGGACACCGGGGGGACGGTGACACTGTGTTGAGGGGGGAGGACTGAGAGAGGTGACAGTAGCATGGGTGACACCGAGGTGCAGGGGGCACTGAGGGAAGGTGACACTGGTCCCTGTTGGCATCACCCTTGTCCACAACCCCGACCAGGAGGGTCCCAGTGTCCCCACGCTGGGCTCCGCTGCCCCGTGCTGGGACGGGGAGGGGACACACTGGGGTGGGGACATGCCGGGGAGGGGACACGCCGCGGGTCTCACCTTGAAGAGCTCAGCCAGCTGCTGGCGGGTGGCCTCGAGGCGCTCGAAGCGGTGGCCGGCGCGGGCGAAAGCCGCACAAGCCTCCTCCAGCGCCGGCAGCTCACCGCGCTGCACCGTCCTGCGGGCACGGGGACGGGCTGGGGACACCGCGCCCCACGGGGGACCCGCGTGTCCCCCAGCCTCCTTACCTGTCCCCCATGTGGACATCGCAGAAGAAGCCGTCCTCGGTGGCCTGGGCGCTGCAGAGTGTGGCCCCGTAAAACTGCTCCGCCACCGCCCCCAGGACGCAGGCGCCGGACCGCCAAAAAGTCTGGGGGGGGGGACACACAAGGGAGAAGGGGTCACAGGGGACAGCGGGGACATGTGGGGGACACGTGGGGCGCGGGCCCGGCCCCGTGTCCCGGTGGGACTCACCGCCTGTCCCTCCGGCGTGGAGAAGTCGAGGAGCTCCAGGTCGGTGTCGCTCTCCAGGGGTCGGTCGAGGTCCTGGAGGGTCCCGTTCACCCGGGCCACCAGCGCCGCCTCTGCCAGACCCCCCCTGCGGGGACAACGGGGGACACCGTGGGGACCCCACTGGACAGTGCGGACCCTGCAGGGATACTGGGGACACCCTAGGGACTGTGGCAACCCCGGGGACGCTGCAGGGACACTGGGGACCCCCTAGGGACTGTGGGGACCCCGGGAAGGCCATGGGGACACCCTGGTGACCATGGGGACCCTGCTGGGACACTGGAGACCCCGTGAGGACAATGGAGATACCATGAGGACCCCACGGGGATGCTGGAGACCCCGTGGGGACCCTGGGGACCTTGTGACAATACTGCAGGGACCCTGAAGACACTGTGGGAACCCCATGGGGACATTGGGGACCTTGTGGGGACCCCATTAGGACCCTGGGGACCTCGTGGGGACCCTGGGGACAGTGTGGGGACCCTGTGGGGACGCTAGGAACCTTGTGGGGACACTGTGGGGACCATGGGGACAGCGTGGGGACCCCGTGGGGACGCTATGGACCTTGTGGGGACCATAGGGACAGCATGGTGACCCTGTGGGGATGCTAGGGACATCGTGGGGACACTGTGGGGACCCTGGAGACAGTGTGGAGACCACAGGGACAGTGTGGGGACCCTGTGTGGACGCGAGGGATCTTGTGGGGACACTGCAAGGACCATGGAGACACCCTGGGGACCACAGGGACAGCATGGGGACCCTGTGGGAACGTTAGGGACACTGTGGGGACACTGTGGGGACCATGGGGACCCCGTGGGGACGCTGGGCCTGCCATACCCCAGCTGCGTGGCCACCTGGAAGGGGGTGGTCTGCAGGGCCCGGCCGGGCAGGCGGCCCCCCCCGGGCAGGGCGATGCGGATGGGGGTCCCCGGGGGGACGCGGCCGCCCCCGGCCCCATCCCCGGCCCCGTCCCGCCGCTCCTGCGCCGCCCGCAGCCGCTGGAAGAGCCGCAGGCGCTCGGTGAGGCCGAGGTCCGGCCCGCAGACCTGAAGGAGCGGGGGTCAAAGGTCAACGTGGGGTCAGGACGCCGGGGTACCCCCAGGCCGGTGTCACGTGGTCACGGCGGGGTCAGGGCGCGCCTGGTGCCCTCGGGTAGGGGGGAGAGGTGGGAATGGGGGGGGGGGGTGGTGTCCCGGGGAGGGGGGTGGGGGTCCCGAGCGCACCCGGTGTCGGCGCGGGGCTCCCGCGAAGAGCAGCCGCCCCCCGGCGCCGGCGGACGGCATGGCGGGAGGCTCCGCCCCTTCCGCCGCCGCCCGGAAGCCGGCGTCCCCCTGCGTCGGGGGGGCGGAGTCTCAGCCCAGAGGCGGGGCCAAGCACCGGTGTCCCTCCCCAGGGGCGGGGCCGAGCGCCTGGGCTCTCCTGATAGGCCGGGGGCGGAGTCGCTGCTCGGGGGAGGCGTGGCCACATAGGAGAGCCCCTCCCAGGGGCGGAGCCAAGCGCCTGGGGGGCTCCTGATGGGCTGAAGTCGCTGCTCGGGGGCGTGGCCACGCGGATGATCCCTCCCATGGGCGGAGCCGAGCGCTTGGCTCCTCCCCCCCCGGGTGAAGACCCGTTGGAGCCGTCCGTGAGGAAACGGCGGGGGGGGGGGGGACGGGACACGGGACCTCTCCCCCCCCCAATTCCCGGTGACCGGAGGGGAAGGGGGGTTCAGTCAGGGCCCCCCCCACACCCCCCCAAAGTACGCACCACAAGAAAGGATCCGCCACCACCTCGTTTTTGTAATTTTTTTATGTAGATATTTAACCCTACACCTTTATCAAACATATATGATGGAGTCTAGCAACTAAAAAAAAAAAAAACGAAACAAAACAAAACCAAAAAAAAAACAAAACCCAAAAAAAAACAAACAAAAAAAAATTTAAAATAAATCAAGTAAAATTCCAACTTCATATAAAAGCCGCCGGGGCGGCCCTGGGCAGGGAGGGAAGAGGGGGGGGTTCAGCGCCCCGAGCACCCCCCCCCCCCCCCAATCCCGGGCTCCGTCTGCGCGATTTGAAGGATGCGAGAGATGGAATTAAAAAGTGATTATTATATACACACACGTAGAAAGTCAACAGTGTTCCCGGGGGGGGGGGGGGGGGGGGGGCGGCCGGTGGGGAGGGGAGGAGGAGGAAAAAAAAAAAAAATCAACCCAAAAAACCCCCAAATAACCCAAAAAACCAACCAAGAGACACAGGTTTTTATAGGTGAGCCAGAGGGGGGGGGGGAACCAGGTCGTGGGACCCCCCCCCTTCCCAGCGTCCACGGAGATCCTATTTGGGTTATATATATATATATATATTTTTTTTTTTGCCTTTTTTTGGTGGGTTTTGCCAGGGGGGGAGCGGCAAAGAAAGACCTGGGGGGGGGGGGAGGGGAATGTGCCCCCCCCGTGGGAAACGGGCTAAAAAACAACACCCCAAGAGCACGCGTCACCCTTCCTTTCAGGATTTTTAGTTTTTTTTTTTTTTTTCCTTTAACTTTTTAACCTACTATTGGAAGTTTTTACATTTCAACAGCAATGCATCTTTTCGTTAAAACTTTTTTTTTTTTTTTTTTCTTTCTTCCCCCCCTCTCCCTCCCCACCCCCCCCCCTTAAGTCTCGCACCAACTGGGTGGGAAAAAAAAAAAACAACCGAAAAGAAAAACAAAACAAAACCAACCCACCCCCCCCCCCCAGAATATTTAATTTAGGAGAAGGTTATGGGGCTGTCGAGGGAGAGAGAGAAAAAAAAAAAAATTAATAAAAATATGGAAAAACCAAGTGAAAGCGCTACTCGGGACAGTGTCCGGGTGCCTTCCGGGGGGGGGAGCAACGGGGGGGGGGGGGCTGCTTCAGTACCTGGGGGGGGAAAAAGGGGCGTTTTGGGGCAAAAAAGGGGGCCCCCCCTCTGCCGAAGGGCGGCCGGGGCCTTTTCAGGCTATGGAAGGGGTCTCTGCTTACGAAGGGCTCTCGGGGTCTGAAGTCGGCCCGGGGGGTCCTGCCCAACACGCCGGTGTCGCGGTGAGGCGGGGGGCCCATAGGACGGGTCGCCCCCCCCCCAAGCTGCTCCCTGGAGAGGGGGGACATTGCCATGGCCTCGCGGGGGCGGGGGGCGGCGGCGTGGTCCCGCTGCTGTTGGGGTTGAGCCACGGGGTCCCGGGCTACGGCGAAATGCTCTTTCATCGTCCCTTGGTGGATGGTACCGTGCTCCTTGGGGAAGGCGACGCCGGCGTGTTCCCCGGTGGGGGGCGGTTGGGCGGGGAAGGGGACGCCGGCGTGCTCACCGGGGACGGGGGGCGGCGGGGGGGGCGTGGGGAAGGGGACCCCGGCGTGCTCGACGGAAGGAGGAGGAGGGACGCCGTGGGGCAGGGAGAGCGGAGCTGGGGTTTCCTTCGAGAAAGGGTTGGCGTGATCCACCGCCGGCATGCGGGGAGGGACGGAGTGATCCCTCGGGAAGAGGCCGCCGTGGTCCTTGGGGGGGGGCGGCAGGGGGGCCGGCGGGGGGACCCACCGGGTCCCGTTGGAAGGGAGTCCCGTGCTCGATGGGAGGAGGCGCGAGGGGCGGCGGCGGCGGCATGTGATGCTCGAAAGCGGGGTTGAAGTTATTGGTTCGGAAGTTGTTGACGCTCTCCTGGAAGGGCGGCACGTGCTCCTTGTAGGGTGCCGGGAAGCCGCCCATGCCGGGCAGCTCCGACGTCCCCGAAGGGCCGTTATCGAAGGCGCTTCCGCCGCTGCTCATCTCGAACCACCCCGCCGCTCGGCTGGCCTCTCGCCCGTGTCCTCTATTCCCCTTTCCCAGCACCCGGATGGATTCCACCGTCTGGATGGGTTCTCCCGACATCCCCCGGCTCGAGGCGTTGTGGTAACCCAACGTTTCGATGGGGGCCCCTTTCTCCTCGGTGCTGTCGGGTAAGTCCAAGCAGGAGGAGGACACCCTGGTCTCTATGCGATAGTGTTCCTCCTGCGGCTGCGGTTCGCCCTTGGGAGCTCCGGATAAGCTCACCCCCTCGGCGGAGCTGCTTTTGGAAATCTGGCCAAAATGCTTCTCCTCGGAGGGTTTACGGGAGGCGTTTTTGAGCATGTTCTTGAACTCGATGGTCGACGTGGCGGAAATGGAAGAACCCAAGGATTTCTCCACGCTGGGCGCGGGCGCTCTGCCCGCGGGGCT
Source organism: Pluvialis apricaria (assembly GCA_017639485.1). Classification (NCBI taxonomy): domain Eukaryota; kingdom Metazoa; phylum Chordata; class Aves; order Charadriiformes; family Charadriidae; genus Pluvialis; species Pluvialis apricaria. Next base: position 2,217,452 of record CM030033.1, read on the forward strand.
GGAGAGGGCGTTCGGAGAAGAGAAAAGCGAGCGGTGGGGAATCGAGTGGGGCGAGTCCGGGTATTGCTTCTGCGAGAGGCCAGAGTGCACCACCGATTTCGCTAAGTTGTTGTGATTGGAGTCCGGCGTGAAAAACACGTCGTTCTTGCCAGGCGAAGGCGAGCCGTCGGAGGTGGAGTCGTTCCCCCTGAGGCCGTAGCTCCCGTACATCCCCGGAGAGGAGGCCAGCGGGTCGCAGCTCTCGCTCTGATCAAGGATAGACCTCATGGACTGAGGGAAAGACGACTTCACGCCAAACTCCTGCGATCTTTGACCGTAGCTGGACAGGACCGGCTGGTACTCTGCAGCTTCAGAGAGTTTACTCGATTTCAAGATAGACTTGGCGGGCTTCTTCTCCAGGTTTAGCATGGCCGACGGCGGCGGTCCGGAGTAATCGAAGTCGCGGTAATCTTCGTCTTCTTGAAAAGAGGTGTCTGGGTAAAACTTCTCCTGGGAGGAGTCCATTAAAGAGGAGGGTATCTCCATGCTGTCCGCAGACTGCTTGTAGAGGCCGGCCGGAGAGTCTCTGCCGAGGCCGAAGGGCCGGTAAGTGTGTACGGAATTGGGAAGTTCTTGGGGATATCCGTCGTCCCGGCTCTGAAGAGGTGACCTCGTGCTGCTGGGAGTAGAAGAACCGGGGCTCATGATTTTTGACAGCAGGGAGATAGTGTCGACGTTGCTCGATGTCGGCTTGTCCATCATCTCGTCCTGGGTGGGCGTGCCGCTTCGCTCATCGCGCACCGGCGTTCCGTCCACATTGTCCATGGAAGTGCTGGTAGGACCACGCTGGAAGTCAGACGCGTGACTTTCCGTTGCGATGCTGGACCCTAAGCTGCTGAGAATGGGAATATTCAAGTTCAGACCGCTGAAGCCGGGATTTCCCTTCAAGAAATTGTGTATCTTCATCTCCAGGCTCGGAGAAGGGGGTTCCGATTCCAGCTTCGCTTTTGAAATTTCGGAGGACTGACCCAGTGAGGTTTCTGTTGGCAAAAGGGAAGAAGGACTGGTAGGGTGGGAACCGGGAAATCCCAGGGAATTGGTTGGCGGTTTAAAACCGGAGCTTGACAGCCCTGGGGTATGTCCAACGGGAGCCTTATTAACTGAAGTTGAGGAAACCTCAGCGGTAGATGAGTTTGGAGAGTAACCGAAACTCTTGGATATAAAGGACTGAGTATTGGAAGGGATACTCCTCCCCTTCACGCAAGGAACAGTCGTGTTGGCTGGCGATGCTGAAGTGCTCTGCGACGCGGTTTCGCTTGACTGAACGGTATTTCCAGCAACACTCTGAAGTAAGGATGACAAACCTGGAAAGAAAGAACGCCGCGTTCAGATATTCGGGTAAGAGGCAAGGCAACCTGAGCCGCTGTCGAGGAAAAGGTTTCGGTATTTGTACCGCATTCCTTAAAACTTCATGTTTCAGCCGGGAAAGTGACTGGATTTTGCGGCATTAATATCGACATTAGCACCCACCGAGGTGCAAACTTTCGCCAGAGGCTCAGATTGAGCTGTAAACCGAAATTACGAGATATAACTAAATAAGATGGGTAATAACCCGTCCTGGCTTTGTAGCCAGGTGTAAAAACCATCGCATTACTGACCGGGGTTGCACGTGCAAGGTGCAGAAGCAGGAGCAGCACCTCTGGGAAGGTTTGCGCTCCAAAAAAGCGCGCTCGGAAGGACAGGGCAACCACAAAGACCTCTCGTGGGCTCCTGTCCCGTTCAGCGCCCTGCCACAAAGCGTTCTGGCTAAATGCGCTTCGGTCACGGCAAAGACATACAAAAAAGTAATAAAACTCACTGTAACACGTATGCTACCTCAGAAAAAGTCATCTGCATTTGCCAAAGACGTAATACATTCCAAATAAGTTTTTCTGCCTTCATTTTCGCTTTAGGAGAAGCGCAGCAGCACGTTTCAGTGCGGCCGCTGCCATCAAATACACAGTCGGGCCATTCCCTCAAAACCCACCGCGGTACCTTGCAATGCTGGTGCAGTCTGAGTCTGGGTTTTGGAGAGAGCGGACAAAATACTTTCGGGAGTTATTTCAACTTTGGAGAGAATGTTTGCTAACGGGTTGGAAGGAGCAGACGGAGTCCCCATGACAGGAGTCTTCAGGCCACTAGTAAGAGCAGTTGGGCTCGTCGGGGTTCCCGGAGAAGGTCTCGAGGCGGGACTGACACCTAGGACGGAAGCACACACCACTCACGTACGTTGCTTCGTTAACAGAAGTTTTTGTTGGCTCAAGTTTTCCACAGATACAACTGCAGCAGAGCTCCACCGAGTGTGAGCAAGGAGAGGCTCCCAAAGCCAACAGCCGTGTGTCAGAGAGACCGAGCCACATCTTTTATGCAGTAACTCATTCACGTTTATTTCGAGGCAATTAAAGCTTTAAAAGATTACAAAACACAACTCCCATTTTGAGCTCCGTTAACCAAACACCTGGGCCAGTACCGCTTCAGCACTCACCTGTGTTTTTCATTACGGAAGTTAAACTGCTAAGAATGGAGCTGATCTTCGCCAGGTCCACGTTGGCCAGGTTGGGCAACGCAAGCGCTGGCGACGGAGGGACGGGCGCTGCGCTCACCGCTTTGGGAGCTGGAGGAGTTGGAGGAGTCTGGGCAGGCGTCGTCACCGTCACCGAAGTTGTGCCTGCCGCTGCAGTAGACGGTGCCGCTTTGGGGACGCTTTCAGTCTTCGCGGGTGCCGAAGCTGGAGCAGCCTGCTTCTCCTTCCTCTCTTCCACTGCATCAGAGAGGGGGAGAACAAGAGCAGAACCGTCACGCTGAGCAACCTGATCTACTGGAAGATGGCCCTGCTCGTGGCAGGGGGGTTGGACTAGACGGCCTTTAAAGGTCCCTTCCAACCCAAACCGTTCTGTGATTCTCTGTCCCCAAAGGATGACTCAGGGTACAGGATTTTCAACGGGATCCTCATCGTTAGGCACGGTAGGGCCAGTTCCCGCATGAAGAAAAACGTATTCCGTGAGTGGTTTGGGAGATGGGAACGATCACAGCTAGATCGGGACTTCCCCGCTTGTGTCAGGGGGACGGGGGCAGGAGATGGAAACCCAACGGCACCAATTCGCAGCCCAACACGGGCTTCGTGCCTCCGCCACATCCCAGACGAGGCTCGAAAAGGCTGTTTTCTCTCGATGCAATTTCCGCACGACGATTACCCCGCTGCTCCCGCAGAACATACCAATAATTTTAGACGTATCATCCTCCACATCAGAGAGCTCCATGTCTTCCACATCCCGGTTATCCGTCACAGGCTCCGGAGATATCATCTTGCGGCTTCCGACCACCGGAGAGCGGGAATTATCCTCCTCCCCCATGCCCTGGAAAGGGGACTCGGAGCCCGTCGGAGATGGGGCGTCCATACTGGGAGAAGGGACAGGAGACTCCTCCGGGTCAGGAAGCGTTGCTTTCAACTGGTCTAGCTTTTTCTTTAGATTGCTCACCCGATTAGCAAATGTTTTATAAGCCTAAGAAAGAAAGGACATGGGACTGAGTACCTTTTATAGGAACAGAGTATGCCTCAATCCCTTCCGTGACAAAAGTAACACACAGCCTTAGAAAACCGCTTGGAATTACCTGTACCCTGCAGTAAGAACCCTGCAGCGAGAACTCAACTTTTCAGCATGACTTGCAGAGCAACAACCATGAAAAAAACCTTTTTCCAGTGACTTAAAATGACTGCCATTAAAAAAATGTTTTCTAACAAATATGCTGCCTGTTTGAGTTTTGTTTTTTTTGTAGGGCTGGGGGCGTTGGTTGTTTGTACAATGCTTTACTAAATTCTCTCTTTCTTTGTTCATCTAGGTCGCATATTGATCACAACTTGTGCAGTTTCTAGAATTGAGGATTTGTTAGACCAAGTGCAATTTTGCCCCCATTTAAAAATGCAGAGGGGCCACAAAATTCCAGCAACATGCAAGAATCGAGCTCCTGACCGCTGGATTTTTGTAGCGTCTCCTTTTCTTGCCTGGCACCTCAACTCTGCTCTCTTTTGAAACCATTTGTACAACCATCACACCAAACTTCTTCATTTGTGAACAGAGATGATGCAGTTTCTAACCTCCGAGACGTTTAGCGAACACAGACGGACATCGGTCCGCCCGAGGGGAATCGAGGAACAGCGTACTTACATTTGCCACCACCTTGACTTCCTTATACTGCGCTTCATAAAATATACCGGCGTTCTCCAGGGCTTCCGTGAGAGAGGGGCCATTCTTCACTTGCTTGTCTAAGCCATTTACAAACTCTTCTAGCTTTGAACTTGCTTCTTCAAACTCCTTGGAGAACTTCTTTCCTCCTGTTTTGTCTGCAAGGAGATTAACACCACGTAAATAAGCTGCCAGCCGCCACAAGGGAAATCAGCTCTCGGAAGCGTGTCCTCAATAGCAGCAACCGGGAAGTTCAGACAATGGACACCGCATCATGCCGTACGCTCCCCAGTTCATCCATTGGTATCAATTAAAAAGAGAGGCCAAGTTGCTCGCAATCTATATTGGTTTTGAAGTAGTTATTAGTGATAAATAAGTTCAAGACACAGCAGTGTAAAATTTTACTCTTCTAATGACCCAGGAGCGTACTTTCATTTTGTAAGAGGCAAAAATCTTGAGTTTTATTTTTCCTTCGTTACCATATTCCAAGGGTTCCTAACATCATCGAGGTTCACAACATCTACGAGCGACCACAACTGTAAAGGACCATTTTCCAAGACTGCGGTCACAGATTACCAAGCACAACTAGACCTATCTACAGTTGTACAATTAAATTTCCTGTTAATTGGGCTCAACGTAACTCGGTTCGTTCACCACCAATACACGCCGCTTGCTATCGCACTCACGGCTGGTGTTCTCAAACATCCATTGATGGATGCCTTAATTAATTTAAATCTGATAATCATCTAAGGGGTTCGGAATTAGGCACAATGCATGTTTTAACGATATACGAGAGCATGTTTGAATAGTACAAAATACATCTTCATCGCTTCTGCTTTGTTTGAGCTCTGTATCTGCAGGTTTCCAGGAACAGGTTCAAATTAACAGAGGTTTTAGGCTCCTGTTTGGTGGTTCTTTAACTGCACTTTGAAATTTTGGCATTTTACCAACCGTTGGATTTCTGGTCTAAGGCCAGACAGAACCGAGGAGCTCCTACAACTGTTAGGATGCCTATTTGCACCTCCTTCAATCACATCGGGTTTTGGATGTTCTACGCTGTCTTTACCTTTTAAGCATTTAAGTGTTTCAGTGCTGCACACATCCACTCTCATAGTGGAAAGCTGCTTCTCTTTCAGTTCTATCTGGTCTTCCGAGCGCTTATATAGTAGCAATTCATCAATGAGAGACTGTGGCTGAAAAAAAAAAATCAAACAAGAAAAGCATCCTCATCACATTCCGCGGAAGAGAAGCCCTGCTGCGCAGAGCTAACAGCAGAGGCCTGCTTCAGCGACAAACAACGCTCTGGTTCAGGACCATTTCCGAACGAGAGCTAACGCCGAAACATGCCGTGCGAATCTCTGGATTTTTAACCTCAAGTCACCCAGATCAGCGGACTTGGGCTCAGGCAGGGGCTGTAATTCTGGCTCTGATTGTTAAGAGTAGGGACAAACCTTTTTTTTTTCTTTTTTTCTTTTTTTCTTTTAACTCTACTAGCGCCCCTGCATTTCGTTAACACACTGCACTCCTTTGGGGGACCTAATTTAGATAAATTTCTTGCCACCAACTCATCAGCCACCTGCCCTGGTCTCAGCTGGGATAGAGTTAATTTTCTTCCTAGCAGCTACTGTGTTTTGGATTTAGTAGGAGAAAAATGTTGATAATACATATTGTTCTAGTTGTTGCTGAGTAATGTTTATATGAAGTTAAGGACTTTTTCAGCCTCCCATAGACTCTGAGAGGAAGCACGGACAGGACAAGCTGGCCAAAGGAATACTCCATACCACATAAACGGGGGTTTGCCGGGGTGCAGGGATCCGCGATCGCCGCTCAAGACGGGCTGCGGGTCAAGACCACCATCGGGTGGTGACAACAATTGCATTGCATCCCTTATTTTGTGCATTCTTATACGATTATTATTATTATTTTCTCTTCCATTACTGTTCTATTAAACTGCCTTTATCTCAACCCACGAGGTTTCTTCCCCCCACTTCTCCTCCCATCTTTTCCCTACCCTGCAGGGGGGAAGTGAGCGAATGGCTGCATGGCCTTAGTTGTCAGCTGGGGTTGAACCACGACAGCCCCCCTAAACTCCTCGCTCACTGTGGCTAAACCACGACAGCCCCCCTAAACTCCTCGCTCACTGTGGCTAAACCACAACAGCCCCCCTAAACTCCTCGCTCACTACGACAATCTGACCGTACGCCTGTCAGCGCCGCCCGTACCAGCCAGCTCCTCGAAGTGTAGGACCCACGGATTTCACGCAGCTCCCGAGAAGCCAAACTGCTCTCTTGTATGAGGTTACTCCACATGAAAACCAGCATGGGGAGCCTCCGCACGGCTCCGAATGTTTCCCAGCTGCCTTGTTGTCCCTACCAGCGCACAGAACGGGTGGCAGTCCTAACAAAACTCACAACTGAAATGTCTAGCAGGCATTATATGCCAAAGAACAAAAAGACACTTGATACTCGAGCTTCCCGTCAAGCTTATGCTGCTGGTGGACGTAAGCTATGCTAAAACTATGGCCCAAGGATGGAGGTTAGTGCAACAGAATATTTCCACTTGCAGACTTACTCTGAATTCGGCGACAATCTTGGACTTCAAAGCAGCTTTCGGGTTCGTGGATGCTGTTGGAATAAAGAAAAAGTATAATGAAACTAAGGAACTACACCCTGACTAAGAGTAAGTCACAAAAGGCAGTTCTAATAACGTAATTCAACGAAAGACTCGCACGCTCTTGTTATTCATTACATTTTCCCCTCCACACAGACGTCTCTCCATGCTCTGGCTTTCCATTAGCTAAACGGGACAGGGTCACGTGCAGCTAGATTGTGACTGAGGTCAATAAATTATACTGTCGCTTTTTTTTTTTTTTTAACTCGCTATAAAGTTTTACTGCGCATACCTTTTCCAGCTCTACCGTTGGGAAGACACGTCCCTCCAAGGGTCGGTCTAACAGCCTTACCCGAGGAGTTTATACCTCGCTACAAGGAAGGCGATATTATTTCCTAAGTGCCAGGCTTAGAGCTGACACACACAGCCCAGTATTTCCTTCAGACGGGGTCTCCCTGCGGCACTTCCTAGACCTAACTGTGCCCTCAACCTTAAAAACTCTTACATCTCTATTCTGACATCTTATTAACAGAGCCGGGGGAACGAACCCACTGTCAAGAGACACTAAATCCATTGGTTTTTGGACCAAACAGGAGAAACATGTGAAAAGAAGCAAACTGCTAAACCCTTCATCTATGCTGAATATAGCACGTTTTTGTTTGGGAAAGCTGCTTGTGATGTTAAGCCAAGTAATAAAACTCTTTCGTTAACCTTCTGATCTCTGCACTTGTACAGGCGGGCGCACGCCACATCTTACACCTATTGTTTCACCATCTCGCTTTACGGACCGTTCAAGGCTTTAGTGTATAATGAGATTAGTAAAATTGATATATTATAAATGCATTTCCTGCTAGACTGCACTCCTGGTACTCTTGGACGGAAAAGTTCATTATCTGCACTGCCAGCTTCCAGTTTTCTTTTATCCTAGCACCTAGTTTGCTGTTGAAGATGTGTTCCTGAGCACGAAGGTAGTGTCCACCTCCTGCTGCCAAAGCACACGGTTCTGTCTGTCTTCTCTCCATCTCTGAATAGTCTAACGCCAGTTTCCAAGAGGTTCCACCAGCTCTTTCCTCTACTGTTCATAACCTCCGCTTTCATAAAAATGGGGTTTTTTTGGTTTGGGGTTTTTTTTTGGTTTGGTGTTTTTTTGTTTTTTTTTTTTTTTTTTTTTTTTTTTTTTTTCCATACTTCATTCCTTTAAAAAGTGGTTCTCTAGCAACAACTCCTCGGTGCTTTACATATTAGTCTGTAAGGAGCTTTACAAGCCTGGAAGACGCATGCTGGCTCATGTTTTAGTCCAGGTACTCTGCCCGGTTCGGGCTAGCCTTTCTTCTGGTCCTCAAGAAGGCAATTTCTATATTAGTTCAGAGAGTTCACATTGTTTCCTTACTTTGCGATTTCTTCCACGGCTTATTCGGTTGTTTGTTCAGAGTTTCTTTCAGCTGCTTCTGAGTTTTGAAAGTGGTACCTGGAAAACATTTCATTTTTTGCAGTCTGACATTATGGGATTCCTTCAAGAATCTGTTTTTTTGGTGCCATATGGTTGCACGGCAAAAGAGTGAACAGAAATTTGTTTTAAAACACCTAGACCAACTTCCTTAGAGGAGCTGCTGGATGCCCAAGAGAACCTAAGTTTACTCAGGAATACAGCAACCTGTGGGATGGTCTTCCATTTTTAAATCAAGTTTCTGTTTGCCCTTACACTAAGACAGTTCAAAAATCACAGTAACGACCAGAGCACAAAAGGAAAAACACAAGGCATCTAAAAATAAAACTATACCGCTTGGCCCTTTAGGTAGGCTTTTACAAAACCAGCATTCAACAGGCAAGTAATGCAAGTCGGGAAAATAGCCACAATGCCTAATTTACAAGTAATCTGAAATAATTTTGCTTTCAAGTTATGAAAATCAGGGATTTCAGAACGTACACGTAAACTTCACTTCTCGACATGCAACGCCCAACTGAAGCCTTTTCACGTGCCAAAGCCCGAACCCGAGACACCGCGCTTCTCCTGCCATGACGACGACTGGCTCTCAAATCCACACGTAAGGATTTCCTGAAGCACCTTTAGCTCTTAACGATGTAACCAAGTAAAGCAGAAACGTGGACCAATTTCCTTCAAGTATTTGAGTATCGGCTAATTTCTGGATTTAACTGACTATGTGTGTTTCCCGTTAACATTAGCTATTTCAACTTTTAAGCAGAGCTCTTTCGTAAGCACTTGAGGACACTTTACCCTCCAGCTTTGCTTCCAGCCTCTTTCCTACACCACAAATATTATTAGCAAAAACAACTTATTGCTAAAACGGACTCTAAAGGTAGAGCCAGGGACACAAGCCCTTTACCAGGGCACCGTGTTCAGGGCCTGTAGGACCACTTTACCTTCACGTTTTGTTTACTCTCAGCTGGAACAACTCCAGCTTACGTGAAAGGATTCAGAGCTGTCTTTAGAAAGGTACAAAAAACGCGAGGCAGATGAATTCAGCGCCATTTTAAAGTCTGCACTAGGTGAAAATGCAGAAAGAACAGATACGCACAATAAACTCGCCTTTTACTCAGCGATTTCAGACATTTTCTTTAACCTCGCCAAGCTCACGCGTTAGTTTGTAAGGTAAGAAATGCAAAGGGTAAGTAACTTACTCAGAGCTTCTTTTAGTGCCAAAATGGTTTCCTCGGGGTACACATTTCTGTCCTCCCAGATTTTGAAGATTCTTTCGATAGATTTGGAAACGGATGGATCCCTGAAAAAGAAGAGCATATTGTGTTCTCTTTTCCCCCAACACTGTAATTTCTCGTAATCCTAGAATGGATAATAATGTAAATAATTGTGTATTTAAATCAAAACTTTAAAAGACCCTTCCAACTGGGAAGTTCTCTGTCCAGGTGACGACTTTAGTTCTGCTGCAAGGGGTCCCAACGAGACCAAGGCAGCAAGTCCACACACCCGGAGTTAAGCAAACACACACTTCCATAGCGTAACAGATCAGGGACCTTTTTTGGGTAAAATTAGAATGTTTCAGAGCGGTAGGAACACCAATAGAATTTCTCTGAAGCCTTTCTTCATGAGGGGAAAAAAAATTGTTATTCTTCCAAAGCAGCTTTCTATATGGATGTTCTGGGGAAAAAAGTGATTATTCTGGGGTAGGGGGGAAATAAAACATTACTCTCTTCAGAAAGGAGTAACTAATTCAGAGAGAAGTGACTGTATAGCAGGTGATCAGTGGTGTTAAACATCGTCAAGAAGATGAGCTTTCCTGCTCATCTTGGATCACACATCCGCTCCGTGCCCTGGGAGTTAAGCAACGCCATCTGTAAGAATCTCCGAAGAGAGAAAAGGAGATGGCGTGGTGTCAAATAGCGTATCTCGTCCAGGTGCTTCTGTTTCAAGGAAAAAAAAAGACAAATAAAACACCTGTAAGCAACCACTCTCAGAGCGTCTTCTCCCTAGACCCCAGAGTCAACGCAAGGGCGCAGACCCATGAGACAGCTCTTGGGTTAAGAGAGGAAAAACTCACGACCAGACCCTGCTGATCCCCCAAACGAAGCGCGCTTCCGGCAAAGCAACCTGAATTAAAGTTCACACGCCCCGAATTTAGTGCTCCAAGGTCAGCACGTGAGCCCGAACCCTGCCAACAACCAGAAGCGACCGCCCCAGAGGACTCGAGCTTGGAATAACAAACTCTAATTGGAAAGCGGGGCTGCCACCATCGCTCCCCGTGGGACACGGGTGGCTCCGAGCCCAGAGCACCCAGGGCGGCGGGTGGGTGGAAAGGAGGGTGCTTCACAGAACCGCTGGCGTTGGGAGGGGACCTTTTCAAAGACCACCCGAGCAGCCGTCCCGCTCGACTTCGAGCCCTGCTGCGTTCACGTTCCAGCTCAGTGCCCCAAGAAAGAGCAACGAGTTTTCTGGCCAATTTTACTGCTTTTTAAACCAACTGGATGAAGGTTGGTCACTGCGATTTTGCTGTCCCCAGACACACAAACCTTTGCAAAGGGACAGACAGAATGACACCAGCGAGCTGCACATGGAAGAGACAAAACCCTTCCATCAGGGTCCGTGAAGGGTAGCCAAGTCACAAACACTGAAAGACGGAAGCATCAAAGTTCACAGAACTTTTATCCATTTAATCATTTCTATACCAACATCTGGAATAGGACCGGGCTCGGTAAAGCCTGTTGGTGCTGTCAAAGGATCGGTAACTTGCAATTCTTGCTATAGCTTTTCCTTCTCTTTTTTGCTTTGGTAGCTGATGCTCCCCAGAATTTTTTCTCTCTCCTCCTCATTATTGGCATCTATTAATGGTATTTTCAACTTTCTCCTCTGGCAACTTACATTTAAATATAAGCTAATGAGCAGTCCAACTTTAACCTTTTCCCTGCCTTGTGCTACGTTCAGCCATCTGCCGCTTCAAAGTCTGTTCTAGAGACACACAAACCAGCAACATCGCGTTACTACTAAGGAGCTGCTTTGTATTTTTACTATGTCCTGCCCCTTAAAGACCATCTGGTTTGAGGAAGATTCGGAAACCAAAACGGAGGGCAGCAAGGCACCCCGCGGTAAGGATGGCACAGGGCTCCTGGACCCGTGCCAGCGCGAGATCTTTTCGTCCCGTGTTACTCTAATGAATTAAAGTCTCTGATTTCCAGCAGAGCACAAAACCACCTTTGAGAATGCGTTACCTTGAAGACAATTAACATTTTAGCAAAACAGGAGCCAGAGAGCTCGCAGAAGCCAGGCGGGGATTAGACTGGCATCTGCAATGCTTGTTCTCATGGTGATTGACCACAGGCAGGTCCCTGGAGACTGCAAAGACCTCCTCCTCCTCCTCTTCTTCCTCCTTGCATCCCTCCTTGCTGCGAGCACTCCCCCGAGTCTGCTGCCGTCCCCCCCCAGCATTAGCACAAGCCACCAGTGCCTGCGCACAAGCAGAGGGCAGAGCTACGGGGTGTGCATGTACTGGTGCGAGGCTCACCCCTCACACTGCTTCACGTGATAATTTTACTCAAATGAGACACCCCCCCAAATTAAAAGCCAGCTCTACACCCATTCTCGCACTCTCCTTGTAGAGAAACTCAAACCCACAGAGTTGCTTGCACAAAACCCTCAAAATTTTGCTGATGTTTCTAGAGAGTTTGAGATGTTAAAAGAAAAATATGCATTTTTTTTTTTTTTTGAGACATTCAACCTTCCAACACACCGTTACTTACTTCACTAGCGAAGCAGCTTCAGGAAGCACTTCTGCAAACGTATCACGAAAGACAATGGCGTTTTTTCTCTTGCAGTTCTGTATGACGTCATTGGCCAAGTAAAAAAGGTTCAGTCGATGAGGAAAGGCAGCTAAAGACAAAAAGAAAACTCAGATTCATCATCAAGTAGTAGTCACGTCAGCTGCATTTTGATAACAACATTTAAGTGCCTACTTTTGGGTTTTTTTTCCAGCATTTCCATCAATGGCGAGTCCAAGGGGCAAGTCCAATGGTCAAAACTAGGGACTAGAGAGGAAATCTTCAACTTACAAATCATTTCCAGATCTTCCCAAAAACTCAATGTTTGGAAACGTCAAGCCTCAACTCTGACTCGGGCTTAGGAAGGACACAAAAAGCCGTTGACCCTGTGCTATTTCTACAACACCTGCGCTGCAAAAAGAACTGCACAGCCAGAAGAAAGATCAGCATCGCCCGCGCTAAGAGGCCAAACACAAAACAGCACAAACTTCTGCAGGGGAAAAAACCCAGCCACTCCAGAACGCGTGTCTGGTCTGGTCTCCGAAGCTCCAGCATCATCCCATTCGGCTACTGACTCAGTGCAATCTCACGTTTAATAATTTAGAGGCCACTTATTCATATCTTCTAAGAATCACCATGTATAAATCTTCCTTTTTTTTAAGCTGTAATGGCTTAAAATGGTCTCCCAAGATTGGCAGCTTTATCGGGGAGGTTTTACCAGGGACGTACCTATGTCCACAGCTGTCCAGAAAGCGTTTACTACAGACAGGGAGAGACCTTCTCCACAGCCCTTTTAATGCCTCCTACTAATAAACCAATGTTTATTAATATATTTAATAAGTGCTGCTGGTTCCTTGGACACGGCTGCCTGGACGGCCCTTTCCGACATGCGATTTAACGCCAGCTTTTGTGTGGCACACAAAGGACCCCGGATCCCTGTCCCTTCTCCTCCAGAGATCGATTTCTCCCAAAACGCCTCCCCTGTCCCCGCTGAACCGGCACTGACCTTCGCACCCAGACCCCCCCACCCACAGCTGTACTCACAGTATCACACCTCTGATCTCTTCCTTATATTCAGCTCCAAATTTAATTATTTCATCAAACCTCTTCTTCAGTCGGCCAGTAACAGTGCTTGTAGCACAGTAAGCTCATCCACATGCTAATTAGCTGCTTCACTTAATTTAACGACACAATATGAGGATTTAAATATAGGAATGGTGACAATAGATGGTTTTGTTTCACGTGCCCGTGAGCTCTATCAGGCTCCCACCTTCCCCCTGCTGTACCCCAGCTGCATTAGTAATCAGAGTTTTTAACTACAAATCCCTTAATTCTCTATCCCGCTTCATTTTCTGGTTGTCCCTACCTCGGCAGAGCCTCTTCCTGCAGCACGGCTGCAGCGCGCAGCTCTCCAGGTTTTCCCCGTCAGGAAGCTCTTAGCATCATCCCTGGTCCAGAGCCCTCGGGGGGAGCTTACCCTTACTGACACCGCTCCTGCATTCACGGCCCGTTGCAGAAAAACCCCACACCACCCACAGCAGCTCCACGATCTCCTCCTGCTCAAAGCCAACCAGAAATAAAGCCAGGAATTTCACAAAACTCAGTCGCGCCTAAGGAAGAGCCACTACATGTGTATTTTCCAGCGAACAATAAGCTCCCACGCTTTTATTGGAAGCTAATTGTTAATTTTTATCGCCTGCCTCTTTTCCAACATTCCTCTCCGACATGGAGAAGACAGACAGTGGCCACCAACAGACTTCTGGCAAGGAGTCCACCAAAGTAGGAGTGTAGCCACAGAAATAGGGCGTTAGTTCATTTTTAGCATACTGAATGCAATTATTTAAAAGCCTTATTATACGGCAGAGAATCCCTGCTCGTGAATGACACGGCACGCTTGCACATGGGAAGCTGGGTGTGAAAAGCTGGTGCTTTCCAGGACTCCTCTCTGTGCACAACACTTGTCCGTGCTCTCGTACGCCTTTCCTGCAGAAGGGCTCCATCGCAGAGGAGGAATCGGCACCAGGCAAGCAGACCCGGGTCCAGCACACCCCGAGCACAGGAGTCCCAGCACACAGTGAGCTCGCTTTAAAAGCTCACACCAACATTTTGACCGTATGAGCTCTACGCTGACCTACCGATGATATTAAGGGATAATTTAGCAAGTTATTTGTTCAAAATGAAGAGCTTTCATAGAAGGCAGCCTCTTTGGGAAAGCAAAGCTGAGGACACATGCAAGGGCTCAGGTTGGTTTGACTGTCAAATCCTCAACAGGTTGATGCTGTGAAGCGAAGAGCCTCCACGAGCCCCCACAAGTGGCATCGATTCTTCTTGCTGGCACCCGCCGAGTGTCCCTACAGACCGGTGGGTGAGTAAGAAGCATCGTCCAGCCCCAAACCTCGTGCAGGAGCAGAGCCAAGGGGACAGCCAGTCCCCCAGACGTCCCTGGTCCCCACAGCGGCCATCGCGACAGAGTGAAAGGTGCGAGACCTGAGCCAGGCATCGCACAGCCGCTGCCTCCCCCAGCACCACAGCTGGCTTCTCACCTGTAACTTTGCTCCTCACGTATTTTCCAGCTATTTTTTGCTGGATGTGTTCTTCATCATTCCCACCAGGCTATGACAACACCGCTCCGTCAGCTGCCGCGTCAAGGAGCCTCAACTCCTCTGTCCCAGAAGAAGCTTTTATAGCAACAAACACAAGCCAAAGGTTTCCTTACCAGAAACTGCTATTTACAGCCTTCACCCTAAAGGTGCTTACACGGCAGATTGGGGTTTGTTTGTTTGAGCGAGAAGCGGAGCAAGGAGCGCTCTGCTCTGCCTGGAGGGCTGGAAATCCAACCGGAGCAGTGCTGCCTTCGCCTGGCCTCCCGAAACGATTTGGAGCCAGCTTTCCCCAAAACACCCGCCTCGATAATCTATCAGATCATCATCTCATCAAAATGGGTTTTCTGCGATTTAATTAAAACCCAGCTCTCCACTGTTAATTCACCTGCGGGTCACTGGATGCTCTTTCTACCCCGGCGATGTTATTCACCAGCAGAGATAGCGCTGATTTCAGATCTTATGACATAACACCAAATAGATCTTGAAGATATATAAACCTTTGATTTAAACAATTCAACGAATACACGGCCTTCAAATGCAGAAAAAAAAAAACCCAGAGCCTGCTTCAAGACAAACTCCAAAAGAATGGAGCATGGCTTGCACCATCACCTCCACCACCATTTCCACAAGGCTGAATGCAGACCTCAGCCAAGGCAGAATTAATTTAGCTCCTCCATTTAGAGCTAATATTTATAAAACAGGATTCACCCAAATTGCACAGTAAGAAAAATCTATACTAGACCAATACCTCGGCTACGGACAAGCTGCACAAAGAAAACAAAGCGCCTTTGGGCCCAAAACGCACTTTGGACAAGGGGTTTCAAGCACATTATGCAACTAGCTGTATCTGATGGGTGAGTGGTTTGTTCATTACTCTCAGACTGTCTCGATTTAAACCAGAAACCGGCAATTTTACAACTGAGCCCACCCCAGCTTTCTGCTCAGTTCCAGGACAGCCGCCTGCTCCACCGACTGATGTCTCTGGGCAGCCAGCACGCCATGTGTCTAATTTAACTTGCAGTTAAGAGCTGCTCGTGTGTATGCACCGACAATGCAACCCTCCCGCAAGAAAAGCTCTTGATTCACTACAGAAACTTCCCAGAGGTAAAGTTATCACAGCAGTACCTCACAGAAGGTGAAGCTCTTGGCCAACAACTACCGTCGTGACGGGCTCGCACCCAGGACGAGCCTTGTCCCGGGAAGGGAAATGTCCACGCCAACAGCAATGTATTTAAATACCAGCACTAATTTTTTTTTCTCCCCCTGAAAGGACCAAATTCTTTGTCCAAATAGCCACATCTTCAGTTAAACTGAACATTTCCACATCATCTGAAACAAGTATCTAACAGCGACGCGCAGAAAAACCTGTTGAGCTACTGTAAAATGCAGATGCTAAGAAATACCCACAGCAAAATGCAGCCGTTTCCTACCAAAAGTGTGCAGGGAGAGAGGGACTGACCACCACCAGGTGGGAGCACCCACGAGATCACCAACACTCAGGCAAAACCCCTTCAACAGCCCAAGGCAGGAGCACCAACTGCCGGGCAGGCCAGCCCAATGCCTGCTTACTCTGATTTATAGAAGACAGAGAATAAAAAGGCTCATTTCCCCCCCCCTTGACATTTTCTACAGGCCTCCTGCAAGAAACCATCCTCAGCCCAAAGCCGGCATCGCTGGAGAGATGCTGGGCAGGAACTGCCCTACTCAAGGGTTTCACACCTAACGGAGATGCGCATATATGAGATACGAAGGCATTTCTCCCCCCGATTAAATGCAGGCGCCTTCATCTTCACCCAGGCAGAGTGCCGAGATACAGCCCCCAATCCCACCACGTCCATCCTTCACGAGGAGCTCCCTGGAAAAAGCAGCTTTTACGCATTCTTAGAAGCTTCGGAGATAAAATATTTAAAAGCTGGAAAAGGAACCCAAAAGTAAGAAGTACTGTCCATTATTACCACTGAACTCTTCCAGTTGGGACCGTGATTTCCCACTGTGTGGGAACATGGATGGGCTGCAAGGTCCTTGGAGCAGAGAATGAAGTGTACCATGAAGTGAAAAGCAGGAAAAAATGCCCCACGTAAGTGGGAAGCAACCAAATCACCAGGGCTCAAGGCACAGCAGCATCACGGCCACTGCCAAGGGTTGTTTGAGCTGGTACCTTGGATAAGATGCTTAATGGGGAACTCAGACAAACACGAGGGGTGTTGAGCTGGGATCCTCCTGAGGGCTGTGCAAGGGAATCATGGAATGGTTAGAGGTGGAAGGGACATCAAAGCTCATCTCGTTCCACCCCCTGCCCCGGGCAGGGCCACCTCCCCCCAGCCCAGGGTGCTCCCAGCCCCGTCCAACCCGGCCTTGGACACCTCCAGGGATGGGGCAGCCACAGCTTCTCGGGGCAACCTGGGCTGGTGTCTCACCATCCTCACAGCAAAGAATTACTTCCTCACATCTCACCTAAATCTCCCCTCTTTTGGTGTAAAACCATTCCCCCTCATCCCATCGCTCCCCTCCCTGACCCAGAGTCCTCCCCAGCTCTCCTGGAGCCACTTTAGGGACTGGAAGGGGCTCTGTGGTCTCCGTGGAGCCTTCTCCTCTCCAGGCTGAACAACCCCAACTCTCTCAGCCTTAAAAGCGCTTGTACGCAACTAAAACAGAAAGTCCAGGCTGTGGTACCCCACAGGCCGAGGGGCAGGAGCCAACAGCCGACGTGAGGCATCAGGGCAGAAACAGAGCAGCAAGGGCCCTGCAAGATGGAACAATTAAATTACTTTTCATGAGCTTGTGAAAGAGGGAAGGAGTAACAGAGGAGTGCAAGGGAGAAGGGAGGGGCAGCGCCAAAGCAGCGCCTCTGGAAGCTCAGCTGCCTTGGCCAGGAGCTGAAAGACGAATGTCAGCCATGGAGAAGCGGCAGGAGTCCAGGGAAGAGTCTCTGCTCCACGAGCCAGCAGGACAGGAGCTGTAGGACGATAAACATGGGGGAGTTGCACTGGCACAAAGGCTCCACGCTCCTGGCGAGCAGCCGGGCAAAGCAAGGACCTGCCCCGAGGCACAGGCAGGGAACGAGGAGCTGCGTCTTACTGAGCCTGACCTAGAGCAAGACATTCACTGAGGTCCTAGAGAGGAGCCAAACAGCAGCTGTGGCAAGAGACACCAAGTCCAGAGGAGTCTGCACATCCCGAGGAGAGATGGAAGATGGATTTTGTTTGGAAGGGACATGCTTGGAGCGAGAGGGAGAAGAGGACTAAGGATGGTCCCGTGGGACACCTCTGGTGACAAGGGCTGTCAGAGGGAAAAGGATTTCCAGGAGAGGGGCAACGACAGCGAGGCAGGAAGGACCAGGGCCAGCTTCTCCTCACCAGCAGGTTGGTACGGACCAGAGAACAGCCCTCGGGCCCTTACCTCACTCTCTTTAACCAGGCGGTGTGTGGACAAGAAAAAACATAAATAAAAATTCAGGGCTCTCTGCCCTTTGTAGAAGGGTCTCGACAGAGAAAACAAACTATCCCAAACTTCACAAAATGTTTAGAACAAACCAGAGTGACGCTTTGGGATGGGAACCTTATCTTCGCGTTACTGCAAAGCTTGCTTTACAACTCCCGCGACAGCAGACAAAACCTTCACACCGCAGCAAGACAGCAGAGATAATACCACCTTGCTTAGTCTCATGAAAACATTAACTTTCCCGCTCTCAGGTCACCACCATGTCACCCACGGGCGCTCGCCAAATCCCAGCGCTGGCACCCAATACTTACTTGTGCCCACAACAGGCTGCTTTGCCTGCGGAAAGGGACAGCGACGGTCCCTCGTCCCCACAATGCTGAAGGCATCTTTCCCCCCAGCTCTCAAAACAACGTTATAAAAGATCCCGGCCAAGCGCACGCAGAATTCGGCAGGTTGACGGTGCCACCGTTCAGCTGCAGCCACCCAATTTCTGTTTTTCTCAGCGTGACAAGGTGATGCTTAGCAGAAACCTCGCCCAGGGGCCACACAACCACCGACAGATTTCCCAGCGACCAGAAAACCGCAGATTTCAGTTCGCTGCCTGATGTCAAGTCCCAAACCTCTACCTGCACCCCATCCCCTTCCCCCTCCCCGACTCCCCCCCCCCTCCACCACCACCGCGGCCCTCCAACCGCAGGAGCCAACCCGCACCCCGTCCTCACCCCGACGGGCACCGGGCTACGGCGAGGTGGGCGAGCACTTGCCCCAGCGCAAGGAACGGTGTGTACCCCCCTCAATATCCCCCCCCGCCCCGCCGGCTGTTTCCCCACACTCACAGCGGCGCAGCCACTTCATCCAGTGGTAGACGATGGTGCTGTGGTGCCGCTTGTTCTCCAGGCACCAGGAGGAGAGGCCCTGGATGGACTCCATCGTGTTGGTCACCGCCTGCAGCTTTCTATCCAGAGAGGCCTCCAGCGCCCCGGCCGAGGAAGAGGAGGCGGCGGCCGAAGAGGAGGAGGAGGAGGCCCGGCCGCCGCCTCCGCCGCCCGCCGCCATCTTCCCGCCCTGTTCGCCCAACAGGGCCGCGCGGACGGCGGCGGCGGCGCGGCGCTCCCCGCTCCTCTCTCGGCCCGGCGGGGCCCGGGCGGCGGCGCCTCAGGAATAGGCGGCGGGGGCCGCGCCGCGGCGGGGCGGGGAATGCGGCGGCCCAGCTGCAGCGGACTGAGGAGAAGCGGCGGGCGGCGACGCCGGCCCCGAGGGGCGATCGTTCAGGCCGCGGCCTGTCGGGCCCGTCCCCGCTGCCCCGGGCGGCGGCTGGGAGCGGCGGCGGTGGCGCGGTCACCGGCCGGCCCCCCCCGCACGCAGCGCCCGCCCCCCCGCCGCCATTTTGTGCCGGGCTCCCTCACACGGGCGGCCGCGGCGTCGTCCCCCCCCCCCCCCAAACTTCCGCGCCTGCGCCGCCGCCTCTCCGCGCCTGCGCCGGCCCGCCCCGGCCCCCGCCGCGCCTGCGCTATGCGCCCCGCCCCTTCGCGCCGACCCCGCGCGCATGCGCCGTGCCCCCCCCCCGCAAAATGGCGGCGGCCCCCGGCCGTGAGGGGGAGGTCGGGCCTGGATAGAAGCCTGGGGCTGGAAAACAGCTTCAGCTTTTTTATTTTTTGTTTTTTTTTAATTTATGGTGTAAATAAAGGAGAGGGAAGCGGCTCCTGCCACCGACAGACCCACAAGGGTGGCCTGCGCCCCCCCGGTTCCCCTCAAAAACACCTTTTGACAGGTGTGTCACCCCCCCCACCCCTTCCACAGACGGCCTCTGACCCCCATTGATCCAGAAAACAAGCGTAACGGTGATTTGTTTTAAAAAATATGTCTTTAATCAGTGTGCTGAGGGAGAGCAAGAGGAGGAGGGGGCTGTCCGAGATCCGGCGGGGAGGGGGGGGTGGTGGTGTGAGGACGAGGGCGGCGGCGGCCCCTTCGCCTCAGTCTGTGGACTCCAGCACCGACTCGCTGAGGGCCAGGTCCCAGTAGTGCTCGGCGCCGTGCTTCTTAAAGTGCTCCCGTGCCATGTTCTCCGTGGGGCACTGCTTAAATTTCATTTCGCCGAAGCTTCGATCCTTTGCTGTGCCCTGGGGAGGAGAAAAGGGACGCTTTCCGACCCACCTCTGGGGGAAAGTTGGGGGAAACACGGCTCCGAGCAACTCGGGGAACTCCAGAATAAGTATTTTTTCAGGCTGAGGCGTGACTAGGGGAGCACTGTGTGTGGGAGACGCTCCTAATTCTGCTACAGCTCAAGAAACACCACGAAAAGAGTCGGAGCAGCAGGTTTGCATCCGATCCAATGCCGATCAGAACATCATTTCTGCCATCAGATGGGGCTCGCATGCCTCCAGCCTAACCCCCACCCCGCACTGAACTAACTACGCCCATGACTCACCTCCCAAACCAGAGAGCATTTGTTTGTTTTCTTAACGGACTCCTCGTCAGACTCATCATCATCTGAAAAAACACCGCCAATAAAGCCAATTTTAGTCCCGAAGGCAGAGGAAGAACCGCTTCACCACCCCTCCACACACAGTTTTAGACTTACCCTCTCCCTTTGTGTTTGATGTTTGCTCGTCCCATTTTATTCGATGAAGCATAAGACGTTTGAATTTCTTCTGTGCTTTCGGGCCTGGGGAAGAATCAAGACTCAACCTTCACAAAAAGCCCTTTAACCTTCAGTTTTTAGGAGGTTCTATAAAGCAGCAGAAGCCAAATGGCGCCCACAAACACTTCCCAGCACGCCCAGCTGACCAGGCACGGCAAGGCCGATGCAGTGCAAACACCCCCGGGGTGGCCAAGCCTCTCCCGCATCCTTTGGCACGGCACTCGGATCGGCCACCTCGGGATTTCCTGCTGCCAAACAGGCTCTTCAACGCTTCGCAAAATTACTTTGAAGTGCGTAAACCGTGAGGAACCGCGCCAGTCTGAGCGCTGAGGCTCTCCTCGCTCTAAGCACCCGCTCAGAGAGCATCAAGGATTCAAATCAAGTGCTTTTCCCTTCAACATCGAATGTGCTGGGTTTTCTAACTGGATTACGGCGTGCTCTGCAGTCAGCGCTAACCCCATTAGAGCTGTAATTAAGGGAGTTTCAAGCGTCCTCCTTACTTCCTTGCTCTTCCGTAACCCTCAGTCAACAATTTTCACAGCAATTTTTGCTAGAGGCAAGGTTTTGAATGCTACGCGGTGACCAAAAGCCCGCCTCAGGAGTACTCACCTCCTTCTACCACCACCACGTTGACATCTTTGTGTAAAACCACCACTCCTGTTAAGTACAGCTGGCCAGCGTTTGCCTCGATTTTGAATTTTTTTGCTGGATTGCTCAAGTTTCTGACCCTAAAGATAGGATAAAAAAAAAAAAACCAACAAACAAAAACCAAACGTTTGTGGGAAAAGCAGAACTATTATCACCAGCCATAAGAGTTTTCCACCCTGTCTTGACTGGGTCCAGCATTTCCTCCTCCTGCTCCTCAGGGGCTTTACCCACACCTCAAAATGGTGCGCGTTTATTATCGGACTGCGCAGAGAGGCTGTGTCTGTCCCTTCCCATTCTCATTTCATTTACATTTTGAAAGTTTCCCGATTTCTGGACATCAGTGTACCAGGTTAGTTCTGACAGCTGGGAAATGGCTGTCCTCGTCAGAAACTTCAATCCCAGCTGAAATGCTCCAAACCCGACATGTGTTTTTAGGGCTCGGCTGTAACAGGACGGGTTAAGGACAGAGATAACGGACATATCTTTTGGAACAGTGTCATTGCTACAGGCGATGCCTGATGGAAACCTGACGAGTGGGTGCGCAGTCCTGCTACTGAAGGCTGCTCCTCTCTATCGGCACGTTTCTACAGGGCGTTTGTCAGGTTTATTTAGAAAGAGACGTACGGTGAACCACCGCCAAGAACGCCCAGCCCTGCGCTCACCTGTACACAGCTATGTGAACTCCCTGCGAAACGTCTTCTTTCAGCTTTTTCACCTTCTTCGCTTTTCGCTGTTCTGCCGTGAGCTTTCTTGCAGCGTTTGCTTCTTCATGAGCTCTGGATGCAGAGACACACGCGGCAATAAGCAAAACGCACCCTGTGGCGTACCCCTTAACGGCATCGAAACAGACCTTCTCTTCCTAAGCACAGAATATGTTCCCCAGATCCCAAAGCAGCTGCAACTCTTGCCCGGATTTCTGCGTGCCTGAACTAAAAGCACGTCGGATTTTTTAATCCGGTCACCAGTCCAATTCATCCTCCATCTCTTCCCTGAAAGCATTCATTAGTAACAACTGCGATGGTGATCATCATCATAGCAAAACTTGTTTAATACCAGGCACAAGGCCACTCTCCAGTGGCAAGAGCTGATCACCGAGACCCAGCTCCCCCCCACACCTCAGCGGGGTCATTAAAGGCAGCTGAAATAGGCTACACGCAAAGCGTCACACCGCTCCTGCTTCGCTGCGTCAGTTCAGGGATTTTGTTCTGTACAAACAAATGCAGCCCCAGCATTAAATCCATCTAACAATGACCCCCCCCCGCCAAAACGGTACCATGCGCCACCTACTTCTGTCTCTTCGCCATCTGGGCTCTAACGTGAGCTTCGACTTTTGTTGGGTCCTGAACAGCT
The DNA here is from genome assembly GCA_017639485.1 of Pluvialis apricaria. Taxonomy (NCBI): domain Eukaryota; kingdom Metazoa; phylum Chordata; class Aves; order Charadriiformes; family Charadriidae; genus Pluvialis; species Pluvialis apricaria. Next base: position 2,240,173 of record CM030033.1, read on the forward strand.
TCCGTCCCCAATACTCGCATCAAATTTGAAATTCTTACTGCAAGGGAAACGGGAGAGGAGCTGTGAGAGGCTCCTGTCGGACACCGGCTTGCCGTAACGGTACAGCACAGAAACACCAGGCGTGCTTGCAGGCTCACAAACCGACTGTACGGGTATCTGATCCCACCAGCACACACCGATACACAGATCTGCGCGATCCCATAGAGGCTGTGCTGCCTGCAGCGTTCCCAGCCACCTCCAGGCTTGGCCCAGGCCGCTGGTTTGCCAACTAAGGGCCCGCGCTAGCCCGGAGCTCGGCTCGCAGCTTGCCCGCTGTCACCGTCGCTTACCTTTGGGCTCTGGCGGTGGCATCAGGCCCAGCCTGACTTTCTCTTGCAGCTCCTTCTGGGCTTCTCTCCGAGTCTGTCGCCGTAATTTCTTCTGCTCTTTCTTAGTTAAATAAACACCCAGGGTCACTGGTGTGTCACTGTCCACTAGGAAGAGAAACGAGGCAAGATAAACATAAATCTGCTTTTGAAGAAGTGAGAAAAAGTACCGCCTGCAACCATTACACCCGTACCACGCTCCGTTATATCCACACTTCATCGACAAACCCGGCCTCTGCAGCGCTGCGGGCTGTTTGCACCAAACACGCAACCAGGAAAATGGGGTTTGGCTATTTTTTGATTTTACTGAAAAGTAAAAACGCTCTGTGGTTATTTTATGTCCTTTCCACAGGGCAAGAAGGTCAAAACCAACCTACTGGCGACGAGGAGCTCGTGTCCCCACTGCTACTCCAGCGAGCACAGCGCAGGCCATCGATAGGTAAGCGAGCTATGCTAACCGCTACAGTTTTTATATCAAGTTTCCAAAAACAGGGCAGAGACTCCCCATTTCAGTGATCTTTTCAGAGCTTTCAGACTTCTCTTTGCACAATTTCTTCTCCTCACAGGGACAAGAGACTGCAGTGCTACAAGTGGGGACCTGCACGCTGGTTCACCCACCAAGCGCCAGCCACTGGGGAGTGTTTTGTCTCTAGTTTAACAGCAAAGTCGACCAAAATTGGGGCAATACCTGGCGGGTTGAGCTGTGCTGGGTGCTCCACGAGGTTCGTGATCCCAAAGTACTCGTCTCTCTTTGAAGACGTTCCACCTTTTCTAGAAAGGAGAGAGTTGGGCGTCATTGCAAAACTCTCAGCCTGAATTCCTGCGTTCCCTTAAACACAAGCCATGGGAAAAAAAAAATAAAAAATAACACTTCCCTTGGGCCAGCCGTGGCGGGTACGCGACACGCACAAATCCCTACCCAAAGCATAGAGCAGAGCTCCGTGTGCTGAAGGAGACACGCAGTGACGTAGTATTAACGCGGAGGTGTCTCCCCCAGTGGAATATCCGCCCACATTTCATGGTTAGGAGGCAGGCTTCCCACAACTCTACCGTCAATAAGACTTGTACAGAACACTCATGCTTGAAAAAAAAACCAACCAATAAACCAGACCACCAACTTTAGGCAAGAAAACCCGCCTCGAACTCCACAGAGTCACCTTCTTGGTCGCTGGGGGAGAACTGCCTCCAAAAAAGGAGAAGGGCAGCTGCCTACCACCAGCCCCAAGAGACTTTGGGAGCAAAACTAGTGCCCACCTGGATCTCGGAGACGAGGGAGGTGGAATTCAAGAGCTCAGGTAGATACGTCTGGCCTGATTTATCACGGAATGGTTAGAGTTGGAAGGGACGTTGAAGATCATCGAGTTCCAACCCCCTGCCCTGGGCAGGGACACCTTCCACCAGCCCAGGGTGCTCCAAACCCCATCCAACCCGGCCTTGAACACCACGTTACCCCCGAGAAGCTGCCCGACTTTCCTCCTGCAGCAGAACGATCAAAACCGGGCAAATAAAATACTTACAAGTCAAGGCCGTTAGGGATGATGTAGGAGTCCCACCACTCTATCTCCGGGATCTCCCCCTCTTTCAGCTCCTTCTTTGGGGTGATAAGAGCCAACTTGGTGGAAGTGTGTATCCCCGTCTTCCTGGCAGCCTGCGAGATCTCTGCCTGCAGTTTTTCTAGTTGAGCCTGTGAAGGAGGAGAGGAAAACGGCACATAAAGGTCATTCCAAAATAGCACAACCTTCAGGAAAAGCACAATATGTATGCACCTGCGGATTTTTTTTTTTTTTTTAAACAATCTGAAGCAGACCACAGAAGAAATCACACAGCACATGACGGCAGAGTGCTTCTGCAGAAGCTCACAAACCTGCCAAAAATCTGGTCTTATTACTGAGCCTTCTAGGACCATGGAGCGATCCCAAAGGAACATCTCCCTATAGGCATCATATCCCTGGACTTTTCTGTCTAATGAAGCTCTTCTCTCCCCTTCTCCCCAAGAACTTGAGCGTTTTACCAAGATTCCTTTAAATCTCCACCTCTGGGGGGATGACTTCTGCAGACTCGGCCAGAAAATGATCTATTTGCTTTGGAAATTTTCAATCTTTTGTCAAAAAAACCCCAGATTTTGTCTGTCATCACGTGAAGCTAGCTGTAAGAAAACACTTTCCACACGTGTCCAAATTTGGATGCCTGCCTTTCCAACAAGAACAATGCTGACAGAAAAAGTTTCAGGTGACTTTACTGAAAAGCTTCTTCCTCAAAGCCAACACAGCTCCCTTCACATCCCAGGAGAGGAGAATCAACTCCCATCCCGAACCGAACCCTCACGTCTGTGCTGTCAGTTAGCATGGCAAGACCTCAAATACCTTCGTTCGCAACCTCTGGGCAATTTTCTCAAATTTGCCTTTTTCATGGAACTTAAAGGTGCGTTTCTGACGCTGGGCTGGGGTTATGGAGACCCGGGGGTCAAAGTAAGTGTTCGACTCCATATCTTCCGAGGGCTTTTCTTTAAGCTGTTGTTTGAACTGCTCTCTCTTCACAGCTCTGATGTTTGCTTTTAGGGTTGGCATGCGGTGAGTCAACTCAATCTCTTTACCAGTCGCATCAACAGTTCGGCCTTGCTCATCCAAGATCAGTGGCGTAGGCTTTGTCTGATCCTTCAGCTCCACTTTCCTGGTGGCGAGACAAGAAACATTGCATTAAAATGTGAGTATGGCAGTAATTCAAAGGAAACGCGAGCCTTATTTCCACGTTAGCGCCAAACGAGCCCATGACTTGTGGAAAGCCTCCTCATAACGTTAAATCTTATCTATACTGCCAGGAAGGACTCAAATCTCACATGCAGAAGGTGGGAGAGTCTCACCCAAGGAAGGAATAACCTCCATTTCACCTCTTTACTATTATATTTATTCCTTTAGCAGCCGTTAAGACCACTGCTAGGGAACCTACAGCACTGGAGAAGCCTTTGGGCAGACCCTCCATCGGCATTCTGGCGTTACGCTCGCCAGGATTACAAAGCGAACGGCAGGTACTCACGGCGGCGCGATCCCCATCGCGTGCAGGTTGGCCAGCCCCACCATGTTGGCGTTGCCGATGAGTCCTGGTTTCAAGGCCAGCTGAGCCTGGATTCGGGCCTGCAGCTCCGCAGCTTTCCTGGCCTTCTCGATAGCATCGTTCATGAACGTCGCTGCCTGCGAGGGCTGGATCGTGTTGCCGATGGGGAGACGTTCCGATTGGGATGAAGAAGAAATTTTTGGCTGTTGACAGAGAAAGAAGTTTTGTTACGGGCCTGTTCCAGACTTTCCATGAAGTCAACATGTCATAGCTGAAACGGGGAGCACGGGATTTGTCTGTTGTACCTGTGGTGTTGGAGGACTGATGAAACTCAGCTGCTTTTTCCTCTCTTCAATCTGCCGGGTGGCTGCCTCCATCATCTGTTTGATCTGTGGAAAGAAAATTGGAAAGTGAATTTTTCTTCCATCAGAAGGAGAGAAGGGGTCCTCAGCACCCTTTTACAGCTGCAAATGCATGCTTAGCCAGAACAGAATTGTATCAAACTGCTCTAATCAACAACCTCCGGCTGTAGAGAAGGAATCTAGCAGTGCAGGCGCTCTCTACCAAGGCTATTTACTCCATCATATGCAAGGAGAACATCCAAACTTTCCCCACTTGAGCGCTTCACATTATCGTTAGCCTAACGCACAAGCAGCAGTGAGCCTTGTGAAGGGAACAGAGGCGATGATTGCAGCAAACAAAGGACAGTCAAAAGCAACTTGTCACTTGCTTGTGATATGAATTAAGAGAAAGTAAATGCTAAACCGTGTTGGGATTCAAGATCTCAGACAGGGGCAGCTCTGTTCCGGGGCAGAGCTCACGTAGCACAGCCTGGTTTGACTGACCTGTAGCTTAGTCAGCATCCCAGGGCTCTCTGACGGTGGGCCTGGGATGACCTCAGGCTCGTCCTCAACCTCCTCGAATCGCGGTATGCGCCGCTTCTTGACACCAGAAGATTCTTTGGATACCTCAGAGTCATCACCAAACACATCCTAATGTAAAAGGAGAGAAGGAGAAAACTGTGGTTAAAACCAAAGATTTCTCTTCACAGCCACTGTTTAAAGATGACGAACGACCATGTGTTTTGGATCCGGCACTGTACTGTGGTTCAGAGTTTCCAGGGCGGCACTTGCAGATTGATCTACTGGTATGAATCCTGCATGAAGCCCGTGCCCTGGTCCCCCACCAGGGAAGCTTCAATGATGATCCATGCAAGAGCTTGAAGGACAGGAGACAGCACAGGGACATGCCTGTGTAAAAGCCACCAAAAGGCGGGCAAAAGTTTTTTGGCACTGAGGAGATCCAAGGTCTCGCTCAGCTAGGCAGAGATGGAAAAAGCCTGCCCGCAAGCTGACCTGACTGGGCTAAAATAGTTTCCACGTCTTCCGCCAACTTCAGAGGGTTTGGTGAAGGAAGCTGCGCTGTCCTCCCCGAGAGGAGGATGCAGCCCCAGACCCGGGGCAGGCCAGGATTCCCTCACCCTCCGACCCAGCTGACTCCAGCTCGGATCCAAAGACGCCGGTGCTCAAACGGAGCCGCTCCGGAGAAGCGCAGCTCGGAGAACAGGCGGAGTAACGACCACGCTGATGGACTCGCATGCAGCGTGAGGGTCACAAAAGAAAAGGCGAGGTGCGCTTCGCAGGGAGCTCTGCGCTCGGCGAGCTGGGAAAGCGTGCCGTTCGAGCACGCCTCAGCCTGTGAGACGGCCGCCATGGGTTTCATCTAGTCAGTGCCTGGTTTGTGTACGGTAAATTGGACTTGTCCATGCGACTGTGTTACTGTAGTGTGTGTGTCAAGGTGTTATTTGAAAAGAAAATATACACACCGGTCGTAAGCGTTAGTTGCAATCCCTTCTTCACTATAACGGTTCATATTCTACAAGGACACTTCCTCATCCAGACACAGGTACTTCTTGGAAAACCTACAAGTTCAAGAGAAAGGACTTGCCCATAGTATAAAGTGTGTAAACCATTACGTTTTAGTTCCTGAAACTTCCCAAGCAATGACCTACCCCACAAGAGTTAACCAAGGAGAGAGAAGGCAGGCCAGGCAGCGCGCTGAAGACAGCTAACGTGACCAGTAAGCAGCATTCTGAATTAATCCACTGCTCGTTGCTATAAAATCTGTGTGCAAGTACAAATTCAACTCTAAAACCCGCACTGGGCTGGGGATGGGAAGTCACGTCTGCAAGTACAGCCATGATCTGACAACCTCACTAGACCATCTCGTGTTACAGCAGGGTCGGGACAGATCTGGATCTCGATGGAGGACCTCCAAGAAAGGTAATTCCGGAGAACAGCGTTGATGATTTGGCAGGCAGGATGCCTGTCCCCATGCCAGGAGCCAAGAGAAGAGGATAGGTCTGCTCTGCCGCTTCGCAGCCCTGCTTTCGGGTTAGCTGGGAAGCCGAGAACACCATTAACCATCTGCAGTCATGCGAGACATCCCAGCAGACGCTTCACTGGAGAAGAATCACCTACTCCACACCCAGCCCCGTCCCTGCTTCGCTCTGCCAGCACGAGATCCCCTCTGCAACAGGCTGCTGCTCCCTCCCCCTGTACTGCAGCGCACCGGCCACGGCCATGAGGAAGGTGAGAGGACAAGACAGCCCGAAAGTGGGCACAATCTGAATTCAACTTGTGAAAAAACGCAGGATCCACGCGTGTTAGCTGTGCCACGGGGCTGCAAGAGTCACCCTGCCAGGCTGCAGCCTGCAATCCCGCCACCACGAAGAACCAAGCAGTGATGGGACCGATGATGTCTCTCTCTCTCCGCCATCTCCCCAAGAGGTCAAACGCAAGAGTGTCCAGGGGAGCAGCAAGGATCCGCCAACCTAGCCGAAACCTCGCTTTCTAACGGCCCCGTGGCAGCTCGGCACAGTGCGTGGCTGTGCCAGCCCAATACACAAATTAAAGCGGAACGGCAGCATGGAAATAGTTGAAAGATGCTTATTGGCACCTCTGTTGTGACCAGGAAAGCTGCAGAAGACTGAAGTCCTTTTAAGCTACCGCCGCTCTTGGGGGGCTGGGACACGTGAACCCAAACCTCTCCAGATCAGTAAATTGGGTTGCACCACTGCTCCTCGAGCTGTACCAGCTCTGCACCGTGGAAGCTGTTTTAACGCACCGTTCGTTAAGCGGTGAACACACCCAGACCTGGAGGCAACCCTTCTCTGGCACCAGTTAAAGCCTCAGCCAGACTGTGGCAGAAAAAGCAAGTTCCTAACCGAAAATGGGGAGTGACGGCAGCTGTCTCCCAACACGCCTGAAGAGATCCAAATCCTGACCAGGATTATTCTAGCTAACTGAGGTTAAGTGCTGACTAAAACTGTGACAGAGAAACACAGATAAAATAGGAACCTCAGAAAAAGTGAAAGGAAACTTACTTTGTAAGCGGGGAGCGGCATGGAGAGTAGCCCCTTTTAAACTCGGTATGCGAGTGATGGAAAAAATGCAATTCCAGAAGATGACGGGTAAAGTCTTCAAGAGAAGAAAGGAATTGAAAACAGGTTTGGATGCATGAGACTTCCACCATCCCAGACAAGTGTTAGATGGGAGAAACACCAGAGCGCTATTAAATCCCTGCTGGAATTCACCTTGTCCTATGACAGGCGTTGTCAAAAATCACCCTCTGATGATTCCAGGTGGAAAAAGAGAATGAAAACCCACCAGATCACCCACCAGATAGCCCCACTCACTCGCTGACGGGGAGAACCGGTTGGCAGAGCGAAACGCAGTGCGTCTGGGCAAGGAAGAGCACCGGGAAGTTTTTGGGGCCACCAACCCCAGGCTCCCAGTGAAACCACAGCACTGCCAATGCAATGGTACGAAAGAAAATGGAGAGATGGAGCCCTGCGAAGTTACTCCGCTGCACAAGCCCAGCACAGATCATTAAAGAAACCAAAAGCCCAAGTTTCCCACCAGGGAGAGTGCGGCACTACCTCATCCGAAGGTAAAGAGAACCGAAAGGTAAAGGCTCACACACTTCATCATGGAGAAGAGTCTTTTCTCTTGAACTTTAAGCATTACAAGATGTACCTCTCTGGAAGAGGAAAGTGTGGCAGAGTACCAGTGCTGCCTCCACAGCCACCAAACCACAGAAAAAAAAAAGCAATCAATAATCAATAATCACCTTCAGCTCTCGCTTCCGGTTCCGGTCACTGTTGGATTTGGAGTGCCTGGAGCTTCGGCCTTCCTCCACCGCTTCAAAGAGCTTGTCCACAAATCGCAGGGTGGAATCGTCAAGGAAAGGTTTGAGGTGGTCTGGAAAAGAAAAGGAGTTGTGTAAATTCAGAATTCCCTTCTTGGGATGAGCAGGAGAACGGAGAATTCGCAGAGACTTCTGCAGAGCTGTACAACACATATTTAAAGGTGGATTCAACCCAACTGATGTAGTGGGGGCTGCAAGCTGGACTCCTCTGGGATCTGCGGATCCTGCTGTCAGGAGCTTTAAATTCTGAAGAATTAAGGGAGTCCAGGCCTCGACTAGAAAAAAATTAGGGCTCTAATGGCCAAAAAAAAAAAAAAAAAGCCATGGATTAAATTATCATTTTCAATTCCTTTAGAAAAAGAGGCCTTACATTCATTTTTACTTCTGCAGTTTTTGTAACATACCCCATGGCTTTTTATTCCGTCTCACCTGTCCGCGTTGATTCACAAGCGCTCGCCGCTGCCTCATTGAGGCTGAGTCAGAATCACCCCCCCACACACTCGAGAGCTTCCACGTTTGGGGGCGGTTTGTTTCTTTTACAAAACTAGCTCAACACAAACCAGATTTCACACCTCGAAGAACGGCATTTGCCCCCCGACACTGCCAGCCACCACCGGCAACGAAACCACAGCCTGCCACACAGCCCAGCATCAGGTCGGTCTTCCGGGAACAGAGGGAGAGAGCTTAAATCTGATTTGAGGCTATTTCAAGGCTATTTGAGGTTCTGTGTGCGCCTATGTTCTCCATCAAGGGGTCTGACCACCTCCACAAACAGCTGCAGGGTCAGGGTCGGAGCCCACAGTACGTACCTGCTGCTTTCTTTTTGTCCATGCCCTTCCCGACACAGTTCAGCGCTGCGGTGACCACGGTGGGCTCCGAGAACCCCAGGACTCGCTTCACCGTCTTCTCGATCCATGGTTTCAGCTCATCCAATTCCCTTTTGGAGAGCGCCATTTTTGCCAGGTGCTGAACTGAATTTTGCTTCTACCTGCAACGATGAGAAAACCACAGACTGGTAAAACAAAAGTATCAGATTATCATTACCATAGAATCACAGAATGGTTTAGGTTGGAAGGGACCTGAAAGGCCATCTCGTTCCACCCCCTGCCCCAGGCAGGGCCACCTCCCCCCAGCCCAGGGTGCTCCCAGCCCCGTCCAACCCGGCCTTGGACACCTCCAGGGATGGGGCAGCCACAGCTTCTCGGGGCAGCCCGCGCCAGGGGCTCACCACCCGCACAGGAATTTCTGCCTCAGATCTCATCTCAATCTGTCCTCTTGCAGTGTCAAACCATTCCCCCTCGTCCCATCGCTCCCCTCCCTGACCCAGAGTCCCCCCCAGCTCTCCTGGAGCCCCTTTAGGCACTGGAAGGGGCTCTGCGGTCTCCGCGGAGCCTTCTCCTCTCCAGGCTGAGCCCCCCCTCTCCCCGCCTGTCCTCCCCGCAGAGGGGCTCAGCCCTCGCAGCATCTCCGGGCCCTCCTCCGGCCCCGCTCCCCCAGGGCCGTGTCTCTGCTGTTGGGCCCCCCCCGAGCTGGAGGCAGCGCTGCAGGGGGGGCTCCCCAGAGCGCAGCAGAGGGGCACAGTCCCCCCTCGCCCCGCTGGCCACACTGCTGGGGATGCAGCCCGGGGTGCCGGGGGCTCGCTGGGCTGCCGGCGCACGTTGCCGGCTCATGGCCGGCGTTTCCCCCCCCCCAGCACCCCCGAGTCCCTCTCGGCAGCGCTGCTCCCTATACATTCTGCTTCAGTGCTGTGCTTTTCTCCTTCATGAGAAAGCTTACAAGTGGTGAAATCTCTTGGAGATGATTTTTGCTCCCTTATTTTTAAAGCACAAGCTAAAATTAGATGAGCCGCATGGGGAGGAAGGGCCTCAGCAGCGAGGAGCCCGTAACCTGAGCAGACACGACGCAGCATCAGGCCCTGCGAAGGGAAATCGTTCTCGCAGATTACTCTGCAGGGAAAGCCCTGAACCTCCTATGTCCCACCAGCCTTCCCTCACGGACGACAGGTGACTGCCTCGCACAACGCAAGCTAAATAACACTTCAAACTGATATAGAAAAACCTCACACGCACCCGCTCACCCTTAATTAGTCTCTTTCCCGTGAGGTTCACAAACTACTTTGATCACGTTCCGCTTCACTGATACTTAAATGTTGAGCACGTGCCCGGCTGCATTTGTGTTGGCTGCTTAAACCAGCAGCCGTTGTTGGCGAAGTCAAAATTACAGATTTTTCAAGGCAAAAAATTTCTCCCCGTTAATTGTTAGCGGTTCTCACGCTGTCAGTCACAGCCTGTAGATGCAATAACATTTAATTACACGCTCGGGCCCTAATCTGCTTTGGAAACCAAGTCTCCTTTATCTGGAAAGCGGAGAAAATCTTCTTAAGGAAATATGTTTGACCTCGGTATTTCTTCCCCACGCAAAAAGGACTGCAGAGCTTTGACCTTAACGTGGGTCTATTTTAACAGAAAACTGATCAAATACAGTTTTCATTCCTGAAACTCGGAATTAAGAGCCTAGGCATGAGTTCTAACGAAGCGCTTCCTCATTTAGGGTCTGTGAACAGCAGCCAAGAGAAGTAAATCTACAGGATTAAAGCAGCGAGGAGGAGGCTCGTGCTCCCTCGGGAGAGCTCGCACCACACTGAGGCCAAAAACCTAAAAATCTCTGCAGCTTTGTACTTTTTACAGCAAGTTTCTCAGAGGTATGTTAAAAAGTAGCATCAAATACAGCCCGAAAGAACATTATTATAGAATTTCAGCGCTAAGTTCTGACTTTGCACTATGTAACGCTTCAGGACAAAACTAGGGATTCAAGAGAAGTGGAAATAATTAATTACTACACTGACACACCAACAGTCTCACACACGTACACTATTAAATACAGAACTTATATAATTAGTGCTTCTTTTAAACTCCACATTAATAATCTTCAACTTTTGCGATCTAATCAGGACCAACAGAGCAGCGCAACAGGTTTAACGGCATTTCCCTCGGAATATGGGGAGAGCAAACAGGGCGGCCGGTGTCCGAAGGGAATGCTTCCATCAGCGCCGGTGCTGTGAGCACCCTCGAGCCGCGGGGACTCCTGGGTGTCAACAAGGAACCCGGCGGGAAAATCACACCCCTGTGAGATTTTAAATATATATAAAAAGGGACTAACCGGCTTCCCTACGTTACTTCCTGGAACGGTGAGAAGGTGAAGCCGGTGCTCCCGGGCGCTGCCGGCCAGGCGAACCGCTTCCTTCGGGGAGGTGAAAAAAAAACCAAACAAAAACCCCAAGATGAATTCAGCTTCGCCACCCAAACCTCGCCCGCCTGAGGTCAGAATTCCCGCCGAGAGGCCGCTGTCGCCCGCCAAGGACGCCCGGTCCCCGCCGAACCGCTCCAGCTCGGCACTGAAGACCCCCGCCACCCCCCCCAGCCGCTACCCGCACAGCCCCAGCGTCCCCCGGTACCGGAGATGACTCTCTCCGCCTCCCCTCCTCCTCCCGGCCCCGGAGCTGCGAGCACCGGCCCAGCCCGGGACCCCTCAGCGCGGCGGGCCCGCGGCCGCCTCAAGTGCGGCCTCCCCGGTACCCCCCCTCCCCTCAGCCGCCTCTTCTCCCGCCGGGCCCCCTCCCGCCAGCCCTCCCTCCCCTCAGGAGCGGCCCCCTTCCCTCACCGGAGCGGGCGCGGCGGCGCGCGGCCCCGGTAGGCCCCGGCCCGGTCAGCGGCGGCCCTGACGGTGACGGCACGTCGGGGCGGAAGCGGAAACGCCAGCGCAGCGCCTGCGCGCCCGCCGCCGCGGGGGGTGTCGGGAAAGAGGAGGACTGGGAGTGGCGGGCGCGGCGTAGCGCTCAGGGGAGTGGCGCGCTCGCTCGGCACCGCCCACATCACGTGGCCGCAGCAAGACCCCGCCCCCCCGCCCCGTTCCCGCCACCACCACGTGACCGCGGGCAGCGAGGCCAAACACCCCCCCCCCCCCCCATCAGCCATAATTAATTACAACTAAATTAAAACGCGATTAAGGGGAGGGACCTTTATTAAGGGGAGGGAGGGGGGCGTGTGCGTGGCTCGCCCCCCCCTAGCAGCCCAGCCAGGGGTCCTGCCGGCTGCCCCGCGCCAGGAAGGCGATCTTCCGCCCCATCTCGGCGTTGTACACGCGCCGGCACGCCTCGTACGCCAGGCGCTGCCGCCGCCGGCACGGCTTCTCGTAGTACCGCCGCCGCCGCACCACCTCCACCAGCCCGTCCTGCGAGAGGATCCTGTTGGGGACAGGCGGGGAAAAAACAGCGTCAGACCTACGCACGCGCGCCCGTAGCCCCGCTCCTTTCCGCAAATGAGCCGGCAGCGGGTCGAAACCCCGGGGATTTGGGGCAAATTGGGCCTCGCTTCTGTGTTTTTAATTCTCCAACGGAGTTGGAGCGCTTCTCCTGATCTGTTTTTAATCCCTTGGCAGGCTGAGGGTAACGAGGAGGGGAATGAGCACCCCCGGGGCTTCGTTAAGCCGTGACAAACGATGGCGGGCACAGCAGGTCTCAGCACAGCGATGGAATCTCCTCCTCCACCCTTGTCACCGGCCACCCACCCTCAAACCCCCCCGGTGATGCCACTGCCCGCAGCCCTGCCTGGGTTTGTGCTAATTTGGTTTTTAATTTAATTAAATCTGCACCCGAGGTGACCCTCCCACCACCCCCCTTGCACTTGAGAGCCCTCAAGTGTAGAGGAAAGCCCTAAAATTCTGAACCCGATTTGCAGGACGAGACGCCCACACGGATGCACCGCGGGCGGGGGGGGTGGTTTAGGAGGGGGATCTCAGCCAAGAACTAATTACACCCGGGTTAATTAGCGTGATCATCATGTTCTCAAGTGCTGAAGCTTAACGGGACCCTCTCGAACCCCAAAGCCACCCCAGCGACCCCCCGGTCCCCCCCAGCTCTCACGGGACCCCCCCGGAAAGCCCCAAGCCCACCCCCGGTCACGTCCCGTCGCCCTCCCAGGCCTCCCGGTCCTCCCCCGGCCCCTCACCGGTGAAGTGCGCCGTAGGCCGCCTCCACGTTCCCGTTCTGGACCATGACGGTGCGGCCCACGAAGCGGAGGTGGTTCGCCATGGCGGCGCCCGCCGCTCTGCTGCGGGACGGGGACGGAGGCAGACGGGTGGGTCGGGGAGACCCCGAGCACCGCACAACCGCCCCCCCCGGGAACGCGGCAGGACCGCTCCCCCCACCTCCCAACGCCGCCCCCCGGTGCGGCCCTGTCCCCCCCTCACGGGCCTTCCCCCCCCCCCTCACGGCCGGGCCCGGTAATGCCCCCCACGCCCCTCACGGAACGACCCGGTTGGGCCCGCACCGCCCCGAAGGGACCCGGTAGGACCCCGGGAGGCCCCAAAAGAGCCGCCCCCGTCCCGGCTGCCCCCCCCCCGGTATCGGCGGGACCCCCCCGAGGAGTCGCGTCCCCTCCACTCACCCCCGCCGGAAGCGGAAGTCGCTCCCCGAGGGGGGGGGCGTGGCTTGTAGGGTCAGGGGGCGGGGCTTAAGGCGCGTTGAGCGGGGCGTGCGTGGGATGCGGGACAAGGGGGCGTGGCCAAGATGTGGGGCGTGGCTTAGGGTAGTGGGGGCGTGGCCGGGATGTGGGCGTGGCTTAGGGCAGTGGGGGCGTGGCCGGGATGTGGGCGTGGCTTAGGGCAGTGGGGGCGTGGCCGGGATGTGGGGCAGGGGGCGTGGCCTGGCCTTTGGGGCAAGGGGGCGCGGTTGGGATGTGGGGCACGGGGACAGGGGTCAGGGTTTTGGGGTGCAGGTCACAGGGGTCAAGGGTCAGGGCTAGGATGTGGGGTAGGGGTCAGGGCTTGGGGCAAGGATGGGATGGGGGGGGCTCCAGGCCTGGCCCTGCCCCACAGCGAGGGGGGGGCACAGGAGGCCCCATGGGGCGCACAGAGGGGTCCCACGGCCACCCCGACCCCCCCCCCCCCCCCCCCCCAGGTGACAGAGGACACCGGCACCGGGTGGCCCCGGCCGCTCCCGCGGCGTTTATTGCTTCCAGCAGGGCCGCGCCGTGGGGCAGCCCCACATTTGGGGGGTGTGGGGTGCGGGGGCAGCCCCCACCCCCCCCCCCAAAATGCCCTGTGGGGGGAAGGCAGAGGCCCGGTGGGGGGGCCAGCCCCCCACCCTGTTCCCCCCCCCCCCCCCAAGGCACGACCTCCTCCTTGGGGAGGGGGCTCCACTCCGGCGAAGGCACAACCCCCTTCCCTTCCCCCCTCCTCGGGGTTTTGGGGCTCCCTGGGGGGGGGCGGTTGGGTATCCCCCCCCCCCGGGACAGCCCCGCCCGCAGGTCTCAGTGTCCACAAATTTTTTACAAAAACAAAAAAAAACATCAAAAAAGGCAAATCCAGGAGAACCCTCCCCCCCCCCGGTGGGGGGGGCAGGTCAGGCATCCGGCGCCGGGGGGGACGTGGGGGTCCCGTTCTGGCAGCCCCGATGCGATGTCCCCACGGAGGGGGGGTTGTTCCCGGGGGAGCGGCGGCGGCAGCGGGGAGCCCCGGGGGGACCGGCGGGGGGGCGGCGGCGGAGGGCGACGGCGGTGGGGGGCGCCGGATCCTGGGGGGGTTTGGGGGCGACGTGGGGGAACCAGACCCGCAGCATCCCCTCCACCTGCAGCAGCGTCCCCAGGTACCGGGCGCTGCGGGGACAGAGAGCAATGTCACCCCGCTGCTGGGGGGACAGGACACCCCACGGGGGGGTGGGGGGTGTCCCTTTGCCCCCCCCCAACCCCTTCAGGGACTTTTGGGGAGAAACTCACCCCATTTGGGGTTTCTGCAGGACTCCGATGATCCGCTGGATCCGGTCCATGGCCACGCTCTGCTGGAAGCTGCTCAGCCCTGGGGAACCCCCAAAATTTGGGAATCCTTTTTGGGAAAGGGGGAATGGGGAGGGGGGGGGGAATGGTGGGGTTTTTTTTGGGGGGGACGACGACACCCACCTCTGTCGTATCGCCCCCGTTTCAGCCCCTCCAGCAGTTCCGCCAGCGGCCGGATGAAGCCCCGCAGCTCCCGGCACTGCGAGGAAGAGGAGGATGAGGATGGTGGCCACATCCAGACCAAGGAGGGGGTGTCCCGTGTGTGTCCCCCCCCCGGCTTAAGCCCCCCCCTCACCCCCTCCCCTCTGTTTCAGCTGGGGAAGCTGAGGCAGAGCCGGGCGGAGATGCATTTTGGGGGACCAAATTTGGGGGCGCTCCTCCATTTTGCTGCCAAAAAACTCACTTTTTGGGCAAAGAGGCGATCGCCGTCGCTGGGAGGGGTGTCCCCCCCCCTCTCCCTTCCGGGGCCGCTTCCCCCCGCGGGGTGATGGGGGCAATTCGGGGGGCGCTCGTTCCGGCCCCCCCGGCCGCTTGCGGCTCCGCTCAGGTTTTGGGGGGGTCCCGGGGGGTGGAACCCCCGGGCTGGAGGTGGGGGAGCCGCAGGAGCACGCGCGGGTCGGGGGGTGCTCCATGGCGGGGGGGGCCCCCCCGGAGGAGCCTCTCCCCGGGTTCAGCTCCTGCGTCGCCGCTGGGCCGAGGCCGCCTGGGGGGAGGGAGAAAACAACAAAAAAAGAGGGGAAAAAGTGGGGAAATTGGGGGAAAAATGGAAAATGGGGAAAGCACCGTGTGTGTCGTCGTCCCCCCCCGGGTTGTCTACACCCTCCCCCCTCCAGCGGCACCTCCTGGCAATGGAAGGGGGGGGGGATGCAGGAGTCCCACCCGGCACCGGGACCCCCCCACCCAGGATAGGGACCCCCCCACACGATGGGGACCCCCCCCCCCCCAGTCCCAGGACTCCCCAGCACCGGGAACCCCCCCACCCAGGACCGAGACAACCCCCCTCCAAGACCAGGAGCCCCTCCCAACCCTCCCGGGGACCCCCACCCGAGATCAGGACACCCCCCCCTCCGGGTGGGGGCCCCTCCCCCCCACGCCCGGTAACCCCCCCTCTCCCCCCCCAGCACCGGGACCCTCCAGCACCGCGACCCCCCACCTCCACCGGCGCCTCCCAACCGGCCCCAGTACCCCCCACACCCAGAATCGGGCCCCCCCCCCGCTCCAGCACCGGGACCTCCCGGCGCCGGCACCGGCCACCCCCAGTCCCACCTCCTCCCGGCTGCAGCCGCGGCCGTGCCGGTGTCCCCGTGCCGGTGTCGCTGTCGCTGTCCCGGTGCCGGTATCGCTGTCCCGGTGCCGGTGTCCCCGTCCCGGTGCCGGTATCGCTGTCCCCCCGTGTCCCCGTCCCGGTGCCGGCGCCGGTTCCGCCCCGGCTGCGGCGGCCCCCACGCGGACACGTGCGCCGCCGCACGTGCCTCCCGCTGGGCCCCGCCCCTCCCGCGCACCCATTGGCCGCCGCTCCCCGGCAGCTGGGCGGAGCCTCCGCTCCCCGCCACGCCCCCTCGCTCCCTTTGGCCCCCGCCGCCGCCGGCGCTGCCCAATGCGGAGGCCGCCCCGCGCTGATTGGTCGGGAGGGTGGGGGGGCCGCGGCCACGCCCCCTCCATGTGGGGACGCGGGGGGGGGGGGGGGCGGCGCGGGACAGCGCCCCCTGGCGGGCGGCGGGGGCGGGGGGGGTCACGGGGCTCCGCGCGCTTTTGGGGGGGGGGGGGGGGGGGAGCGCGGGCCACGCCCCCACCGCGCGCCCAGGGCACGCGGAGCCCCTCCCCCGCCAATGGGCGGCCGCCTCGGCCGCGCGTCACGGGCGGTGCGGCCAATGGGGGAAAGGGGGGGGGGGGGGGGAAATGTGCGGCCCCGCCTCGGCGCCGTTACATAATGGGGGCGGGCAGGCGCGTGGGCCCCCACGTGGGGGCGGGGCGCGCGCCGGGGGGGGTGACGTCAGCGACGGGGCGGGGTGTCCTGGGCGCGCGCGTGGCCACCGCCCCGCGGGGGGAAAGGGGGGGGGGGGGAGGAATCGGAGGAGGGGGCGTGGCTGGAGAGGAGGCGGGGCTAAGAGGGGGCGGGGCGATGAGAGGGGGCGGGGCGATGAGCCCGTGTTCAGGGGCCGCCCCGGCGCCCCCCCCCCGCCCCCCAAAAGGTCCCCAACCCCCCCCCCAGCACCCACAGATCCCCCCCACCCCACAGATCCCCCACCCCACAGCACCCACAGACCCCCCCAAAGCCCTCAGCGCCCCCCACCCCCCCAAACCCCCCACCCCACGGCCGCCCCCAAAGCCCCCAGTGCCCCCCCCCCAACCCACGGCCCCCCCCAAAGCCCCCCGTGCTCCCCCCCCCCCAAACCCCCCAACCCACGGCCGCCCCCAAAGCCCCCCGTGCTCCCCAAGGTCCCTACCCCCCCAAACCCCCCACCCCACAGCCCCCCAACCCCAGAGTTCCCGGCCCCACAGCCCCCCCAGCCCCACAGATCCCCCCCCCAGCATCCACAGCCCCCCCCCAAAACCCCCATCCCCCCACCCCCCACACCCCACCGCACCCACAGCCCCCCCCAAGGTCCCCAACCCCCCCAAACCCCCCAAACCCCCACCCCACAGCACCCACAGTCCCCTCAAGCCCCCCCCGCACCCACATCCCCCTTAAGCCCCCCCCCCCCCCCCCCCCCCCCCCCCCAGCCCCACACCCCTGAGCCCCACGGCCCCCCCAGCCCGGGGATGGCCCCTCCGTCCCTCCCCGCGGGGCCCCGTCCCGGGGGGGTATTTAAGGCCGGGCCGGCGGCACCGGGCCCCCCCCCGCCCCCCGCCATGCTGCGTGCCCTGCTGCTGCTGGGGGGCCTGGCCCCCGCCCTGCCCGCCGGTGAGTGTCCCGTCCCCCCCCCCCTCAGCCATTCACCCCAACTCCCGGCCCCCGGGAGCGGGGACCCGCTTTGGGGTGCAGCACCCACGGGGGGGGTCCCAGGGAAGGGCCGGGGGGGGGCCCACCTGAGCCCCGGGACCCCCCCCCCAACCCCAACCCCTCTGCTTCCCCCGCAGGTCCCCACTGGGCGTATGAGGGTGAGTGTCTGTCCCCCCCCCCCCGTCACCCCCCACCCCAAATCCACCACCCCACCCATTGAGGGGGCACCACCCGGGACCCCCCCAGAAGGGAGGGGGTTGGATGGGTGCAGCCCCCCCCCCGTCCCCGGTGCCCCTCACCCCACCCAAAGACACCCGGGTCCCCCCAAATGGGGGGGGGGGGGGTGGATGGGTGACACCCCCCACCCCACCCCGGACGTTTGTGTCCCCCCAAATGGGGGGGGGTGGATGGGTGACAGCCCCCACCCCGCTCCCGGAGGCCTGGGTCCCCTAAATAGGAAGGAGATGGATGGGTGACACCCCCCCCATGCCACCGCCCCGGGCGCCTGTGTCCCCCAGGATGGGGGGGGGTGGGTGGATGGATGACAGCCCCCCCCTCCCCATGTCCCCCCCTCCCCGGGCGTGTGGGTCCCCCTCGCTCCAATGCTCCCATTGTGCCCTTTACATAAGGCTCCGGCTGCCAAATCCAATTAGGATCCGGCCCCGGCCAAATCCCGGCTAAACCCCATCCCGCCGCCCGCGGGGACCCCACGGATCCCCCCCCCTCGCCCCCCGCGTGGCTTTGTCCCCGCTCCCCCGGCCGGAAAAAAATGTCCCTAGAAGATTAACGAGCTTTGGGTTGGGAATGTCACCCATGTCCTCGTTTGGGGGGGAAACGAGGGCATTTTGGGCCACGGGGCCACGCTGGGTCCCCAAGGGGGGGGGGGGTTGGGGGGCCCACCCGGACACCTGAGTGTCCCCCCCCCCTCCCCAGGTCCCCATGGGCAGCAGCACTGGCCCGAGGGCCACCCGGCCTGCGGCGGCCGAGCCCAGTCGCCCATCGACATCCGGACGCGGCGGGCGCAGCCGGACCCTTCGCTGCCGCCCATCCGGCCCGTGGGCTACCACCGCCCCGGCACCGCCGCCTTCACCCTCGCCAACAACGGCCACACCGGTGAGAGGGGGCCGGGAGGGGTCCGGGGGGGGCTGTCCCCAAATGTCACAACCCCACTCAAGTGTTTCCCCGCGCCCCCCGTAGCGGTGCTGGCGCTGCCGCCCTCCCTGCGGCTCCAGGGGTTGCCCGGTGGCTTCGCCGCCGCTCAGCTCCACTTCCACTGGGGCCGACCCGGGCGCGCCGGCGGTGCCGAACATCTCCTGGACGGCCACCGCGCCCCCGCCGAGGTACCGGGTGACCCCCGGGGTGGGGGGCCCAAAGGGGTGGGGGGCCTGAGGGGGGTACCGGCCTGGGAAAGGGGCTGGGAGTGGGAAACGGTGCGGGAATGGGGTGGGAAAGGGGCTGGGAGTGGGAAATGGTACGGGAATGGGGTGGGAAAGGGGCCGGGGGTGGGAAACGGGGCGGGAAAAGGGCTGGGAGTGGGAAATGGTGTGGGAAAGGGGTGGGAAAGAGGCTGAGAGTGGGAAATGGTGTGGGAATGGTGTGGGAAAAGGGCTGGGAATGGGAAATGGTGTGGAAAAGGGGTGGGAAATGGAGCTGGGAGTGGGAAATGGTATGGGAATGGAGTGGGAAAGGGGCTGGGAGCGGGAAATGGTGCAGGAAAAGGGCTGGGAGTGGGAAATGGAGTGGGAATGGGGTGGGAAAGGGGCTGGGAGTGGGAAACAGTGCAGGAATGGGGTGGGAAATGGGGCTAAAAGCGGGAAACAGTGGAGGAATGGGATGGGAATTGGGTCTGGGAGTGGGAAATGGTGCAGGAATGGGGTGGGAAAGGGGCTGGGAGCGGGAAACAGTGCAGGAATGGGGTGGGAAATGGGCCGGGAGTGGGGAATGGGGTGGGAAATGGGGCTGTGAGCAGGAAATGGTGTGGGAAAGGGAATGGGAGCGGGAAATGGTGAGGGAATGGGGTGGGAAATGGGGCTGGGAGTGGGAAATGATGTGGGAAAAGGGCTGGGAGTGGGAAACAGCGCAGGAATGGTGTGGGAAAGGGGCTGGGAGCGGGAAACAGTGCAGGAATGGCATGGGAAATGGGGCTGGAAGTGGGAAACTGCGGGAATGGGGTGGGAAATGGGGCTGGGAGTGGGAAATGGTGCAGGAATGGGGCTGGGGGTTGGAAATGGGTGCAGGAAGGGAGCTGGGTGCAGGGAATGCCATAGCAACGGGGTGAGAAATGGGTGTGGGAAGGGGTCTGCATGCAGGAACTGGCACGGGAATGGGGTGGGAAATGGGTGCGGGAATGGGGCAGGGTGTGGGAAAAAGCACTGGAATGGGGTGGGAAATGGGGCTGGAGGGTGGGAAAGGGGCAGGGTGCAGGGAACAGCACAGGAATGGGGTGGGAAATCGGACTGGGGGTGGGAAATGGGTCCGGGTGCGGGGAAATGGGTGCGGGAATGGGGCAGGGTGTGGGAAAAAGCACTGGAATGGGGTGGGAAATGGGGCTGGGGGCAGGATGGGTGTGGGAAACGGCACAGGAATGGTGCGAGAAAGGGTCCGGGTGCGGGAACCGGCGCGGGAAAGGGTGGAAGAAGGGGTCTGGGTGCAGGAATCGGATGCAGGCATGGGAGGAGGCATGGGAAAGGGCAGGAGAAAGGGGTCCGGGTGCGGGAAACGGGTGCAGGAAGGGGAAACGGGAGCGGGACCAGCGCTTGGGGCGGGAACTGGCGCAGGACCGGGTGACAGGAGAAGGGATGGGGTGCAGGAGCCGGCCTGGGTGCGGGCAGTGGGGCCAGGAACCACGGAAGGCGTCGGGATGGGTGCAGGATGGGATCTGGGAACCGGGCACGGGAAAGGGGGTGAGCGGGGGATACCCAACCTGGGGGTGGTGGTGTGGGAGGGGGTCCCTGCTCTGCCCCCCCCTGCGGAGTCGCTCTGCCCCCAGATGCACGTGGTGCACTACGACGCGGAGCGCTACGCCAACGCCAGCGAGGCGCAGCACCACGCCGGCG
Organism: Pluvialis apricaria; assembly: GCA_017639485.1. Classification (NCBI taxonomy): domain Eukaryota; kingdom Metazoa; phylum Chordata; class Aves; order Charadriiformes; family Charadriidae; genus Pluvialis; species Pluvialis apricaria. The sequence continues at coordinate 2,260,628 of CM030033.1, forward strand.
GGCTGGCCGTGCTCGGCGTCCTCCTGGAGGTACGCGGACCCCAAAATATCCCCCCCAATCACCAACCAACCCCCCCCCCCCAAGCCTTGACACACCACCCCCCCCTCTCCCCTCGCTCCCCCCAGGTGGGTGCTGACCCCCACCCTGCCTACGACAACATCCTGAGCCATCTCGGGAGCATCCGCTACGCCGGTGAGCGAACGAACAGCGCGCGAGCAAGGGGGTAGCTCAGGGAGACAGCAGGGAAAGCGCATGACAGTGAGAGGGGGGGAACCCCCAAAAATCCTCCTCTGCGCCCCCACAACTGCTCCCCCACCCCGTCCCCTCCAGGGCAGACGACGGTCATCCCCTCCTTCAGCGTGCAGGACCTGCTGCCCCCGCGCCTGGACCGCTACTACCGCTACAACGGGTCCCTCACCACCCCGCCGTGCTTCCAGGGCGTCCTCTGGACCCTCTTCCAACAGCCCGTCCGCATCAGCCTGGCCCAGGTAGGGCCCGTTTTGGGGTGAAACCCCCCCCGTTTTGGGGAGGGGGGGGCAGCCTCAGCACCCCCCCTCCCCGTCCTTTCAGCTGGAGCAGCTCCAGGGAACTCTTTACGCCACGGCGGCGGCCGAGCCCGAACCCCAGCGCCTGGTGGATAACTTTCGGGTCCCGCAGGAGCTCAACCAGCGGTTGGTGCTGTCGTCCTTCCCCACGGGTGAGTGGGAAGGACCCCCCCCCCCCCCACCCTCCGTACCCCCCCCCCAAACATCTGCCGGAGCCCTGGCGGGGCACGAGGCCGCGGCGCTGAGCCCCGGCTCTTCTCTTGCAGGGCCCAAGGGGTATTCCACAGGTATGGCGCGGCCGCGGGGGGCTGGGATGGAGGAGGAGGAGGAGGGGGGGGCTGGGATAAGGGGTTCACCCCCCCCCCCCGGCTCTGCCCCGCTCCCCCCTGAGCCCTCCGCGGCGTCACGCAGGTGAAGTCATCGCCATCGTCTTCGGCACCGTCTCCGGCTGCCTCGGCCTCTTCCTCGCCATCCACTTTGTGGCCAAGAGGATGCGGTGAGAGGCCCCCCCAGCCCCCAGGAGGAGCATTCCCCCCCCACCCCCTTGCAGAAGGGGGCCTGGAACCCCCCCCACCCCCAAAATCAGAGGGTGGGGACCCCCGCGGGGGAGGGTCACCCTCACCTCAGCCCTTCTCCCCCCGCCGCGAGGCAGAGCGAGGAGGGCGCAGGAGCAAGATGTCGTGTTCAAAGCCTCCTCCCACCGTTCCCCCTCGGACAACGGCCCCGGACCATGAACGCCCCCCCCCCCCCAGATCAGGCTGTGACGGACCCCCACCACCCCCCCGGCCCTCCACCCGCGCCCGCGGAGCCGGCTGGGGCTCAGCCCCACAGCGGTGGCACCTCCTGCCCTGGCCCCGCTGGAAATAAAGCCCCTTTCCCCCCCCTCCACGACAGCGCTGGCGGCTCTTTGCTGGGGGGGGGGAACGGGGCCGGATCCCGGCAGCCCCCAGAAACCAGGACCCCCGCGTCCCGAAGCGCGGGCAGGGGCTGGGACCGGAGCAGGATTGGGGGGCACAGACCCCCCCCATCCCCATCACAGAAGTCGCCTCAGCGCCGTGGTACCCATCGCTCTATTAAAAGGGTTTTACTCTGAATCAAAAAAATAATTTAACCCCCTCCCGCCCCCCCCCCCAAAAAAAGCTGCACGACAGAATGAGAGCCCCCAGCCACGACCCGGTTGGGGAGCAGGGCACAGCACCCCCATCCCGGCTCCCCCCGCCCCGAGAGCATCACCCCACTTCCGCAGAGGCCGAGCGGGGACGGGCAGCCGGCTGCGGAGTGTGTGGGGGGGAAACGCGAGGAAAGGGGGGGGGTCCTGCCCCGAGCCCCCACAAGCCTGGCTGCACCACGGCACACCCAGCCCCCCTCCTGCCTCCCCCGCGGCCATACCCTGTAAGGAAAAAAAAAAAACAACCAAAAAGTCTAACGAAGTGGCTAACGAAGCTAAAGGGGTGCCCCCCTGAGGACCCCAAAAATCCCCTCTGGAGCTGGGGGCGGGGGGGGACATGGGGTACGGAGCCGCCTCTGTGCCACGGCGAGGGGCCAGGGCTCGGCCGGGGGGCAGCAGCGGAGGAGCAAACCGCAGAGGAGACGGCGGCGCGGTCACCTTCCCGCTGCCGAGAAGAGGGCACTTGGGTACGGCGGCGCAGGCAGGGCCACGGCTGCCGCTCAGTCCTCCAAAGGCACCTGCAGCGCGGAGTACATCATCACTCTGCTGTCGTCCTCCTGCTTACCTGGGGGGGGCGGAAAGCAGGGAGAGGGGGAGCAGGGTTGTTTTGGGGACCGGGAAGGTGGGGGGGGGCGCGGTTGTGGGGTGGCAGGAGCCCCCGTTAGCCAGGAGACACAGCCCCCCTTCAATGACAGGGAGGAGGTTGGAGGCAGGACCTGTCCTCCCCCCCAGCCCAGCAGGTCTGGGGCCCCCCCAAAAACACCTAAAAGGGGACAGAGACCCATCGGAACGGCCCCCGCGGCGCAGCAGTGCCCCCCACCCCATCGCACACACCCCCGCCCCTTACAGGAGAGGCACTTGAGGACGTTGCGGAAGGAGCCCCCGGCGGTGACGAAGGCCCAGAGGCCCGTGCAGAGGGTGATGATGAAGATGGGGACCAGGCTGGCCTCGTACCAGGGGTTCAGGAACGTCTGGGGGACAGAGAGAGCCGGGTTAGGAATGTCGCTGCCCCCACAGCACCCCCGCAAAGGGAAAGGGGAGGCTCCGAGCGGAGCAGAGCTCTGGGAAGCGCGGTTTAAGCTCCTGCCGAGTGATTTTCCCACCAGGAGCTTAGCGGATAATCCTCCGCGCGCCCCACAGTCCCTCCTGCACCCTCCTTCCCCCCAGCGCCCCCCAACAGGCTGCCCTGGGGCGCCCAGGGGGGCCGCGACTCGCCCCGCAGTCGGGAGGTAGGGATTTCGGGAGTCCGAAGCAGCAGCGGGTGTCCCCGCGTCCCCCTCCCTGCGCCCAGACGGGTGTCCGATGACGGCCACGGCCGCTTTACTCCGTGGCACAGCTTCGGCGCAGGTCCGATCGGCTCCGGTTGATCAAACTCACCAGTCCCGAGGTGAGGAGGTGACTGGCAACCACCAACGCCAGGCACCAGTAGCGGCGTCTCTCGCAGGCGTCGAAGAAGATCACTCCCCAGAAGGTGTGGAGCAAGACGAGGGCCATGGTGAGGAACGCTGGGGGAAGAGAGCGACACAGATTCCCCCCCCTTCAGACCTCGCCACCGCCTTCCTCCTCCTCCTCGCCGCGGTGAAGGGCCACACGCCGGCTCTAACCGGCGTTGCCGCAGCACTCCGGCCACGAGCCCACATCCCGCGTCCCGTGGCGGCCCCCCAGCCTCACCGGATGTGATGAAGTAGTACGGCGAGTCCCCGTGGATGCCGACGATGCCCGGCCCGATGGAGTCTGCCAGGATGTTAATGACGGAAAACACGCCGCTGATGATGCCGAAGGACAGGCCCGAGACTGCGGAGGGAGAAGGGAGTCAGCCGAGAGCCACCGCGGCCGTGCCACCTCCACCACGAGCCCCGCGCTCAGCACGTGGGCTCAGGGAAAGGCAGGAGAGCGGGAAAGAAAACCGGGAAAGCTGTGGTAGCCCGGTGGGCTCATCAACACCACCGCAGGTCTGCGGTACCCGAGCATCCCGCTGCCAGGCAGCGCCGGAGGAGCGCGGGGAGGCCAGCGACAGCCCGAGCCCTGCCCGGGTTCGTGCTCACCGTAAGCCATCTGCCGGAGGGAGATGGGGGATCGGCCGTCCTCGCTGATCGTCGCCAGGCCTTCATCCGCTTTCCTGCTCGGGTGGGAGAGACGGCGTGAGCGGCTCGCGCGGAACAGGGGCTTTGTCGTGCAGGAGAGGGGACGGGATGGTTGTAACCGGGTTCTTACTTCAGCAGCTTGAAGTAGGCGAACCTGAAAGCCTCCTGGAGCAGGACGGAGACGGCAGCCCCGAAGATGAGGAGGCCGTACTGCAGCTTGGCGTCCTCCCGGTCGCTGAGGTGGACCGAAACGAACCAGATCAGAGACGCCAGGAGCAGCGATACCAGCCAGAAAAACGCCCTGGGGAGAGAGGAACACCAAAGTGACGCTGTGGAGCTCAGAACCGCCCAGCAGACACGGGCCAAGCTGCCTCCTTGGTTTGCCCAGGCTCCAGGTCACGCGTGCGCGGGCCGCCTGGTCATCGTCACGTGAGGAGGGCGCGCGAAGAAACCACAGGGCTGAATACAAAACAGATTCAGAAACCAAAAACCCTCTTTTTTTTTTTTTTCTTTTTTTATTTTTCCTTCTTCTCAGAGCCACGATGACCTGCTCGGAGGAAAGGTGCCGCGCTGCGAAGCGGGGAAGGATGCTCGGTGCTTCGCCGCCCCCCTCCGAAGGTTAAACCGGGCCGTGCCCTCGGGAAGCCAAGCGCGGCGGGACGCAGCCGGCTGGGAGCCGGCCTCTTGCCCCCAGGCTCCCCCAGCCACCCTAAAACTGCCCCCCCAGGTGCTGCCTCCCACCCCAGACCTCCTCCACTGCCCCGAGATCTCCCCTTCAGCCCCTCCGTGCGCTGTCATGGCCTCCCCGGGGATCCCTGCCCACCCCCCAAGCCCCCTCCAGTGCTGCCTGTACCCCAGGCCCCCTCAGCCCCCTCCACCCACCCTCTCCGAGCTGCCGACCCCCCCCCCGTAGCCCCCTTAACCACCCCAGAACCGCCCCCCCCCCCCCCCTTCTCCAGCTGCCCCCTCGACCACCTCCATCCTGGCTGCCCCATCGCCCCCCTCAACTGTCCCCTCAGCCCCCCCCGGTGCTGCCTGCCCTGCCCCAGACCCCCCCGTGACCACCGAACTGCCCCCTCGAAGCTCTCTGACCGCCCCCCCCAACTGCCCCAGAACGGCGCCCTCAATGCTCTCTGCCCCCCCCCCAACTCCCCCATAACTGCCCCCCTCGCCCCAATGCCCCCTCATACTCAGAGGCCCCAGAACTGCCCCCGCGATGCTCTCTGACCCCCCCAAATGCCCCATAACTGTCCCCCTCGATGTTTTCAGACCCCCCCAGCTGCCCCCTTGGCCCCCCCCAGCTGCCCCATAGCTGCTCCCCTTGCTCCCCCTGACGCTCCCTGATACCGAGAGAGCCCAGAACTGCCCCCTCAGCCCCCCTCGATGCTCTCTGACCCCCCCCAAATGCCCCCTCAGCCCCCCTCGACGCTCTCTGACCCCCCCCAACTGCCCCCTCAGCCCCCCCCGACGCTCTCTGACCCCCCCAACTGCCCCCTCAGCCCCCTGGCGCTCTCTGACCCCCCTCAAGCCCCCCCTCGACGCTCTCTGACCCCCTCAACTGCCCCCTCAGCCCCCCTCGACGCTCTCTGACCCCCCTCAACCCCCCCCGACGCTCTCTGACCCCCCCAAATGTCCCCCTCAGCCCCCCTCGATGCTCTCTGACCCCCCTCAGTCCCCCTCGACGCCCTGTGACCCCCCCTCAGCTGCCTCCCTCGGCCCCCCCAATGCTCCCTGATACCGAGAGGCCCCAGTGCGGCCCCCTCGACGCCCTCTGACCCCCCCCAACTGCCCCCTCAGCCCCCCCCGACGCTCTCTGACCCCCCCCAACTGTCCCATCATCCCCCCTCGATGCTCTCTGACCCCCCCCTCAGCTGTCTCCCTCGGCCCCCCCAATGCTCCCTGATACCGAGAGGCCCCAGTGCGGCCCCCTCGACGCTCTCTGACCCCCCCCAAACGCCCCCTCAGCCCCCTCTCGACGCTCTCGAACCCCCCAACCGCCCCAGAAGGGCCCCTCCGCCGCGCTCCCGGCCCCGCAGGCCCCTCGGACCCCCCCTCCGCCCCCCCGAAACGGCCCCTCCGCCGCCCCCCCGGGCTCACCCCGCCACCAGCACGATGACCCGCAGCGGTTCCGCCGCCACCGTGAGGAGAACGAGGGCGAGCGCCGGCCCGAAGGCGATCCCGGCGCAGCCGAAGAAGACGGCGGCCCCCCATGGCGGCGGGGCGGGGCGGGGCCGCGCGGGGCGGGGCGGGGCGGGGCGGGGCCGCGCGGGGCGGGGCGGGGCGGGGCGGGGCCGCGCGGGGCGGGGCGGGGCGGGGCGGGGCCGCGCGGGGCACGCCGGGAGCTGTAGTCCGCGGGCGGGGGGCGGCGGGGACAGCGCCCCCTGGCGGGCGGGAGGGCGCTGCGGGAGGGGGCGGGGGGGGGGGGTAGGACCCGTCCTGGGGATGCTCTGGGGGGGGGGGAACCCCCTCTGCACCCCAAACCCCGCCGGCTGCGGGACCGGGGGGGGCGGGAGCTGCGGGGAGGGGCTCTGCGGTCTCCGCGGAGCCTTCTCCTCTCCAGGCTGAGCCCCCCCTCTCCCCGCCTGTCCTCCCCGCAGAGGGGCTCAGCCCTCGCAGCATCTCCGGGCCCTCCTCTGGCCCCGCTCCCCCAGGGCCGTGTCTCTGCTGTTGGGCCCCCCCGAGCTGGAGGCAGCGCTGCAGGGGGGGCTCCCCAGAGCGCAGCAGAGGGGCACAGTCCCCCCTCGCCCCGCTGGCCACGCTGCTGGGGATGCAGCCCGGGCTGCCGGGGGCTCGCTGGGCTGCCGGCGCATGTTGCCGGCTCATGGCCGGCGTTTCCCCCCCCCCAGCACCCCCGAGTCCCTCTCGGCAGCGCTGCTCTCCACCCCCCCATCCCCAGCCCGTGCTGGCACCGGGGGCTGCCCCCACCCGGGTGCAGGGCCCCGCGCTTGGCCCTGTTGGACCCCATGAGGTTCACACAGAGCCACCTCTCCGGGTCCCTCTGGATGCCACCCCGTCCCTCAGCCATGTCACCACCCCACTCAGCTCGGCGTCACCTGGAACCTCTCTGAGGGTGCCCTGCATCCCACTCTCCACGTCACTGATGAAGAATTGGGCCCACATGAGCCTCAGGAGGTTCGCCAAGGTCAAGCACAGTGTCCTGAGCTTCGCTGGATGTAAGGAAGAGGCTCTTTATTTCACCCCCTTGGGCAAAGCGGGTGGAGCAGCCCCAGTGCCCGGGGGGGGTCACAGGGTGATGCCCAGGGGCTGGGGACACGGAGGGACAAGCTCCAGGGTTGGGGTTGTCACCATGTCCGGGTCACCGCCTGGGCTCTGCCGGGGTGGCGAATACCAGCTGGGCGTACGTCAGCTGTCCCTGTGGGTGACGATGGCGTCAGAGCCACCCCTGCACCCCCAAATCCCCCGTCTGCGGTCCCCGAGCAGAGGGACGCTGCCTCCCTGCCAGCCCCCCCAGCCCAGCCCCCCCCAGCTGGGGGGGCACCCGGGGACCCCACGGCCTCACCTCATGCTCCTGTGACGCAGGTGGCATCGGGGTCTCTGGCTGGTGGCCTGTGGGGGGGGGACAGAGCATGGAGATGTGTCCCCCGTGTGGGGATGGGGGGGCCCGAGGGGGACAAAGGGGATGGAGGGGGATGACGGGTGATGGAGGGGGAGGGGGATTGGGGATGGAGGGGTGAGAGGGTGATGGACAGGACAGGGGGGGACAGTAGGGGACATGGTGGGACACCCCCCCGCCCGTGATGCGCTCCTTACCCGACGACGTGGGGCGGCGGAGGCAGCGGATGCTGAGGCAGAGGCTGAGCAGCAGCAGTGCCCCGACCCCCACCAGGGCCCAGGAGCTGGGGGTCACGCAGCTGCCTGGGGGAGAGGGGCGGGATCGTCCCACCGTCCCCCACGGACCCCCACTGTCCCCCCATGGACTCCCAACATCCCCTCCCAGTCCCCCGCCCCGGGACTCAGCCTTCCCCCGTGCCTCAGTTCCCCTCGGGGGACCCACCTTGGGGATGTCCCCCCGCACTCACCCGCGGCCTCGCGCAGCTCCGCGCTCCTGCGGACGGGGGGCCCCGAGGCGTTGAAGCGCACCTCGCAGAGCCCCCCACCCCCCCCGGCTGTGCCCACGGGGCTGATGAGGGGTCCCACGCCGCCCCCCAGCCCCAGCACCCGCCCGGTGCCCCCCGGCCGGGAGATGAGGACAGGGCCAGCAGCGCCCACGGCACAGACCAGGGTGGGGGCGTCCCGGGGGTCCCCGGGGGGGCCCAGCACCCGCACCCAGCTCTGGGCCCTCCAGCTGTCTGCAACGAGGAGAGGGGCTGCAGCGGGGTCTGCGGTGGGGACGGACCCGGGATGGAGGGGGCGGAGGGGACGGAGGGGACAGAGGGGATGGAGAGGGATGGAGGGGATGGAGGGGGATGGAGGGGATGGAGGTGGATGGAGGGGATGGAGGGAGATGGAGGTGGATGGAGAGGGATGGAGGGGTGAAGGGGATGGAGGGGATGGAGAGGGATGGAGAGGGATAGAGGGGGATGGAGGGGATGGAGGGGATGGAGAGGATGGGGAGGGGTGAAGGGAGTGGAGGGGATGGAGGGGATGGAGGGGATGGAGGGGGATGGAGGGGATGGGGGGGATGGGAGAGGATGGGGAGGGGTGAAGGGAGTGGAGGGGATGGAGGGGATGGAGGGGGATGGAGGGGATGGGGGGGATGGAGGGGATGGAGGGGATGGAGGGGATGGAGGGGATGGAGAGGGGTGAAGGGGATGGAGGGGATGGAGAGGATGGGGAGGGGTGAAGGGAGTGGAGGGGATGGAGGGGATGGAGAGGGATGGAGAGGGGTGAAGGGGATGGAGGGGATGGAGAGGGGTGAAGGGGATGGAGGGGATGTAGAGGATGGGGAGGGGTGAAGGGAGTGGAGGGGATGGAGGGGATGGAGAGGGATGGAGGGGATTGAGAAGGGTGAAGGGAGTGGAGGGGATGGAGGGGATGAAGAGGGATGGAGGGGATGGAGGGGATGGAGGGGGGTGAAGGGGATGGAGAGGATGGAGAGGGACAGAGGGGTGGTGGATGCGGACGGAGGGGCACAGAGGGCTGGTGGAGGCAGGTAGAGGATGCCGGAGGGGGAGAGGAGAGGACGGGACAGTGAGGGGCAGCAGGGGATGGGGGACATGGGGGTGCCACGGGGGCCCTACCTCCCACAATCAGCGCGGTGCCTGTGCCGAAATCCGGGTGTTGGATATTGCGGTAGGCACACAGGTAGAGGCCGGTGTCGTTGGTTCGGGCGTGGGCGATGCGCAGGGTGACATTCTGCCTGCCGAACTCGCAGGAGAACCCTCCGTTCATCCCGCTCTTGCAATCCACGATCAGGCGGGTCCCATCATTGCCGCGCCGGTACCAGGACGCCCTGGATTTGCTCTCCATGTCCTCGCTGGCCTTGCAGGTGATCTCCACCGGCTCCCCGGGCTCCACAACCAGGACGGGCTGGGGCTGGTGCAGCCTCACCAGTGCTGCCGGGACTGCGGGCACCAACTGGGGACTCGTTCCCCTCCAGCCCCACCATAACGCCCCCCTCCCCAGCAGCCAGTTGCTCCAAAAAGCCCAGAAATCTCCCCAAACCAGGGCCCGGCTGCTCTCCCCCAGCCCCGCCTCCCATTACCCACCCAGGCAGAGCTGCAGCAGCGCCGCGAGGGCCAGCGAGCCCCTGGGTGCCATGGGTGGCCGGCACCGAGACGCGGTGGCCAACTCGTCACCGGACCGAGCCCTTCTGCAGAGCCGCCTGTGCTGCTGAAACCACGGGTGCCCCACGGCAGCGACACCCACCCCCCACCGCTGACTTCGTCACCGGGGCCGCGGCAGCCGCTCGGCCACATGCCACATCCCGGAGCATCCTTGGCGGGAGGGTGCTGGGGGCGGGATGCCACCGGCCGTCCTCGCCAACCCGGTTTCGAAGCCTCTCAGCAAAACTGGGGTTTTTTTGGAGCATGGTGGGGGAATAAACCCGCTTGGGCGATGCTCTTAGCGGAAGGGATGCTGAACCCCCGTCCAAAACCCCCAAGATGGAGTGAAAATCATTGATGGAGGCAAAACCCAGGCGAGATGCTGCAGGTCCTGAGCCAAGCGCTGCCTGGGACTGGGGGAAAGGGGGGGGAATTGGGGGGGTTTTAAGCATTTTTGGGGTGCTGCGGGATGGAGACAGCCCCGGCCAGGAGCGGACGGGGGCTGGGCCCACCCTGCTGACCCCTGCTCCGTCCCAAACACGCGGAAATCACAGAAATCCCACTTCTGCTGCTGACTTTTAGGGCAATAACCGGGAGCGTTTGGTGAAGAGTGTCCCCCTACCACCACCTCCCCCAGCACCCTAAAACGCTCTTCAAAGGGACTAAAAACTGTGAAGCCATTCCCACCCCCCAGCCCTGCCGCTGCCTTTCCTGCTGCGGTTGGGCACACCGGGCCCTCAGCCAGAGCGGCGCTGAAAAACATCACAAACCCCCATTGCTGGGGGGGGGGCGGCGGGGGGAAGGACGTTGGTGTCAATAAACACCCGATAGAAGTGACAAAATAACACGGCGAGGCCGACCGCAGCCATCTCCAGCTCGAGCAAAGCCTCCGGCTGCTGCAGAAAGGCAGAAGGATATAGAATATATATTGAACTAATTATTAGACACTCCTACTGTAGGTGGACGCTGTGCTCTGGGGGCAATTCCCGGCGGTTCCCACGCGGGAGCGTGGGGAAATCCAGCCCAAAGACCAAAATCGAGCAAAACGTTTGCCTGGGAGAGCAGAAAAAAATGGGGGACGATGAAGCCCGGGGCTTCTGGGAGAGACGGGCAGGGGGAGGAAAACCTCCTTTACAACGCGGGGCTTGAATTAAAATTGAATTTTGCAAGTGAGACCGGGGCGCGTGGTTCCCTCCCCAAATTCCCTCCACTCTTTCCTCCTCATATTGCCCCTCTCCTGCCCCACCAGACCCCCAAACCCCAAAGAAACCCCCCGGCTGGAGGATGCGCTCATCCCTGGGACCCTCAACAACCTCCCCCCGGCATCACCCTGCGCCAAACCCGGCCCAAAAGGGTCCCGTCGGTGGGGGACGGGCGGCAAAGCCGCCGTTTCCACCCGATTTCCGTCACCCGAGGATGGAAAGTCCCACGGTGGGGGACACACACCCCGCGAGACACAGGCGGCCCCCCCCCATCCCATCTGGGGCAGGGCCAGTTCCTGGGGTGCCTCCTCCGAGCACCCCCGGCGTTGCGGCTGCCAACAGCCCCAGGGGGGCTCATCCGTCAGAGCCCCCCTGCCCAGTTCATCAGTCAGGGAGGGAGAGAAAATCCCCGGACGGAGAGAAAATCTCCCCGGCGGAGGGGTTTTGGCCACCATGTCCTACGGGCTCCTGGGGACCCTCCTGCTCCTCCTGCCAGGTACGTGCCCGCGCCAAAAATACCCCGACGTGGGTGAGATTTGCTGATGTTTTGGGGGTTTGTTTTCTTTTTTTTGGCCCCCAAACATTTTTAATGCGCTGTATTGGAAAGCCTGAAATGCAGAAAATCCAACTCAAAGCTGCTCCCCCCGTGCAGGAGGTGCCTCGGCAGAGGGCAGACGGGTCCAGCAAAGCCCGGAGGAGCTCTGGGTGCTCCCCGGAGCGACGGCGGTGCTGAGCTGTCACATCTTGCACCGCAGCACCCACGGCCACTGGTACAAGGAGACGCCGGACGGCAGTTTGTCCTGGATTTACCAGAGCTGGAATAACTCCCCTCCCATGGGAAAATACTCGGGGAGGAGTGATTTCTCCCTCACCATCAGCCCCGCGCAGAGGGAGGACTCCGGGGTGTATTACTGCAGCTCCTCCAACTTCTACCCCTCGTTTGGGAAAGGGACCAGGCTCGTTGTCACCAGTGAGTGCCCGCCAGGTCGCCCGGTGGCTGGGGACATCCCCGGGGAGGTTTGTGCCACCTCCCAGCACCCAGTTTCCCTCTTTAGATGCCACCGAGCCCGAGCTCTCCATCCTGGTGCCCATCGATGCAGAAGAACCTGGGCAGCCCCCGGCCACCATCCCCCTGCTCTGCCACCTCCACGACCTCCCTTCGGGCTGGGACAGGGTGCGCTGGCAGCCCGGTGGGCAGGTGACAGCGGTGACGGCGGCGGCCGTGGATGAGCACGGTGTCCTCAGTGCCTGGAGCATCACCTGGGTCTCGCCCGAGCGGTGGGACGGGGCTGCAGAGTGCACGGCCCTGGAGAGGGGCATGGACAAGACCAGGACCCTCAGCGTCACCATCAGTAAAGGACGCGGGAAGGGTAATTATTGCATCCCCCCGCTCCCCCATTGCACATCCCGGCCTCCATCCACCCTCCGCGTCCCGGCTCTTCCAGCCTTTCCTCAGCTAGGGAATCCCTGCATCCCACCTCTTCCTCATCGAGACACATCCCTCGACCCTTCCATCTCCTCGCTGGGATTCCCCCCGCGCTGAAAGGCTTTAAACCTGCACGTGCCCCCTGCCCAGCACAGCCCTGAACCCCTGTTTTGGGGGATGCTGGGCCCTGACTTCCCCGTTTTGGGGGATGCTGGGCCCTGCCACCCCCATTTTGGGCGATGGTCAGCCCTGAAAAGGGGGTTTCAGGGGACGCTCAGCGCTCCTGAGTGACCAAACCCACATTCTCCCCCGCTGTGTTAACTCTCCCTCTCCCCGCTCCACAGAAGGATGCCCTTCCTGGCCGCTGGCGCTGGGGCTGCCCTGCGTTTCCCTCCTTCTCCTGCTCCAGTTGACCATCGTGCTCTGCAGACGGCGTCTGGCCAGAGGTGACCCCCCCGCACCCCGTCCCCCCTCGCAGCCCCTTCGCCCCGGCTCTCTTCTCGCCTCCCCCAGCCGCCCGCACACCCGCCCGTGAGACCCACCGGGGAGGTAAAACCGCTTCCTCCACCCCCGATGTGAAAGAAATTCTTTCATTTGCAGCGTGGTAACGCTGCTCTGGTCAAACCCCAACACCCCTCGGGTTCAAAAATTGCTCCAGAGTTTCACGGGGGGTGCAAGGGGGTGGCGGGGGAGCTGGAAAAACCCACCAGCCTGGGGAGAAAATTGGCTTTTGGCTGGTGTTGGGTGATGGAAACGCTGCTTATCCCCAGGCTCCTGCCGGGAGCATCCCCCAAGGCGCTGGTGGCCACCCAGGTGGCCCAGAAGCCGATGGTGGATCTCCTCCAGGTGTTGGCTGCCACTTGGGTCCGGCCGCAGCAGCACGAGTTGGGGACACCCAGGCATTGGATGTGTCCCCCCAAACCCTCTTCAGGGCAGCGCCGCGGCTCCCCAGCCCTTTGCACGGCCGGAGCAGCTCAGAAGCTGCCCCGCTGCTTCGAAAAGCATCAAAATTAGGTGCAAGGCTGGGTTAGACACGAGATATCTCATTTTCTGACTTCAAGGGACCACATTTTGCCACCGCTGGCACCAGTCCCCAGCGTCACGCGCCCAGTGCCACCCGGAGGAGCTAAAAAACCTCAAAGCTTTTTTTTTTTTTTTTGGCTCCGCACGTCCTCAAATGCAAAACGAGGTTTAATAACATCAATTCCCACTTCCTCTTGCAGATGGATCCACACCGATGAGGCGCTGAATCATAGAAATGCCGCTCTGCCAACCCCCCCCCGTCTGCAAATGAGTTAAAAAACCAAGAGAAAAGGGAAAATTGTGAGAGTCTGTGGGACTGGAGCCGGGTGGGCACGGCCCCTCATCAGCCGCAGCGCGCAAACCTCCATCGATAACTTTGCAAATTTGCCCCAGGAATACTTTGCAAACTTGTGGGAGCTTTGCAAAAGCCAGGAGGATTTTTTTTTTTTTTTTCCCAGCGTAATCTTTTCCGATAGGATTTGAGCACCGGCCCCAGGAAAATTCCGTCTGGATATTTTCTAGCTTCTTGGGGAGGGGTTTTAGCAAAATTTGTTTTCAGCCGTTTGTAATCTTGAAAGCGAATTTCACGGCTGCCCGAAGATGCTATCACACACCAACTGCCCGGAAATCTCGTGTCAGTGGTTTACAGCTAATAAACATGAGTGCTTTGGGAAAAAAAAAAAAAAAAAAGAGAAAGAATAAAAGCAAAACCCCTGGGCAGGTGCCAAGTGTGGGGAGCGACGTGGGGTGGAAGCAGCCAGCGCGGTGTCACCGCCATCTAGTGCCACCACACCACCATCCCCGCGGCCCCGTTGGGTGACCGCAGCATCTCCAGCAGCTCCACGATCCCATTTTTTCCCTTCCAAGGCGGCAGCGTGGGGAAAATAACCACTGCTTTTTTTTCCTCCTGCTGGGTTTGTCCACTTGGTTTAGAGGAGGAGGAGGAGGAGAAGAAGGAGGAGGAGGAGGAAGGCCATAAGCACTGGGGGAAGGGAGGGGATGCTCGATAGCCTTGGGAGATTGCGTAAAAATAATAAAATTCCTAATTCCTGGGTAAGCAAATGAGGTCTCGGATTTCTATGAGGTTATGCCTTGTGGTACCCTGTACAGCAGCCGCCAGAAATTGCTGTTAAAGAAGAAAAAAAGGTATTTTAAAGTTAAAGAATTAAGCAAAGCCGCGTTACAGCCCCTTCTCGCCTTATTTTGCTCACGGGGCGGTAAAATGCACCGAAAAGCAACCGCACGACACACCATGAGCAGCTCCTCTCCTCGCTCCGAGGATGCTCCCAATTTTCCCGGCTGCTCGGTGACCCACCCCAGATAACGCCGGGAGCCTGTGGTGTCTACAGGGGCAATTAATCCGCCCCATTTCGGTGGGTGCTGTGGCCGGAGGGGTATTTTGGTGAGGAGGGGAAGGGAAGGGAAGAATCCCCCTTTGCTCAGAGACTTCGAATGCACCCGGGGGGTTCACGCAGCTGATTTTGGGTCTAATTAAGGGAAAAATAAAAGACAATGTTTGGAAAACGCGTGTCTCAGAGCTGCGATTCCGGGATGCGCCACCCGGCGTCACCTCCTGCAGCATCCCACGGCTGGTGACACCAAGGGCCACCGGTCTCAGCCTGAAGCTGGCGGTGGGACAGCGTGGGGTTATAAACCCCTCGTGTGTCACCCACGGTGAAAGCCCCCGGGGGCCACGAGTGGGGACGGTGCCCAGGGGAAGAGGGAGGTGTCACCCCACTGCACAGCGGGTGTCAACCAGGAACACGTTTTGATTTGATTTTATTACATTTTATTTTATTTTTTGAAGAGTTACTGTCTAAAAGTGCCTTTTTTGTCTTTATTTCAAAGTATCCCGCTATTATTTCCCGGCTCTCGGGCACAGCCCAAGCAGCCGCTGTTTACAAAAGCGCAGGGAAGGGCAGGAAAGCATTATTTAAGAGCAGAAAACCCCATCGGGCAGCGAGAACAGCCTGTTCGGTAGAAAAGCCCCTCCATTCCTCAAAGGACGCCGGCGGGAAGGGTGGCACGTCCCACCTACCTCTCAGCAACTCGGGGAGCGGTGGAAAGCCTGTGGCAGCCGGTGCTACGGGGAAATGGATTTTTTGGGTTTCCTTCATCCATCTCCTCATCTCCTGCACTGAAAACACCAAACAATGTCCCCTCCAGCGACTTCCGCAGGAATCCTGTTAATGTCATCTGCTCGGGCACAAGTCATTGTTAAGGGAAGAGTCTTATTTACCGGCCGCATTTTTTTAATTTCCCTTCAAGTTTTGCTTCCGCCGATTAAAGCTGGGAAATGACGCGACGCATCCGAGAGCCGGGGACAGCGGTGAGCTCATTCGCACCTTCGTCCTCAGTGTAAAACCCACGGGCTGTGGTAGGAGCTCCCACTCACCGCCTGCCGGGATGCTCGGAGCATCCCTGGGATGCAGCACACCGGGCAGCGTGAGGAGCAAGAGCCGCCTTTGCCATTCCCTTTCTGGAAAAGTCATTAATTTTTTGGCTCGCGTGCTGCATTTTCCCACGTGAAAGGCATCGCTCCCACGCTTCTCCCTCGCCGTGGGACTTTTTATGGTTTGATTCCAGCACGTAAACCTTAATAATATTAAAAAAAAAAAACACCAAAAGACATAAAAGTACAGAGATTGCGCAAAATAGGAATTTGGTTTTGGGGAAGGAGCATGGGATCGGAGATGGGAAAGACATTGGTTTTGGCTACTCTTCTTGGCTGCCCTTTGGGTGCTGTTTTTGCTCTGTGTTGTGAGACATCAAAAGTGAGTAAGAACAAACGTAAAAGGAAAAAGCAAAAGAAAGCAATCGAGCGTTTTCTTTTTCCGGCCAGAAATGCAATTCAAAACCCACAGCCGTGTTTCCCCGGTGGCTCCCAGCACCCGAGGACCGTCCTGCACAGATGCGGGATGCTGCTGGGGATGCTCAGCCTGCACACCCATGCGCTCGCAGCCGTGCCGGTACAGCAGAGATCGGAGCACAGGGTTTGTTTGCCCCCTTGTAGCACCTCATAGTGCATTTTATGCACCTCCCTCAGCGATATCTCCATGCTGCAGCTATCACTTTTTTTTTTTCCCAAGTTTTTTCAAGTTTACATCATCACACCCAGCCCTGAGGAGCTGTTCTCAGCCCCAAGCCAGCAAATCCCTTTGAATTCAGGCTCCGAGCTTGCAAGGTCTGTCCAACCGCTTATCTAACGAAAGCCACCATCATCCTCGTAAACCTTCCTTGCCCCTTCCATCCCCAACACTTTAAAAACCCGAACATTTTAACTCTTTCCCAGCTCAACATCTCCCCACGCTAACCCAGCAGCTCTGGCCCCGGTGGGATTCGTCCCAACGAGGTCAGATTTGTGCTTGGGTTGAGATTTGAAGTTTTGATGTTATTTTTATGGGTCGAGGGGAGGGTTTGGAGATATTCGCTTCCTGCTTGCTCGGTCACTCAGCATTCCTCTGCGCTTAACCCTTTGCCAAGCATCTCCCTACGGATGGGAAAAGCCCCTTCGGCAAAGCACGTATGGCCCCGGGAGGCTGCAAACAGTTTTGGGGATGCGATTGAAATGCTCTTCAGTTGGGTCCTCTCTTAGTGGGGAAAAAAAAAAGCTGGTTTTGGAAATTCTTGGCTTAAAATTGATAAGAATCCTCGGCTTAAAATCAACAGCAATCCTTGGCTTAAAATTCATGGCAATCCTTGCCTTAAAATGATAGCAACCTTTGGCTTGAAAGCGATAGAAATCCTTGCCTTAAAATCAATAGGGATCCTCAGCTTAAAATCGACAGCAATCCTTGGCTTAAAATCGATAGGAACCTTTGCCTTAAAAGCTATAGGAATCCTTGCCTTAAACTCAACAGCAATTCTTGCTTTAAAACCTTTAGGAATCCTTGCCTTAAAGTCGATAGGAATCCTTGCCTTAAAGTCGACAGGAATCCTTGCCTTAAAGTCGACAGCAATATTTTGCTTTATAGTTGATAGCAATTTTTATTTTACAGTCGATAGGAATCTTTGCCTTCAAATCAAAAGGAATCCTTGCCTTAAAATCAGTGGGAACCCTTGCCTTAAAACCACCAGGAACCCTTGGTTTAAAATGGATAGGAACCCTTGCCTTAAAACCAAGCGCAATCTTTGGCGTAAAATTGATGGCACAAGGATGAGTAAAGCGTTGCGTGCCGCTGCCCTCCCCGGCTGGTTGCCCCGTGGTCCCCCCCCCCCATCCCCCCGCAGTCGGTGGTTTCCCGCCCCCGCCTGCAGCCCGTGCCCCCCCCCCCGCCAGCCGTTGGTCTCGGCTCAGCGCAGCTGTTTGCCATTAAACTCCTTCTCCCCGCCGAAAAACTCGCTTCCGTTTTCTCATTCGCGAGAGGAAACTCCGGAGCCCACATCCCGCGGGGGGCAGGCACCCACCGAGGGATGGGGGTCCGTGGCGGGGGAGCATCATCCTCCAGCCATTTTGCTGGAGAAAAAAAATGGAAATACAGGGCCGGGAAAAGATTTTTAAGATGGGGAGAAGGTGCCTGGAGGGATGTCCCCTGGAGGGACAAGGCGAGAGCAGGGTCTGCGCCTCCTCTCAATGTTGTCCCGTGTTCAAATACCCTCCTGGCTGGGAAACGGTTCTCATTTGAGGTGAATCTTCCTCATTACGAATTTCTTCTCGTCATATCTCAAAATAAAGTTCCTCTCTTACTTTTGAAGACTTATCTTGCTCTTTCCCGGATTGCCAACATCCATCTCCCGCACCACATCCCAGAGCCCCCAAAACACTCCGTCACCCATCGCGCTCGAGACACTGACTGGGAGAGGAAACTGTTGGGGCTGAACGTGTGTTTTTTTCCCCACGAAAACTGATTTTTATCGCTGTATAAGCAAGAAAGTTACAGCAACCTAAGCCACAATAAGTCTCAGCACCCTTCCCGGCAGCAAACCCGCAGCGTTGAGCAGCCCCAACCACGCGCTCCTCAGGAACTGATTTTACACCCAATTTACCTCCTGCTCGTTCCTTCTGCATCCGTACCAGCTTTACCCCACAAAGTGGAGGTGCCAGATTTTGTTTCCTTCCCCATTTCTCTTCCAATAAACGTTTTCCCATTTTGTTTTATATTTTTAGAGAAGAGAGGAAAATAAGACACCAGTAGGTACCAAGGCCCCACACCCCACGGATGCCGGAACAGGACATGACCATAAACAGTGAGTGGGGCTCCTAAAACATCCCAATCTGGGGTATTTCTATCCTCTACAGAATAAAATAAGCCCACGACCGTTGGCATTTCTTCTTACTCATGGAGAAACTGAGGCTTGGGAAGGTGAAATGAAGCCAAGAAAAAAAAAAACCCCAAGATTTTAAGGGAAGTCAGGAACCGAATTTGGCTCCCAGTCGTCAGTTCTGCCTTTGCCTCTTAATCACTGCTTTCTCTACAAGAAGGGTTTGCTATTAATAACTCCGCTTATACTCCCTTATAACATAATCAAAACCATTTTCCCTCTATTTGCGAGCTCATCCAGTGCCGCTCACCCTCCCTGGGGAATAAATTCCCAAGATTTGCAACTCGGCCATTGGAAAAGTCTTTGCAAAGGGAAAAACCTTCCATCGCTGGAGCGGCGTGACGGGCATCGCATGTCTCCCGGCCCGTGCGGGATAACCTCTAGCCCAGACTGACATCGCACCGCTGGGCAAATCGCAGAAAACTCATCTTTTCTGTGCGGAGCGCGGAGGCTGCTCGGTCCAACCCTCGCAAGAGTCATTTCCTGCCTCCGCTGGGACGTCTCAAGAAATTCCCGAGCAGCAGCGCCCAACCGCACCGGCGGACGACACTGAAACATAGGATGACGAACTTTTTAATTGCAGCACTCTTGGTTCTTCATTTTTTACCGGGTAAATAACTTTCTCTGTTTTTTGGGGTTTGTTTTTTACAGCTTGCAATTTAATTTCATCCTGCTGTTAAGCGCTGGGCTGCAGTTATTTCTACACCGCTGGGGTGCTGCATGGCACTCAGGGTGGGGTCTTGGAGGCTGAAAGGTTTTGGGGTGTTCGCTTGCAGATGGGGGGTCAGTAGCAAAAAAAATAAGAAAAAATAAGAAAACCACCCAGGAAAACATGATGCAATTACTAAAAGTGGCAGTAAAGTGTGTGCTTGGAGAATATAGTGTGTGCTTGGAGAATATAGTGTGTGCTGGGAGAAGAGAGACTGATAATGAATGTTTTCCATATTGCATTCAAAATAATGTGCAATATTCAGCTGGGAGCTATTAAGAGAGACAGATATAGGCAAGGGGGGAAAAAAAATCCCCAACCAAACAGGATTTCCTGAAGTATTAGGTGGGCACTTCGGGGACGTGGAGAGACCAAACCAGGGGCAATTGAGGAAGGAAAATCACGGCAGTGCCTGGGAGGGACGAGCGGCGGAACCCCAAGCTAATCGGGGACGAACACACACGTGCGATGAGGTAACGCTCCCGGGAAGGTGAGAGAACCGGCAGCGCTGGCCAAGCGGGCAGATAACGGGAACCTGGCAGCTGCCCGCGGCTCTGCCATCCCCGCTGGCCGCAAAGAGCATTCATCAATCGGTACCCCGCCGGCGGAAGGCAGCCAAACGCGAAACATCATGCGAGGGGTTAAAAGCGGCGGCAGAGGGGAGGGGGACTTCCAGATGGAAGCTCTTTTCAGCAATACAACTCCTCTATTATTCTTAGCGTGGCTCCAGTGTAAATACAACCGCCAGCTTGGAATAACTTTCTCAGAAAGCTTCGTGCATGGGATAATGTGCCCCGAGAGCCGGAGTTTACAGCGCCGGAGCCAAAAGAGACGGAGTATTTTTGAAGGGCGAGCGTGGGAAGGTGTGGGGGTGGATGCTACACCGCACAGCTCCCAATTTCGGTCCGAGTGTCCCCGAAAGCTCGGGATGGGGGTAGGATGGGTCGAAGCGTTTCACAGAGCCAGGGGGAGCGATGGATGAGGCTGCGCTGTGTCATGACCCGCAGACCCCGGACTCCCACCCCGGGGGCTTTGACGCCCGCGCAGGCTGGGTCACTGGTTTCAGGCAGTTTCCCAATGATGAGAGGTTTTGGATCCGGGCTTCTCGCTCAGCCTGTGTCGAGAAACTCGGGGCTACGTTAGGAAACGGTGGGAAGTTTTAGAGAGGGGTACCCGGAGCTACTGCTGGCCCCAGGCATGACTAACGGCATCATTAAAGTCATTAATAATATTAATATGATAATTAATACTATCTTATTATATGGCTATATATATATAAATATTAACATCATAATATTATTTTATATTATTCTATGAGTATCTTCTTATATTATTGGATGAGTATGCGAGTATTTTAATATTAACATTCCCAATCAGTCTGCTTTATAAGACCCCCCCAAAAAAGACAACACATTGAACCTTATATTTGGAAAAGGGAAATGAGTGACTTGATAAGACTTTGATAAAATCATACGATTCAGAAATCTATTTATAGTGACTCAGCTCTAAGGAAATAAGAGTCTCCTTTCTGACTCTTCAGCAACTTCACAGCAAAAGGCACATGAGGAATAAAGCAGCGGGGTCAGTGGCTGAGGAGTGGCTCAAAAACCGCAAAGCAGAGCTTTGAGATCCATCCCAAAATAAATTTGGGGTATTGGGTCCCTCTCCCAGCACATCTGCACCCAAAATAAAGGAAAAAAACCCCACTTGGGACGAGCGCAGGTCCGGTCTGCAACACGATACCTTTTGTTGTGAAGTCTCTGATTTAATTATGGGCCGAATCGTGGATCCATTACTCCCACCAGGGAACAGGCTTTGCACAAAGCGCCAATAAATCAATGAAATTATTCATGTGAAACCGTATCCAGCTGGCTCGACGTGAGTCTCTGCTTACGGTGCCAGATGATGAACCGTTCATTTTTCGTTTGTTTTTAGGGAATGCTGAGATAGAAGATGAGGAGATAACGGAGTTTTTATACGACTACGCATCTCGTTTCAGTAAGAAATTCTTGCTTTTTGGGGCTCATTTTATGCAAGCTGCATGAGCAAGTCAGGATAACTGGGGTTGGAAAGGATGCTGGGAGGTCTCCATCCAAGCTGCGCCAGGCAGGGAGATCAGGCTTTGCCCATCTAACCCAACGCACAGGCACCGAGAAGCCGCTGAGTCGAGTCCTCTGCAATTATAAATAACCACCAAGGGACGCTGAGCCCACCCCACCTCCCTGTGCTGCCACCAGCGCAGACCTCAATCTTTAATTGAAGCTAAAAGCTCGAGGCGGCCGTGCACGGCAGAAGGAAACTAAGGGGCTGCCGTGGCCTGGGGTCTTCACGGCACTGGAGCTTTGCAGAAACACCCGTAGGAAAACGAATCTGAGGTCTGGGGAGATGCTGCGTGGATGAATTAAGAGGGTTTGCTGCGTGGTGGCTGTGTGGGAATTCGTGGGGCTGGTTACAGCCACCGTATGCGCTCAGGCAGGACACGCGAGCAAAGCAGCAGCAGTTTATTTAGCCGAGTTATTCAGATTAATTTGAATTACATTGTCTATTCAGAGGGGAGAAAGACATACAATGACAATGTCACAGTATAAGGGTGGGACTCACCTCACCTAGCGCTGGATGAGGTGCACAGAGCACGGGTGCCCCTGACCCCCTTTAGTGTCAATGGAGAGAAATTGGTACCCAACATCTCCGCTGACTTTAAAAGGAGCCTCTGGAGACCCTCTCAGATAAAAACATTTACACCTGAACCACATCAGGAACCTCTGATACAGATTTGAATAACCTGTAGGAAATACACGCCCTGACACGGAATGGGTCTGACCACTATAAATTAAGCGATGCTTGGACAAGGGTGGTGTAAAACGTAAAACAAGATTAAAAGTAGAGTTAAAAGACATTTTTCCGGAGCTGTTCCGCCCCCAGTGGTTCTCGTCACCATCTGAAATCACATCTTGCTGAGCTAAAAAGGTTATTGAGATAGACGAAGAGCAGAGATAACCCCGGTAGCTGCTCCCGGGCAGAGATTCGCTTTGATTTCTGCAGTGATACCAGACTCCTGCACCCCCCCCAGCACGCTGCCATCGCTGCTCACAAGCAAACTCAGCCCCCAGCCCAGGCAGCCTCTAAAATTAAGTTTCCAACCTATGGAACTGATGCTCAGTGTTATTCGGTGGTTGTTATTCGGTGGTGTTATTATAATAGCTTAAGTGGGTAAGATGCCTGCCTGGTTATGCTAAATATTAATACAGACTCATCAGGGCCATGCTTTCATTCCAGGTGATTACTTATATGCAACTGTAGAATATTACTCTGAGAACACCACGTTAATACCCACCATGTACACATACGAGGTGAGTCGGACTTTCTCGTACCAAAAAAGGGGGCCTTCCTCGCCGAAACCACTGTCGCAAGAAGAAAAAAACGGATTAAACCCCATTGATTTTAAATCACTGAACAACTCAAACGTGTTCAGGCACAGCGTATCCATGTAATAGCTGTGATCAGTTTGCCACAAACTTCTTTTGCCAGTTTGCATAGAAGAAGGTCAGAGAAGGGGAAATTTCCAGTTTTCCTCATTAAATAATATCAAACCTGTCCCAGTGAGGGATCCCGCCGCATACCAGCTAATCCTGTGTTGTGATATCATAGGTTATTCCTTTTCCTGTACGTCCATCCAAGCACCACTGGGGCTTTGGGGAAGGGATTTCCCAAAGAGGTTGCCACCCCCCAGGTTTCAGTGGCCCCCTCCCTTCGCTCAGCGACACACAGGGATGCTCAGGGGCAACGGTGCTGTTTCTCCCCCAAGGAGCACTCACCGGGGACAGTGAGGAAGGCAGAGGAGCTCGTCAGGGCATGAACTCTGTCACTGTTGGTTTTGGGGTTTTTTTTAGCACATTAAAACAAGTGATTTTTGACTGATTTATTTTCCTTGACTTGCCAGGAGTTTCAGGAGTCAGCGGGATCGCCCCTCCGGTGCCACCTCCCCCTCGTCATCCTCCTCAGCCTCCTGGGTTTCCTGCTATGACCCCCCCATGCTCCTCCTCAGAAGGTACTAAAGCCCCGTATAGGATGTACGCACTCGCTTAAAATATGCCTTTAAGCCAGCAAAATTAAATTCTTTCTAAAGCAGCAACAAGCAGCGCTTCGCAGCAGATTTTCAAAATAACTAAAAAATAATCAAGCCTTTCAGGCATCCAGCTGCAATGCCAGCACCAACCAAAGAAGCTTTCATTCCTACTAATGACCCGAAAAAAAAGCATTTTAGGGTATTTTTTGCCAAAACCACCCAAGTGACCTCTTTGCACAGAGCCTTCAGTGGGAGCTTTAATGGTCTGAACACCCTTTGGGCATCCCCGGTCCAACCCGGGTCTCAGCCCCAGGCACCTCCGCTGCTCAACCACCCAAATCCCCTTTTTTTCCAGAGGCTGAAGCTCACTGGCACCCCAGGTGCAGACGAAATCCCCGGCCCGCCGCAAACGTGGCTTCAAACACAATAGTAGGACGTGGCAACCACTTCCTCACCTTTTCCCCTCGTTTCAGACATGACGGCTTTGATGAAGAAAAGAACATCGTCACCGCGTTGGAAATTACATCCTCTAAGCGAAGCGGTCACCTCTGTTTTTAGTACAGTTGTGACTTTATGTACAAAGTTTTCAATAGATGGACGATTCTGTCCCGAGCCATAAAAGTTGTGCAAACACTGAAGAGCTTTGTAATGACTAGGTTCTTTCCTATTTCCTATTATTCTGTTGTAAATATGAACTCCTGCCAATAAAATTACTAACAATCAGTGCTCGGTCTCTAGCGTGAAGCCACCAACACCCTCTGGCAAAGCGGGAGAGACGCCTGCCCCATCCACCTCCGAGCTGGGCTAATCTGCTCCTCCTGCCCCCATCCCCACCCCATTTCTCCAGGAAAACCTCAGCACCTCGGGGACTGGATGCAGGTTTTGCCACGTCCCATCTTCTCAGGCCACATTAAATGGGGCTGTCTTGGGACAAACCCTCCACGCCAGCATCCATCCGCCGTGAGGTTTGCAGTGGCTGGCGGTGCGCTCTCATTTGCAGGTAAATAACCAGTAAACACCAGCAGGACAGGAATAACAAAGACAAGAAACTTGTACAGTGCTTTTCCCATCAAAAGGACCTTTTTAAGCAACTCAACCCATAAGCTATAAGCTAACAGCTAGCTAGAAAGAGCAGGCAGAAGTCTTCCACTTAGGTTTATCCAGAATTGCTCTTAATACTATTTGTTTTCTAGAAACACCAGCAGTATCTGTGGTGCAATGAGAAGCTGGATGAAAAAAAAAAGCCCCTCCAACCAGTCCAGTCCCCACGGAAAACAAACTGTGCCAGAAATGTTTTGTTTTAGTCAAGAAATCTGAGTTTATATGGCTTCTCTTGGCCCAGCTGGGGAAAAAAAAAAAAAATGCAATCCCGCACTCTGCGCACCTACACTGCTCTTCTTTGGAGGAGTTATGGGGAAGGAGGGGCGGCAAACCTGACCCAGGTGCAGCCACGTGGCCCTGGAGCTCCTGCAAGTCAACGGAGGTTGAGTGAACCCACCAGAGCCCACGGTGGTCACATCTGCATGGCCCCCCGGGTTTGCAGAGATTCAAGCTCCCCTTGAGCTCACCCTCAAAACCTCAGGCAGAAATTCCCTGCCTGCCAGAGCAGATATGGCCCAAACCCACCCATCTCCTCTACGCCCACAGAGCAACGGTGCCACAGACGATGCCATCACCGGCCAGTGCCACCATCCCTCACCCCAGCTTGTGGGGTTCTCCAGGCTCCCAACCTTGAAAAGTAGAATTATTTTATTTCCTAGGGAAGCCAAGAGGCTCTGAAACTCCGGGAATGGCTTCAAACTGGAAGAAGGGAGATTTAGATGAGATATTAGGAAGAAATTTTTCACTTTGAGAGTGGTGAGACACCGGCCCAGGTTGCCCCGAGAAGCTGTGGCTGCCCCATCCCTGGAGGTGTCCAAGGCCGGGTTGGACGGGGCTGGGAGCACCCTGGGCTGGGGGGAGGGGTCCCTGACCAGGGCAGGGGGTGGCACTGGATGAGCTTTAAGGTCCCTTCCAACCCAAACCATTCTATGATTCTATGAAACAGGGCCCGGAGCTACGGAAGGGAGCGAGACCCGAATGCGCTGCCAGCCAGTGCCACCTCCTGGCTCCTCGCTGCTATAAAAGTTGATTAAAAAATGCTGAGCTTTGCCTAAGAGAGCTCTGGAAAATAACTTCTGAATACATGACATCGAGATTTTTCAACCCTGCAATGAAGAAAAAAAAAAAATTAAGGGAAAATAAAATAAGTGCATGAAGCTTAAGTTTATTAATAAAAAAATATTACTAAGTAGTTAGTGGCATCAATAGTAAATGGCCGTACTCCTGACATCGAGGGACGGAAAACCACAAAAGCCTTTGGAAAGGCCAAAAGCGCGAGACAAACCCAACCACACAGAGGAGTTAAATACGTGAAGACATATACAATAAACCCAGTTTATCATAAAAACCCAAACCCAGCTCAGTTTATAGCTCAGAAGAAAGGGCCAAAAACTATATTCAGGTTATAGCACTGTTTGGGATAACATATGTCCTGACCTAATTACAGCTAACGATGCGTAGCTGGAAACGACCTCACTGCTTTCCCAAAGCTGATATTATTCACCAAATTCTCTTTAGTTTAAAAATGCTCTTTTTTCTTGCAACACTAAAAGCACATTCCCACACACACCGGTCCCTGCTGCCGGGCTCTGCTCCGTCCGGACCATCCTCGGCCACCCCTAACGCCCCGGATCCAACCCAGGGAGCTGCAAAACGGGGGAAAATCCCAGGTTTTCCGTGACGGGACCTGCAGTCTTGCACGCGATACCAAGAGCGAGCACACTTGTATCAGTGAAAATATTAAGACTTGACATTTTAATTCTTTTTCTTTGGAGAAACAAACTTGCATTTCTAATAGGAAAAACAAAATCTCACCCGGGGTCCTTTCCGACAGTAAAACTGGCAGCTTCTCCTCAGTCCACGCCCGAAGCCAGGGGTGAAGCCACCCTCATCCGGATGCTTCCGCAAGTTGCTTTCCCAAATTTACCCTTTTTTCCACCGCTCATGCAACGCCCGCCCGACCCTCAGCTCTGCAAACGGCCGCCCAGCTCTCCTGGCAAACCTCCACGGGATAAGCTGCTTTAATCAAAGAGGATTTCCCTCCGGTTTTGAAAACCTTTCCTAGTTATCATTGGGCAAGAAGCAAGCAGAAGGTCTCTCAAGGTCTCTGGTGTTTTTCTAGCAGCACCTTATCAAACTCTTCAAGAAACAAATTGTGCCGCGTCTGCTCTCAGCACAACTCCCGGGATGCAGGGAAAACATCCCGGGGGAGCTGCAGCCCCCGGGGGCTTTGCGAGCGGGCAGGCGAGTGCTGGAGCAGGCGTTGGTGCGGTTCTGCTCGCTCTCGGCTACCCCGTGGTGGAGGGTCACTGGCGGGTTTTGGACGTGTTTAACATGGTCCAGCCTCGGAAGGGGCATCCAGCCCCTGCAACCTCACAGATGCAAAATAAAAAGGGAAAAAAAACCCCAAAAAGGGGCTGAGGTGGCTTTAGGGCTTGTTTCTTACTCCTGGTGGGGGTGATCCTGCTTTTGTAGAGCTGCAGCCACGGGTTTCACCCCCAAAAACGCCAGCGATGCACACAAGGATGCAGATGACTGGGGAAGAGCACCTTGAAGCCATCCTCCACGGGGCCAGCGAGGAGCTAACGGGTCCTGGGGTTTGTAACCCCCTTTTCAGAGAGCTGTTAAGATGAATTTGGGCAGATTTATACACTTACTGATGAGGGCTGGGACTGGTCTCCTGCATTTATTATTTCTAAGCTATCATCTTCACTCAGTGTCCCGTTATGTCCATCACGATCAACCTTACGTCAAATTTTAAAGCCCCGACAAGAGCGATGTCACTGAGAGCATCAACCATTTCCATCAGCGTCACCTGGAGCAGCCAGATTGGAAACAAAAAAAAGTATAATTCTCCTTTTATTCCTTAACTCTCCCGTTTACTCTACGACACGCCTCTCAGACCGCTTTTTCCCTACGAAGAGCGCACGAGCGTGTTTTGGAGAGCGCTGCAAGGCTGGGTTTCGCTGCAGAAGCCTCTGCAAACAGCCACACCAGGCAAAAGCACTCCGGTATTAAATCCTGCCTCAGCTCCCCCAGCGAACTTTTATTTCCAAACATATACAATTTTTTTTAAGCACTTCAATATCAGCTATCACAAATAAATTCCAGCTTCAGACTAAGGGCGCTCTGCCCTTAATACTGCAAGCAGCGCTGCAACGGGTTCTCCCCTTCAGCAAAACCACTCCTTATCTTTCCTCCATCAGTGGGTGACTTTGTATTCGAGACCCCCTAAAATAAAATACCTTCCAGACCAAATATAGCACCGAATTGGCAAGATTCAGTCTTTTTGACCCCATTTTTAACCCCTTCTCAAATAACCAGAGAAACAGGCTGGCTGAACTCTCACTATTTGATCCTGAAACAGGAAATATTTTCTCCACTCAGTTTACACAAAGCAGAATAGACCAGCAGAGATTCCCATGTTGGTGGGTTTTTTGTTTTTTTTTTCATCCTGCCACTGAGTTGCCAAAATGTCTCCGGCTATTTGTGTCTCAAAGTTAAAAGAATCAACATATAAATATTTGGAATAGCTTGTCTAGGAGGGACTAACACTTCCAGCCTGGCAAAGCACTCCTGCCTGTACTTAGCATTAAGGATGTTAGTGGTTTACGGGCATGATTCAGCGGCTGCGGCGTGGCTGGAGATCAGCATCTTCCAGGACTGAAGCTTTAAATATAGAAATATTATTTAATTTTAAATAGCAAAAAAAGTTTTCCATGCTTCCAGATGTACATAAACCATATACATCAGCCCAGAGGGGCCTCAAAATTAAAGAATTATGCTATTACATTGCTGTTTGCTCGTGCATCTATCTTCCCCTATATATCCTATATGTTTGCAAAGCTGCTTTCATGCGTATCAACACCAAAACCACAAATTAACAGCAAGGGGGGCAGCTTCTTCTCAGTCACAGGGGGCTGCAGGAAGCCCAGACCGAGGTTTGGCCACACCAGGCAGGACGCAGCAGGTTTCGCCCGCGGGTTTGCTTTGCCATCATGCTGTTCCCTGCGCGCTTCCCTATTTGAGGAGTTTTTACATCCTTTATTTGGGGCACTTTGTTTTTTTTTTTTTTGCAATTTTAACTGCAAGGCCCGCCCAGCCAGCGGCAGGGAGACCCTAATGGGGCACCGACAGCCGAAGGCCCAGTGCTGACAGCATCCAAATTTTAACCGGCGCGTTCAGCCAGCCTACAGCCCACCTCGCGGCGAGCTCTGCCGCAGTGACCGCACACGCGGAGGATGCAGCGGAACGGGCCTGCCGGGAAGAGCGAAGCTGAGAAGTGTCCCCATCTCCATGCCCCGTCTGCTTCCGGAGCCTCCAGGAGAGGGTTATCATCCCCCAGGGCGTGCAACCCCCCCCCCCTCCCCAACCACCCATGCAGCACTCCAGATGCGATGCAATTCCACCACCCCCCACCTCCCCATGCGATGGGGCATGCAAAATCCCACATGCAAAAAAACTCGCCCGCGGTTCCCCATGCAACGAGACATACAAAAACTCCGTGCAAACTCCCGCCATGCAACTGGGCCATGCGACACCCACTGTGCAACTCCGCTTGCAGTCCGCCACGCAACCAGGCGTGCGAAACCCTGCGTGCGACCCCTCGGGCGAGATCCCACGTGCAAAGCCTCACCTGCACCCTCCCCGTGCAACCAGGTGTGCAAACCCCCCCTTGCAAAGCAGTGCGGGGAGCCTCATCCCCGTGCAAAAACATTTGTGCAAATCCCCCCGGAGCAGTCCCCCCCAGGGCAATGGGGTGTGTGAAATCCCATCTGCAGCCCCCCCACTCCCCGTGGGAGGAACCAGGGGGTGCAAACCCCTGTGAGCAGCCCACTCCAGGGCAATGGGGCATGCAAACCCCCACCTGCAGCACCCCCGTCCCCCGTGGGGGGAAGCAGGTGGTGTAAACCCCCACCTGCAGCACCCCCATCCCCCATGGGGGGAAGCAGGTGGTGTAAACCCCCACCTGCAGCACCCCCGTCCCCCGTAGGGGGAAGCAGGGGGGTGCAAACCCCCACCTGCAGCCCACCCCAGGGCAACGGGGCATACAAACCCCCACCCGCAGCCCCCCGTGGGAGGAACCCGGGGGTGCAAACCCCCACGAGCAACCCACGCGAGCATAACAGGGCATGCAAACCCTCACCGGCATCCCCCTTACCCGCCCCTCCCCCCCCCCCCCCCCCGCCGTGGGGGGGAAGCAGGGGGTACAAACCCCACCTGCAGCCCCCCGAACGCATACAACAGGGCACAGCAGGGCATGCATACCCCCCCCCCCCCCCTTCCCCGCCCCGCGTAACCGGTCACGCAACCTCCCACCCACAGCCCCCAACCCACGCAAGCGGGCGTGCAAAACGCCACGTTCAAAACGTCGGTTACAGCATCACGCAACCCCCCCGCCCCATACACAGCCGTGCAAAACCCTCCGTGCAAAACCCCCCCCTCCGTGTAAAACCCCCCCACGCGTGACCGCCCCACCGCCACGTGCAACGGGCGCGCGCGCGTCCCGGCGCGCCACTCCCGCCCGCGCGCACAAAGACAAACCCCGCCTCCCCCCCCCTTAACCTCCTCCCCGCCTTTAAAAGGCCGCGCCGCCAGGATGGGCAGCCCGATCAGCCAATCGTTGGCCCCCCCCCGCGGCGCGGCGGGGCCAATGAGAGGTGCGGCGGCGCGGAGGAAGCTCCGCCCCGGGGCGGGGGCGTGGCGGCGGGAGGGGGCGCCATGCGCCATGTCATGGAGGCTCAGTGTGCGAGCGGCCATTGACGGGGCCGGAGCTGCGTGCGGAGCGGGGCGGCTGCCCGCGGCGTTCCCTTCCCCGCTCCCGCTTCCCTCCCGCTTTCCTCACGGCGGCGGTGGCCGCCGCGGCACCAGCAGCGACCCCCGCCTCGCCTGGCCGCCCTCCCTCGCCACTGCGGAGCTGCGGGAGGGGGGTGGCGATGGAGATGAAGAAGCGCATCACTCTGGAGTTGAGGAATCGGGCCCCCGAGAAGGTGAGGGGCGGCGGGGCGGTGGGTCCGCGCTCCCACCCCCGCACCGGGTCACCACCGCCTCGGCCCGAACGGGCCCGGCCCCGAATCTGGGTCAGCCGGTGGCGCAGGAGCCCCGCGGGGCGCGGGCGGCGCTTCCGGGCCCCGGGGCGGGGGGCGGCGGGACCGGCGGCCCCCCACGTCCGTCCCCCCCCCTCCCCGTTCCCTCGTCCCTCCCTCCCACCCCCCGGGGCTGGCGGAGGGGGGGCGCGGGCGGTCGTGTGTCCCCCCCCCCGCCGGTAATCCCCTCCCGCCTCGCCGCCGGCCGCCTCCAACTTGCGAGCGCGGCGGTAGTAAACAGGTCACGGCGGCGGCGGCGGTGAGTCCGGCCTCGACCCCTTCTTTTCTGTCGATTTTAGTTAATTAATTTAATTTAATTTTATTTTTTGTTAAGAATTAATTTTGTTTGCTGCCCTTCCTGCACGGTGGGGAGAACTGGGGCGGGGGTGGGGGCGTCCCCACCCGGTTAACGAAAGCGGTGTCCTCCCGCCGCCAACTTCCCCGTTTCTGAGGGAAAATGCGAAAAAAGAATTAAAAAAAAATTAAAAAAAAAAAAAAGAAGAAAAAGGGAAAAAGCTGGAAATTGGGGAGCTGGCGTGGGCGGCCCCTTCAGCTTTCCACCCCCCGGGCGGGGGCAGGCGGCGGCGCCCTCCCCGTGGGCATCCCCCGGAGCCCCGGGAGGAAAGTCGGGTTCCGTGGGTACCGCCGCGACGCTGACCCGGCTCACGGCGGGGGATTTTGGGGCCAAACCGCTCGGAACTGTTGATGGAACGGAATTAGAATTAAGTTTAGGAGCGGCGGATACCTGCGGAGGCCATCGTGCGCTTCCAGCCGGCGGCTCCGGCGGGCGAAGGCGTGAAGGTCCCCGACAGTGCTCTGTACAACTTCGTGCTGCTCCGGAGGAATCTTTCTGGGGAAAAAAAGAAAAAAAAAAAAAGCCCAATAAAACAACAGTGAGACTTTACGTGACGCTGGCTGTCCTGGTTTTAGGTAGAACAGCAAAGGAAGAGTCGCCTCGTTAATGTTCTTTCTAAATGAGTGGTATGTTCCGCTGTAGATAAAATAATTTAAAATTGATTTGGCGACTCCTAGTTATCGCTTCTCAAAGTACGTGACCTGTATTGATTATCTAGTTGTTCTAGTGGCTTTGGCACGAGGAAATTATTTAATCGGGCTTAATTAACCTGCAGAACTCGCTGCTAAAATAATCGGGAGCCCAAAGGTTTAGTTCAGGAAGAAACTGGATGCTTTTGTAGCTTTGGATACGCAGAGTGAAATTATTAGACTTTAGAGACAAGTTAGCAGTGCAGTTGGGCAGGAGGGCAGCTCGTACCCCAGGCTGCGGTGGCGCTATCGGAAGCTATAACAGTGCCCGTGTATAAAATTTGGGGTTAGATGGCAGGATTTGCAGAATTTGAAGCGTGCTCAGGGGAAGGGAAACTTCTGCGAACTTTTATTTTTTTTAAACAGGCGGGTGTCAGTGATTTCGGACCGCAAGTTTAGTCTAAATTTAAACCAAACCCCAACAGATATTTAACAGTCTCCGAGTTGTGGTTTAGATGAAGCGTGCGGTTTTTTTGGCGCTCATTAAACTGACGAGCGGCTTGCTGTGCTGTTCGAAGGTGACGGAGTTGGTGCTCGACAACTGCCGATCCAGCAACGGCGAAATCGAAGGTCTGAATGATTCCTTTAAAGAACTGGAGTTCCTTAGCATGGCCAACGTAGAGCTGACGTCGCTGGCCAAGCTTCCCACGTTGAGTAAGCTCCGAAAGGTACGTACTCTCACGTGCCAGTGCTTTGAGAAGTCAAAGTTGTGGGTGATGGCCCACGGTTGTGCAGTTCGGTGCTTGCGGTTGACCTGGCGTGGCGCTGGCGGCGCGTTAGGAGGCGGCAGGCCTGGGAAACCATGCCACGGTCCAGCTACCTTCTTATTTTTATAAGATCTGAAATTGTTTTGGGTGTCTCCAGTTAATTATGGCCAAATTTGGTTTGGTCAACGACTCTTAGGACAATAACTGCTCGGGTATTTAAAACACGAAGGTGGGCGGTGACTTGGGGAGTGCCGGTGGTGGGTACCGGGCCGGTCGGTGGCGTGGAGGGCCGTGGCTTAGCGCTGGCTTGGCAGGGTTGGGTTAACGGTTGGACTTGAGGATCTTGAAGGTCTCTTCCAACCTAAACGACTCGTAGGTTGCACGTTGCTGGCGGAATGAAGGCTTGCGGAGAATCCCAGTGTTGTGTATTCTATTAACTTTAAACACGGGTATCCCAACCCCTGAGACTTTAAGAAGTATTTTCTCATTCTCAAAGTAAACCAAAAGGAACTTTTTAACAGTCAAAGCGGTAACACAACCAATGTTTGTCAACTGGGGGCACTCTTCAAAAGTGTTCAGCTTTGGGATTAAAGGAAGAATGATTAAAAATGATGCGGGTCTGAGTCTCATGGTACGAAGCCAACTGTTCAATGAGTTATTTTTTTTCCCTGTATAATAGTTGGAGTTGAGCGACAACATCATTTCAGGAGGCCTGGAGGTCCTTGCAGAAAGATGTCCAAATCTCACATATCTAAATCTAAGCGGCAACAAAATCAAAGATCTTGGCACTGTGGAAGCTCTTGTAAGTACGAAGTGAGAGGGGCTAATGGAAAATTGAAATCTAATAAATACTATTTTTTTATCAAGAATAAATTAATATTTTTTTTTTCGCGATGGAATGGTACAACCTTAGCTGTAAGGGCTGTGTCTGAGGCGGTTTTCCAGGCACGGTACAGAGACAGCACATGGCGGGGGGGGGTTAAACTGGTGCGATGTAAGAAATCGGCGAGTACAAAGATACAGCGTGAATGTTCTCGCTGCTCATGTTCCTTTTCAGCTGAAAGGCATGCGAAACGCAATTTCTTTTCTTACCTGTCATATGTTCTCTATATTATATATTTATATTTCTCATCAGCTCAGGAGGAATGGGTTCTGCCGTGTTTTAGGTTTGCCCGTATTCCGGTTGGTCCCGACTCGATTAACTCAGTGTCACGGTTATTAGAGATGGCGCTTGGAAACGTCCCGCTGTAAAATTCCTTCTGTGGTAGCAGTGGGATGGACTGAACAGGAGATTTTTGAGCTTCTGTTTTGTCTTTGAAAGAAAAGTAGCCAAGTTATGTCTTGCTAATCCTCTTGTGTTCCTTTGTTAAGGTACAGTTTGTCTAATAAGCAACTGCCTTAAGCTTTCGTTAAACTGTGAGGTGATTAGAACGTGTGTGAGGCGGCCGGTCAGGAGCAAACCTGGAAAGCAGCAGGAGCAGGTCATGGACACGGAGGAGGAACCTGCCGGCGCCTGTCACTGCCTGACCCGCGCACCCATTTTTCTAGCTGATTATTTTATTATTGTATTTATTAGAACTTTGCGACAGACTGCATATTTTTAAAACTGCTCGTAAAGATTCTTCGTCTGCTTTAACAGTACTTTAAGCCAGCAGTTAATAGAGCAAGTAAAGCCGTCACAGTGCTCTGTAGAAGAAACGCTTTTATTTAGATCTTAGGTGCTTGCCGAGCCGTGCAGGTGGCTCGTTCAGGCTGTGTGTAAAGTCTCAAAGGTGGGAAAAATCACCGTGGGTTGTCTAGTCTTTATTGTTTGGAAAGCAAGTTCTGTAGTGTGGTTATAAATCCTACCAAGCGCCTCTTGCTTGCGCCTCACAAGATGCGCCTGTAATTAAATCAGTCAAACTGTTTACCAAAAGGCTGCCGGAGTTGCTAAGTTTTTGCCCAGGATTGCCCGAACAAAAATCGGTGATGCAAACAAAAAGCAAACGCAAACACGTGTTCCGCAGTCTGTGCGAGGTGGTCTGGTGCTTCAAGGGTGTGTTGGGCGTGCTGCAGGCGCGCTGTGGAGTTGATCTGTAAAAGCGCCTTCATTAGGAGTTCCGACTACTGCGAGCAAGCTTCTGCGCTGTGTCCTGGTTTGAGACCTAAACCACGACACGGTGAAGTTTGTATTTAATGGGGAGCAAAATACTGAATAGAGAAGAAGGGATGGGGACAAAATCAACTCTGGCGATACGGTTAACTGTGTGTGGGTCGTGATTGCACTGTAACTTGAAGTTCTGCATCAAGAAATAGGGGGGGAAAAAACCCTTTTTCATTTATTTTCAGCAAAATCTCAAAAACTTGAAGAGCCTTGACCTGTTCAACTGTGAGATTACGAACCTCGAGGATTACAGAGACAGCATTTTTGAGCTGCTTCAGCAAATCACATACCTAGATGGCTTTGATCAGGAAGATAACGAGGCACCGGACTCAGAAGATGATGATGATGAGGGTAACTTCCTGAAATAAACTCTGCATAGAACTAGCATGCTGTAATAAAGATGTAAATGTAGCGCGGGGTATAGTGACTTTTTGAATGCTCTAGCATGATTCTGTGCTCGTATTTTTTTGAAGCGCAGACTTCTACAACTCGGTTGGTATTAATGCACTGTGATACAGAAGGCAAACTCCTGTCAGAGGTTTTGAGTGTTCTTGCGGAAGCCTTCTAAGTTTGAGGAAATTTGACTAAAGATAATGGTACAAAGATATATATACTCTCAAAATAAGTTGTTGCCAGTAGTAAAGCACTTTGGCACTACTGAATGG
This sequence comes from Pluvialis apricaria, assembly GCA_017639485.1. Taxonomy (NCBI): domain Eukaryota; kingdom Metazoa; phylum Chordata; class Aves; order Charadriiformes; family Charadriidae; genus Pluvialis; species Pluvialis apricaria. The sequence continues at coordinate 2,295,585 of CM030033.1, forward strand.
TACAAGGTGAGGCAACAAACACATTTTCTTGTATGAAAAATTATAATTTAACTGTTTTCTTAATGGCTTCAGTCCCGTGCTCAAGTATAATACATTTTTTTTTGTTGAAAAAATACGTATAGTTCCTTTTGGTCTGACCTCGGTTGTAGTCATTAACAAGGCCATTCCTACATCTTTTTCCGTTGTTACCCAATTGAAAACGAAACCTGTAGGTAAAGGTCTGTCGGTGTGGGGCTACGAACTCTGCGCTGATGTGATTGCAGGAGCAGTGCGTGTGCTCTTCTTCAAACACACTTGGCTTAGCAGATGACTGACACACTCAAAGCTCTTCAGAAAAAAAACACATCCAAAATGTGTTAGCAGATCTGATGGGCTGCTGTTGTTGATGCAGCGTCTCGTGCATGTCTGCGTTGTAAATACCCACACAAATAACCAGCGAGATTGGGGCTGGATCTGTTTGTGACAGAGGTTTCTCGGTGTGTTCTTTGTGCCTTTACCGATGAGCTGGGAGCCGCCACTGCGGCGTGCTGGGTCGTGGCTGTCAAGGGGCTGCTGGCGAGCACTCAGGCACATCAAAGTTTGGAAGCCTGTGTTTGAAAGAACTGATGAAGGCCATGTACCTGATACTTGAAATGTGAAAATAAACCCAATATTTGCAAATAGATTAATAGGTTATTAACTTGAAAACGAATTTAAGTGTTAAATCACCTTCTCATTTCTTGTAATTCACTTAACGGAAACTGTGAAAGTGATTATATGCTCCAGACATAGGAATGAAATGAGAGATCATCTCTCTGGAACTGTAGGTGTTTCATAGTTACTGGGAAGTGATTAAATAACAGATACAGGTGATACGTTAAGCTGGTTTTGCCTTTAAATATTTTAGGGTTTGGTTCTATAGAGAAACCTCTCTTCCCCTTCCACTGACTGAATTTTCAGCTCCCTTGCAGGAGTTTGCATACGTAGCTGCTTCAGGCATTGGGAATTTTAGCTGAGACTTGTGATGCAAAAACATTGGTAGGCTTTCTTTAGGGGAAAAAATTACAAAGATTAACTTCATTAAAATCATACTTGTTCGCCAAGTGTTGCCTGCATTTAAAAAAAAAATTAAAAAAAACCCCAAACCCTTCTGGAAAAGAAGTTACAACTAGCTTGACCTGACCTATACGAACTTGCATAAAGAGGAGTTAATGAAACTTACAGTTATACAGATACCCTAAAAGTTATCCTGCATTTCAGAAGGAGACGAAGATGACGATGATGAAGATGAGGATGAAGCTGGTCCTCCAGGAGAATATGAAGAGGAAGATGATGAAGATGACGGAGGTTCGGATTTGGGGGAAGGTGAAGAGGAGGAGGAAGTTGGTCTTTCGTACCTGATGAAAGAAGAGATTCAGGTAAAGTTTGTAAATTCTACCAAATCCAAAAAATGAAGAAAAACTGCCTACAGACCTCTGTGTTAATTAAACCTGCAAACACAGAGCGTACAAATGCAGGGTAGATGCAGTGAGAGATTTTGGAGGGAACGCTGCTGTCACTGAAATCAGTGTTGACTGGGACATGAGTGGTGGCTGTCAGCTATGAAGATGCTCCTGGCTGCCTTCCAAGGCTCCGTTCGCTGTTATCCCACCCCTTAACGTTGCAGGGTGGTAGAGCCTCTTTATTCTCTGTAAGCTAAAGAAACCGTTCTCCCCAACGTTTTGGAACTACGCGCTACTACCAATTAAATTGTCAGAATAGAAATACATATTAAGTCGAATAAATTAATTTCTTTTGGAAAACCAAAGAAAATACCTTGGCCTTGCGAAAGAAGAGAATGAAGTAGCAATGAGTTACCAGTACTTCAAGAAAAATGAAACAAAGGAGAAGTCTGTGTTTTTGCTGTAATAAATGTTTTTTTTTACCACACAGACATTCGAAAATGTTCTCAGTGGTGGTGTGAAAAGCTGTGGAAAATAGCCCACAGGATCTTTAAGGTAGTACTGTGCTAAAAAGCAAATAGAGGAGTATTAAGAAAATACACACATTTTACAAGGTTATGAATAGATTCTTGTAGATATGAAGTGGTCACGCCTAAATGCTTATTGGGTGGAAGTAAAACCCAGGAGTGCCCTCTTGGTATTCTTTTTAGGGTTTCCGAGGGAGAATGTGTGGATTTAGTGTGCAAGGCTGTGCAAGCAGCTCACACGTTTCAGATGAAATAAACCCTGTTGACATCACTTCCATTACTGTTACTTTTGATAAGAGTTTACATCCTATCAGCTGCATTTCACAGGGCGTGCAGAAAATCTTGAGCTGAACTCTTTGGTGCTCTTCATTTTGTTCTTGTCACTAGCGCTCGTATCATTTGCTTAGAAATGTAACTTCGTTCCTGCCTTAATACTCTGAAGAGGTAATGGCTGTAACACAATTAATGAAGCTAAAACTAAGTAAATCTCTTTTGAAGCCGAGACCTTAGAGACAGTTCTTTGGAAAAGGAACAAGAGGCGACTAGGAAGAATATCAGGAATGAATTGTGTGTGGTCGTTAGTTTATGTATATGCTCTGCAGGTGAGGTGGCTAGGAATTGTCACACACAGCCGTGACAGTGTTAGGGGAGTTCAGAGCCGTGGCCCTTCTGGTGGTGGTGCAACAAAACCAGACACTGAGTTTGTGTTTTGCATGCATTTAGGTAAGGAACAGGTGGCGGTCAGGGTGAAGTATGTAAAGTTTCGAAAGAGTTCTAGTCCGCTAGCTTTTCCCTGTATTTTGGAAAATTGAATCGTGCACCATTCCAATTGTAATGAATTAATCCAGAGCAGTTTCCAGTTCCCATGGTCTAAGGGCAAATGTCAGCCGGGCTCTCTAAGGGTTTCACGTTTTCACTTGTTACATTACTCTGTGTGTAAAATTTGATGTAGCAGATGGAGACAAAAATAAGACTTCAGTTCGTCTTCAAGGCTTGACGTGGTACCAGTAGGGCAGAGCTCTTGCACCATTGTTTAATTTTCTGGGGCTGCTAATTGTTAATTGGTTTACATTTTTCAGCTAGCAGCTTGAAAATAAACACAGAAAAAAAAAACCCAACAACTTAATTCATTTGACGTAGAAACAATAATTTTGTGAAGATATTAACTATTGTGCTTTCTCCTCTTCCTTGTCCTTTAATGACAGTGGGTTAAAAGGAAAACTAAAGCTGTTTTGTCATCTCTGTCTGCTGTCGTGGCCTCTTCAGTTAATTTTGCAATAACTTACTCTTGAGCTGGCGTAAGGTAGTGATAAGTGGGAAGAACAAAGAAACGAGAATACTGGGCCAGATAATACCGGGGCTGGGTGATTCAACGCGCTGCAGTGCGTTTGGCTGCCCGTCCTTGTACAGCTGTCCAGTTACAAAAAGTAAATGTGGAATGTGACCTCTGAACAGAGTGAGTGGGATTTTCTGAATTTCTGCTCAGGATCAGCATGTAAGCAAAACTTAAATAAACGGCAATTTAAAAAGTATTTCACAATTTTTGTAAAGGATGAAGATGATGATGATGACTATGTTGAAGAAGGAGGTGATGAGGAGGAAGAAGGTAAGTTCTCAAGTTACTGAAGCTGTGACTAAAACAACCGATTCTTTATAATTCTCTAACTTTGCAAGTTTGGGATGTGCGCTTTAATGGCGTAAATCGCTGGCTGGTCTGTTTCTGAAGGTATGTGAGGTATTTTAGGAACGGTTTAAGCAAGAGCTTGAGCAGGTAGTAAAGTAGCTGTGCAGTAGTCAATATTTTTTTGTCCGCTCACTTGTAAAATAAAACTAAAGAAGAAATGAGAGTTTTCAATGTCTGTTGTTGAAGCAGTTTTCTAAAATGAAAGATACTGCATCTCCTACACAGGTAGGAATTTTAATTTTCCAATGTGGAGAGGAGAGGGACTCTTCCGTATGCCTTGCAAATGTTATTTATACATTTAAAATACCTTGTTTTGTGCAGCAGTGGCTCCACTGGCAAAGCCCTGGCAGCAGCAGTAGCGGCTGTAACTTTTCCCTTTATCAAGCTGAAAGCAGCTTCTCCAGTAAACCTTTCTTCAGAGGCCAGCTCCACCAGTATCTTGTCTAAGGGCTTAGCTAGTGAGCCTAATTGTATTCTTTCTATCTAGTCTTTTTATCAATGGTTGGAACTTCTTAATTTCATCAATTACTGTTTTAATGTCAGGCATGCATAATAGTCAAAAGCTTGCAAAAAAAAAAAAAGCCGGTGTGTGTGGTTCATGCTGCGTTAAGACAGTGCCGCGTATCAAGTGTCCGCAAGAAGTGGCGTTCTTGCAGGCTGATGCTGCTCCTTTGGTATTTTTCAGAACGTAATGTTCAGTTTGCAAGAAATGGGTTAGTTGAATATATTTTTTTCCATAAAATAACTTTATCTGATATTTTAAAAAGGACCTGCAAGAAGTTAATAGGGACAAACATATTGCTCATTCTTTTTCGCACCTTGTTTGAGGTTTCCAGGTGCTCAGGGTAGGGACCAGCCTTAACTTCGATGCTCCTACTCTGTTCTGGACCACTGGAACAGAAGTTGCTCTCACGGCAGAAGGCATATTCTTGGTTCTAGTGCAGATACCAGCGTACTCTGATCTGTGGGTGGGTGGCTTAGCTGTGTGCATCTCTGTGTTCCGAGTGGTGAGATAAAGACACCAGACAGGAGTCCACTGCTACTACCACTTAATGCCTGCTAAAGGCCCTTCCAAAAAACCATCAAGCTTCGTCTTAAAATTAGCTGGCTTTTCCTCTGTGCTTTTCTTGCTACGGGGATCTCCCAGAAGTTCACTTTTCTAATGGTTAGGAACTGTGTCCTAATCTTCAAACTATCCCTAGCAGCAGAGTTCTGTATTAATCCTGAAGTCTGTGTAGACTGTGGACAAATTCTAGAATTTCTCACTAGACTAGTCCCCGTCTCCTCTGTACGCTTGGCTTAACAGAGCAGTTTTTGGAGATGTGTCTTGCACTTGAAAAAAACGAAATTCTCTAGTAATGCTAATTCTTCACTGATTACAAATGCAGCCTTTGAATCTATTAAGACAACAAAGCAGGCGGTCAGGATGGCTAATTAGCCAGGAAATGACTGCTGGAAAATAAATCTATTAGATCTGACAAAATTGCATTTCATGATTTCACCACAAGAGCGCATAGTCCACTGACTGAATTAAGCATATTTCTAAGAATAAGCTCAAAGATGTTTATGCAAGATGCTTATATCAGTTTGTCATTGGAGAGAGAAGGGAGCATGTTTCACTTGGTATCTGCAGAAACTGCTGGGGTTTGGGCAGGGCGTGTGCAACCTCTAAAAACTAAAGTTAGGGAGATAGAGAAATGTCATGTCCATTTTAGTTCTCAAATATATGTTGAACAGAAACACTTTTTTATAAATCTACTTCGTATCAATAATTCCTGTATGGAACATCATATGCTTATCTTGAACTTAGCTTCATACAGCCTGCATGAATTATTCAGAGTAATGTAAACTGATTGTTTTTTGAGAGCCATAAGCAACACAGAGCTGTTACAGTGGGGAATGCATTAACTACAAACAAATGGTAATCTATTTCAATTACCTTTTCTATAAGTATAACATTACATTTATGATGTCTGAGCAGAACGTAACGAGATGTCTGCGTACCTCTCTTCCTTAGCAGAGGGCATTCGCGGGGAGAAGAGGAAACGAGAGCCTGAAGACGAAGGCGAGGAAGAGGATGATTAATTTGTTATAGACACAAGTAGGACCAGACTCTTCAGTTACAGAATACGCAATAGTGATTATGCAGATCTGTATGTCTCCATGTACCATAGATGTCCCTACAGAAGATAATATGTTAACTTTTTATAGGAGAAGTGTGGTTTTACTATTCTTGCCCTTTTTATCATTCCAAATAAGATATAATAGCCTGTTAGTGAACCTATATGTAGAAACCAATTTTCAGCCCTATAATTACTGAAGCCATTGTCAAGTTTTTCCCCCTAGACTTTTATTTGGAGCTCTTTAATTTCATACAAGCTTGCTGTGTTGGTCATCATTAGCCCAGAGATAAAACACCCTTTTCAACATGGGTTTAATATTGTGAATTTCCTTCAAGATTATTTAAAGTTTTTATACTTAAAAAGCTGAACTCAAAAATGCTATATGGCAAATTCTAGTCTCTCTCAAATGAGATGTTGACTGTAGTCCGAGTTTACCAGGGATTCTATTTGAAATCGACAACTAGATTACACCTTTATTTCAGCTTTTTAAAAGGTGACTCCTGTAATATTTTTTTTTTTAAGTCTTCTACCCATTTTGTGCGTTACGTTGTAAAGCCTTTGTGGGTTTGAGAAGATCTTTTTTTTTTTTTTGCCCCCTGCTTTTTCCGATGTTCAGTGTTTGCTGGAGTATTCACTAGATCCCTTCAAGAACGTATCGTGGCAAACGGAAAGGGTTGTAATCTGTAAATTTTCTCCAAAACACACAGCTATTGCAGGTATTAACAAAAGCAAATAATGTGTAGTTGTAAACCATTTCGCTAGAAGTCTCTGTTAAACTTCCACTCACTTCGCTCTTGCATTGTCATTTTGGGAATTCTGCAACAATCATGGTGTTTGGCTATAAAATATATGCATTTCTAATGCAGAAGTTAACGGGTAACTCCTTCAAGCACATTTTTTTTCTTTTTCAAACCACCCCCCCACTTTTATAGAATCATTGAAGGGGGAAGGATGAACATAAGTTAGTCTTTCTCGCAGGTCACCTTTTAAACTTTTAAAATCTGGTTGTAGGCAAAACATTCAAGTTCGTGTATAATACTAGTTAATAGTTTAGGGTTTTTATATCGAATGGCTGCAGAAACTTGTTCCATTGCATACGGTCGGTGGCACGTACAGGAGACATGCAGACAAGCGTTTTTTCTAGCAGCCCGACTGCGACCAACAGGTCTTAATAATTTTGCCCCAATGGATTCATGTTTTCTATTTGAGCCACTGCGAAACAAGTTCAGACATAGAGCATTCCTCTTTCAGTCATGATTTGGACTTAAAACAGTAGTCTTGATATAAAACTAATTTACATTGTTTCACGTAGGTACTGAACCAAATATCACACACAGCTTTATTCAAGAGACTTATTTTTATATCTGTCTTGGCTGACGATAGCTGCCATTAAACTGGGGGAGACACCGAGGGTGGGGAAGAGGGAGATTCCTGGACCTAAGTCAGAGTCAGTCATCCGTAGATCGGTTACCTGTGAATATTTAATAGGTATTTCACACACTAGCAGACTTTAAATGTGACTTCCAACTCTTAAATCAAGTTTAGATACTGCAGGGTTGAAGTTCTGCAAAGCCCAATTTCTTGTGTGTGTGGGTTTTTTTCCCCCGAATAGAGCCTTAAATCATAGTTTCTCATGTAGCTGTAAAGCATAGCCAGCCATTAAAGGCGTCGGAACGAAACGAGTCAGGCAGATGGCAATATACTTGGAAATGAACTGACTAAATGGGTTTTGCATTTTTTAATGAATATCTGTAAAGACACTAGAAAAGTAGTGGTAAAACTACATTTGCAACCACAATCTAAGTTCCTGTGTTTGTGTATGAATACTGAATGAATAGAAACCTTAGGTAAGTGCACATCCTATCTTGTCATGGAGGCTCTGTGTTCAAGGCAGTTGCTTTGTGCTCAGCTTTGAGATAGAAAAGTGTGTTTTCCCATCTTGCTTTTTTTTTTTTAGTCTTGGCGAATGATTGAAACCTTTTATTTATAAGCGTGTACTTTAAAGTACCTCATTGTCAGGGTTTTCCTTAACTGTCTTTTACTGATGCATATAGAATTAGTTCTAAATGGGGAAAAAAAATAATATCTATTTTGATGGATTAAAGTTATTTGAGTACTGGTCTTGTTTCAGTAAGCGAGTCCAACTTTGCCATTGGATGAGCTAATTGGACAAAAGAGAATAAACTCAGACGGGGTTAGCAGAGCTGCCCCAAGATAGACAGACTTAACGCTTCCTAAAACCAACTTGCAGGGTCGTGCATCAGCCGCTACATCTAAAAATCTGAGCCTCACCCAAAACTTCCCAAGTAACTTTGTCTTTTCCTCAGTGTCACCATCTAAGTATAGTTTCCTACTTGTCAGCTTGGCATGCAATTAAACAGCATAGCATTTTTTTAAAAATAAGTAATACAGAGCCTCCAGATAACTTTTGAAACTTTTTTGCTTGGTGGGTGGTCTTTTCATGCAAATATGTAAGGGTGGGTTTTATATTTTGTAGAGGTTTTGTCCTATTTTAATGCTCTTTGTATGGCAGTATGTATATAGTGTGTTTCGGTTCCTTATCAAACTCTTTCCTTAAACTTTGGAGTAACTGATTTTGTGCAACTGTGTTTTGAATAAAGCCATGACAGTGTTAAATTAAAGAAAACAACCCTGCAGCACTCTTCTGATAATTTTTAGTTGTAACAAAACATGTTTCCTCCCCACGTGTGCTGTAAATTTTAAATTAAAAAGTTTTCAAACCGAATTATTTCAAATAAATTGAGACTATTGTATTGGATTACTTCTTTTAGTGTGTACAGCTGCGGAGAACGTGGTATTTCTTAAGGAATGGGGTAAGAGGTAATTGTTCTTCCCTGTTATCTTTTTGTTATTGGGGAAACCTGCAGAATTGTGCAGCTTTTTGGGGCTAGAACTTGGACTTTATGGTACTCTAGTTCTCAGTCACAGTAGAGGAGGGATGCTATGGAAAACCCAAGGGATGTCTGGATTTGCAGATGAGTTTAATGTAGAAGGAGTGTTGGAGCTGACAGGGCTTTTGCATACTGTAGAAATCAATACCATTCGGGTGTAGCTGAGCTATGCAAGTCTGGCTGAGTCTTAAGAAACAAAAATGAAAATCAAGAGCCTGGTTGTATTTTGCTTTTCATAAATGCTGACATAAGTGCCCAACAGCCCGAGCTGCAAGTCCAATGCTGTCCTTTCAGAGTAGCTGCCTCGGTCTGTGTGGATTACTCCTCATTTGAGAACAATGTTTAAAAAAAAAAAAAAAAAGAGCTGATTCCTCCTATACAGCTAGACATAGCATTGTTTTTATTTTGGGATTAGTCCAGCTTTCTTGGCAAAAAAATCCCCTGGATGCACTTGAGAAAGCTAGTAACTAAACAGGCTTTTCTTATACTAGATGAGTGATTAGCCAAGAAATGGGTGGTGGTTTTCTGGGATTTCTTTTTATTTATTATTTTTTTTGAGTATGGGGAGGAATTGCCTTTCCATCTAAAGCCCCACATTGCCTGCTCGTTCCCTATGCATCTATTTGCCCACCGGAGTGAGACCAAACTGGGAACCTGAGATTCAGGATTGTTTTTAACAGAAGTTTTGTCTACCTTTTGTGGATACTGGTGGGTTTATGTTAAGTAAAGCCAGGCTGTTCCATTCTGGTATATGCATGGCAAAGGAGATGAGAAGAAATTCAGTGCTGTGTAGGCACGTCTTCAAAAATCAGGAAAAACTTGAGGCGTGGGCTGACGGGCTCCCAAGCTCGTTCTGTTGGGAGGTGAGCAGCTTGTCGTGACCTGCCATAAAACCACCTTTCTCCCTGGTTTAAAACACACCTCTGCCGCTGCAGTAGTCATCTGTCCGGCTGCCGGAGGCGAGATGCTCCACACGGCCGGGAGATGTGCCCGCTCCCCGCCCCGGCGGCTGCCAGGGACGGAGGGAAGCCTACCGCTCTCCAAAGGCTAAAGCCGCACCAGGCTGCTGTCTCCAGCGGAATCCCAGGGGCTCTGCTGTCCTCCATTTTGTCGCAGTGAGGGGAAGCCCTGCTGGCGGGCGGCCGCGCTGCTTCCTCCCTCCTGCCCCTTCCTCCTCTCGGAGCTTTTGTGTTTTGTCGCCCCTTCTTTCTCTTGCCCGCCCCTCTCGGCCCTTATCTCCCCCTTCCAGTTGCGCTGCTTCCCCTCCCCTTCCTTCCTCAGGGGTCGGGACGCCTCAAGAGGCGAATGAGTGCCGGGGAGGGGTCGCCTCCATCTTCCCCCTCCCCGCCCCGCCTGAGGGGGCGCGCGGGGCCCCGGAGAGCGGGAAACCGTTGGCCACGGGGTTCCCCGACTCCGGGCAGCAGGGGCCGAGCCCGCCGCTGATTGGCTGAGATTTGCCGCAGTTCCGCCCCCCCCCCCCCAGCAGCTTCCACCTCACGGTCCTTCCCCCCCCCCCCCCCCAACGGTCGTTCCCCAACGGTCGCTCCTCAACCGTCGGTCCCCAACGGCTCCTCACGGCTTCTCTTCGCCTCCCCCCCGCCGCAGAGTCGCCCCTTCATGGCGGGCTGGCGGGGAGGGGCGCCCAGAGAGGTGAGGGGAGGGAGAAAGGTCCCGAGAAGTGCCCGAATTCCGTCTTCCACCGGGCTCTGTCTGCCCCCTGCCCCCGCCAGAGGGGCTTTTCCTGTCAGTTGGGGCGGGAGCTCTGTGCCGGCGGTGGGTGGTGAAGAGCAGAATGTGGTTCCGAGTCCAAATACAGGGGGGCGGAAAAGAAAAAAGTGTAAACCGTAATCCCAAAGGTTTTTCTTGACGTCATGTGTGAGAAAGGAGAAGTGTAGCTGGACTTTGGTACAAATGCTCAGCGTGAAAATGTGGAAGAAACTCTTCCCTAGTTAAAACCCGGTAGCTAAAGAACTCTTTAAAGCATTTATTTTTGAAGGAGCTCGTGCTGCAATGTAGTTCATGTGTCTGTTACCCAAATTTGGTCTGCTCTCCTGAGGTAATGTGGCACAAGTTACCAGCCAGATTTCCCCAGTTCTCACCACCTTCCCCACAGTAGCTATCGCCTCATTTCAGGTCAATCTGATGTGGTCGCTGTCCCAAAAAGCATTTTGGGGGAACTTTTTGTGAAAGCAGGTGTCTGGGTCAAGGGGAGCGATGGTACGGGTGCTCCTGCCGAGGGAAGGGGTAATCAACTCGCTCTTCGTTAGCAGGGCACGGATTTGAATGCGGGATTGTGGAAATCCAGTTTTGCCAGTTGTGTTTCTCAGGAAACTCCTCCACTGCTGTTGCCTCTGCAGGTCCCATCAGGTGAAGATATTGTCCTGTGTTACACGTGTCTGGTAGCAGATATCACAACCCTCCTGGTCATGCTTGTGCGCTGTCTTTAGACCTGCCTAGGACAGGCATCCTTTTCTCTTAGCAACTATTTTAACCGTAGTGCAGGTAAGACTGATACAAAAGGGTTTTCTTTCATCCGTAACGTAATCAAGAACTAACAGGACTATCCCATGCCGTTCCCACACATTCCAAGATGATGAGTTAGCCTTTTTTACCCCTTTACTCCCCCCCCAAACAAAATTAGTTTTAAAAAATCATACTGTTGAGGATATGAACCCACCAGGGTCTGTCAACGTCTGGCCTTGAGGGAGTTTGCTTTCAAGTTTCTTCATCTGTATTTTGATGTGATAAAGGAGAAGCTGATATTCTCATGTAAACACACGAATTCAGGAATTTGGGCTTGGAGAAAAGTGTAAAATACTGAGCTGTATGGTGAAGTAATGAGAATTATCAAAATGAAAACTGCCACGTTCGACAGTAAACAGAGAGCACTGTTGATTTTGGCAGCAAGAGTTGTTGCTGTATACTAAAAAAATACACACCATTTTGATCATAAACATTACAAATGTCTGAACCAAAGAATGAGATCAGTTTAGAAGTTAGGGGATACAAACAACTCTTAAATTATTTTTACTTCTCTTCTGATTCTGAGTCTCTTAGTTGTGCTTGGCGTTGCAGCCTGGGTAAGATTATCTTGTATTGTAAGTGCACACTCCCTGCTCCCCATTTGTTGTTCATCGATCAGCAGGACTGGCCCAAATGGAGAGTCGGGGCAAGCAGCTGCCCTGGGGTAGCAAAATGCACAGGATGGGAACAGAAAAAGTCGGTGACAGCAGCTGCTTTGAGCAGGATGGCAGAAAATTGGTTTCTGCAGAGAACAGCCTGGGGCAGTGAAATTTCTGGTGCTACTCCTGTTGGGTGATTTTTCACTGGACGTATAGCTTTATCTTCTGGGGAACAGCACTCGTCTGGTTTTTAAACTTTATAGTTCATAGTACGCTTCTGTTTCTGCTTGGTATGTGTCTCATTAAAAAAAAAAAAAAAACAAAAACCCAAACCAAAAAAAACAGCCCCCAAAATAATTGAGGAAACCCTTTCTTCATGCTTTTAATTTAACTGCCAAAAATGAAGGAGAATCCAAAAATAAATGTACAGCCACAACAACAAACCGAAAGAAAACCACAGTATGCATAAAGGCTGGGAACTCTTGGCACGGAGGAAAAGGAGTCTGTTCTAGGAAAAAAATGACCACAGGCCTTATATATGGGTCTGTGTTGGGAAAAAAGAGATATTTTTCCTATATTAATATAATATGTTAAAATGGTATGTTTGATGTGCATTTCCTTCTACAGTAAAGTTAATTCAAATAAAATAATCATATTGATGAGTAGCAAAGGAGAGTTCCTCAGCTCCTCCTGGCTGAAGCATTAATAGTTTCTGTCCATTAAGACAGAGCTGTACAAACAGCCTTTATTGAGGTCCCTGGAGAGGTTCCTCAAGCACGGCTAAAGGTACACGGGGGGGTTTTACCCCAACCTGCTCAGCACAGTGTAATTAGCCAGTTCCAGTTCTGCCTCACTGGGCAGTCCCTACATGCCCTTTTCACGCCTCGAAACTGCAGTGCCATGTCACAGCTGTCCCCAAGAGACCCGCAGAAGAGGAGGGGACACGGGCTCTCCAACAGGCGTGTAGCAGACATCGTACAGCTCAGATTGTGCGAGATAAGGGAAAATGAAAGCAAAAAAGAAAAGGGTCCCAGTCTACAAAAAATGACACCTCTGCACAGTCAGTGGAGCATGAGCAGCTCCGCCAGACAGCAGTGCTTCACGTCACTGCTGCCAGTCCCTTCCTCAAAGAGCCTCTCGCTTTCCATCAGCTCTGAAGGCAGTCCGGAGAGACTACCCTCCGCAGACTAAAGCTATCCTCCCTAAGTGGTCCTCCGAAGTGGCTGCTTCGTATATTAAGATGTTTTTATTGTTGATTTTCACCATGGTATTTCAGAGTAAAATTCTGTTGTGCTGTTATTTCTCAGTTTGCTTGTTTTTTATTAGTTAGAGCATGATAAGGAACACAGACTACAGGAAAACATAAATTGTTCGTATGCTTTTTACGAAACGGTTTTACCAAATAATTGCCAAAAAAAGAATTTATCTCAAAATATTAGTTGAGGGTTTGGGTTTTTTTGGTTTGGGTTGTTTGGGTTTTTTATTTTTTACATTTTAAATATAGCATCATGACAGTGTTGTTTTAATAGTAACTTATTTTGGCAGAGGAGTTGTGGCATCGTGTAACCTCCAGACCAATAAAGAATTTAGCGTGATGATGTGTGAGACCCTCAGCAGCACTGTAATCTGTAGAAGACAATTACCTCTGAAGGTAAGATAACGCACAGTTAGACACGGTTACCAAACACGAAACGAAGGGCAGTCGTTCCGCAGCGTTGGAACAAGCCCAAGGGATGAAATTCTGGCCTGCGTTCCAATGCACATGTGAGCTTGGAAAACCAGCATGGGGTCACATATAAATTTGGGTGATTAAACCTGTGAAGCAGAGAGAAGCCTCTGTGGCGGGCAGGTGGCTTGTATAACTGGAAGACCTCTTGGTCTCTTCTGGTAGGGGAGTATCAGAAATGTGTTTGAGCTCATGCCTTTTGGGAACTTATTTAACATTAACTGAAAATCTCTGTTTTGGGTTGGTTTTTTTTTCAGGGATGAAAGATTCTGTTATATTGGTACCAGCTGACAAATTTAATTACATTTGTATATTTGTTTAAAGCTGCGTGGTAACTTTATGATAAACTTGTGTGATGTATGTTTCCTCTGATACACTCATGTAAGCGCTTTAGAGCAAATCTTGAAGGAAAGAATACTTAAAGGCATGGGGGATACAAAGAAAATAGGACAGTTTTGTCATATCCTTCTCCCTTGGGAATCTATCTTTCATGGGAATATCGGGGACATGCAGAAATAACGTTTAATTAGGAACCTAAGATTGGAAGGGAGCTCCTGGCTAAAATCGTATTGATATTAACATGTCTTTGCAGCAAGTGTCTTTCCTAATACATTTTAGAATCCCAGTTTTTTCTCCCAGCTTCGTCACAGCGATGACTCATAATTGGTTTTCTACTTAAAACTACACTGAGGTATTTCTTCTATGCTGCTGTTTGATACTAACGAGCTCCCATATTACAGCAAAAAACTATTATTAGTACTGAAATTAATGACTGTGATGATTTGTGTTTCTCAAAACTAACAAGAATATTTTCTTCATTCTTTCATCAGTGTCACTGTTAGAGGATCTACACAAAAAGTAGTAGGATCAGACTTGAAAATTCAAGTAATTCATGCCCTATTTTGTGCAAGAAGTTATAAGAACAATGTGGTATTTAAAAATGCCACAAAATGCCTTCTGTTTAGTAAAAATAGATGTATACCCACCCCTACACACACTTTTAGGTAGCATATTTGTTACATATCAACTGATAGGTACCATACATATTAGCTGTCTACTAATTACAAAGTATCAATCAGGGTAAGAACATGAGGACTGAGCAAGTTAAAAAGTACCCTGGATGTATTTTAAAACTTAAGAATTTACTTTTTTTATTACACATAAGTTACAATAACTTCATCTCCATTTCAGCCTCTAGCAGAGAAGAAAAGGAAACTTTCTGTTTAATTTCCAGGAAACTAAATCATTAGTTTGTTTATTGAGAGTCAGTATTCAGCCAGCTAATGTTGTTCATCCAAGCGACATCAAGTTACACACCATTAAAGTCAAATATTTGAACTTTCTTACCGTTTAATGTACTTTAAGTATTACTGAAACACGGTTTTGTTTACTTTTACAGTTAATTTTCACATGTATATATATATTTTCATCCTTCTCTGCATTCCTCCTTATGGACTTATTAACAATAAATTTTATAATAGTTGAAGTTACTGAACAATCCCATTTAGAAGTATTTTAAGACTGTGTTCTTAAAAAGGTCCTAGGTCTTATGGCTCCGTTTCATTCTTTAACAGACCTACCTTTGATCTCCTTTACAGCTCTCTAACTTTTATATGGCTTTCTGACTCAGATTTTGTCACTGGAAAATAAACACACACCAGTAGTGAGGACAAAAGGGTGAAATTTCCCTCAGAAAGTGATTGCCATACAGACCTTCTGTGCCAGAAGCTGCATTTGTGGTGATCTGTTAGCCAGAGCGCGGTGCAGGTGTACGCGTCCTGCCCTTCCTCGCTGATGTGACAGTCTCTACGCAGCAAATTCACAGTTAGTAAAAGTGGACTGTATAAAGGAGCAGTATTTGGTATAAAGGAGCAGTGGTTAGCATCAGCCAGAACACAGGGGTGCCTCAATGCCAAAATTCAAAGGAAAAAACCGAAACATTACTAATACTAACATGAGTAAAGTAATTAAAGCGTAATTAAGTCAGGATATAAAATCAGAAGCACACATAATAGTTCTCCAAATCAAGAATGAATTGTTCCTCAGTGGACGGACCAATTAAAAAAATTATAAATGACGTGCTACCTGTTCTATCAAATTTTCTGGATTGGAATTGGATTTTCATCAGCCACCTTACCAAGATTTTAGTCACAAAGCCGAGCGTCACGGACCTCAGCGAGCCCTTGTGTCCGAGAGGCAGGTAGTGGCTCTTGTTTGCAAAGCCCAGCACTAACCTCGGCAGGAACCTGCAATCATGTAAATTGCTCTGCGGCATAGTATCTGTATAAGAAGCACTTCTGATACCTACAATTTAGAATTCTTAATTTGCGTAGTGTGTAGGTTAGTAAATATTTTAAAGCGTGTTTTCTAGATGAGGAATATCAAGTGGACTTGCCAAAATGGGTGATGAGACCAGAGAAGAAATAATTCTCAGGAAGGAGCTGGTAATGAGGAAGTTGTTAAACTACACTGCATTATCAACTGCCTTGCTATTAGTAAAGGCCCGATCATGACTTTTTTCACTTGAGGAAAAATCTTAAAAGATAAATTGAAATTTTCCTCATCCCAAAACAGTTTGTTGTATCGCAGTGCACACTATTAAACAAGAATCAAACGTCAACAAGATGTATCCGTTCCTCTAAATAACAGTTCAGACGATATGAAATCAACTTCAATGTCAGTGCTCGTGTTTCAAGGCAGTGATTTACAGTTTAGTACTTTTAATTATTTTTAATTGCATTTTGCAAAGTCATTTTCTCCGATTACAAGAAAGCATTTTGCATAATGTCTGCTACCTTTCCCCTTCCATTTAAAAGACAGCAATAGCTTTGGAAAGTCCTGGTTAATTCTCATCAGGGTAGAGTAAGTGTAGTTCCTTTAAATATATATATATATTACACACACACAGAGATGTGTTGATGTATTTTTTTATATGTGTACGTGTAAAATATTTTGATAAGCACTTGCAAGCCATCAGGCCCCTGGCTTTCTCTAAACTGTCAGAGAATAATTCTCCTCTGATGGATTCTGTAAGCTCTGCACGGCATTCAGGGGCTCAAAGGTGAGGTCAATGGTAGAACAGCCAAAACCATAACCAATTTCAAACAGTTAAGAAAACTTCCTTAAAGAGGCTGAAGACAGAGGTGTGGTGAAAGCAACAACAGATTGTTTGGGGAGATGTGGAAAAGGAGAGGTGGCTGTGGTTCTGGGAGCTGCTGGCGCAGGTGGGAGCCTCCTCGGCTCGATGGTGGAGAGATGCAAGCAAGCTGTGACAGCCCAGTTATCTCAATCTTGTTACACAACTGTGGTCCTGTGCCATAAAATCTTGAAAGAACTCGTGGCGTATCTAAAGTTCTGGACCTGAGGCACAGAGAGCACTGCAAATCAGATCAGCCGCAGGAGGTAGAGGTCAGGTAGGCGGCACAAAGCGGTCGGAAAGGCCCAGATCTGACAGCAATTTTGTAAGAGGCTGTTGGGAAACAGGCGAAGCGTTGAAAGGGCTGTTCCTTCCCACACCCACCAGTCCGGCCTCTCTCCCCCTCTGCCTGGTACCGAGGCCGCGTCTCACCAGGGTACAAACGGGGTCAGTTTTGTGGGCTGGCCCACCCAGGATGGTACATGTCTGTAATTCTTTTCCATATGTAATCAAGCCATGACTTTTTAATGCTAAATATTGGGTGTAATCAGACCTGCTGTGTACATCCATCCAGTACTCCCGCTGAAGTTGATACAGCTCTGAAAGCTTAGATTGTACCTCTTGAAATACTTCAAGCTTTTGGTGTTAAAGATAAATGCGTGTGTTTGGGGCTTGCTTTCTTTGAAGCAGAGACTTCTTGAGATTAAAATGTTTTATCTTATGATATAATGAGGGGTATTTCCATCTCAATTGATGTATATCGCCGGGGGTAGTAAGGTTGGTTGTTAGTGCAATCTCTTACATTAACATGTTACACAAATTAATAAGAAAGGCTTTCCCTGAGAGAGCCTCCTTTTTTTTTACAGAGACATCTAGAGTTACTCCTCATTCAAATCACAGGTCTGAACAGACTAGTTGTACCTTTGTTACCGTGAGGAGGGATGGAAGGAGGAAGAATATTAATGTATTTCTGCTCTGAATTTCTGAATAGCTGTAGGCTTAAATTTCTGCATAATTTCTACATTAAGGTGAAGCATTTTCACTACAAAGAAGATTCCAGGAACATCACACTATTGAAAAGCAAAAATATTTCCTAGAACAAAGTGAGGAATCCTGAAGAAGATAGTAATATGAAACGCCCACTGAGAACAACCGTTTAAATTTGGAAATTCTTGCTGTGTGTCTTTTACTGCAAGTCTTTTGAAGTGCTTCGGTTGCAACTTTTGCAAATTCCCCAAATAGGTCTCTTTTTCCTTTCTCTAGTACACCTGAATTTCTAATGGTCCAGAAACGGTACTTTCACTAGGAATCACACCCCGGTTCTGTATGCAAGGTTAGTGCAAATATTGTTTGCTGTGGAGAAGGGAAAGGTGTACTTTTCAAAGAGGGCCGAGGAGATGAGGGAGAAGTGCAGAGCAAGACAAGTTCTCTTTACGTGCTGTGAGGAAGACGCTGCACTGGGAAGTCCCTGTGACAAGGCATGTGCTTAAACGTATAGGTAATACTCATCAAATAGGAACGGACTTAGTACCCCGTTCTGAAGTACTAGGAACTTGCCTGAGTCGTTTGCTGAATCTGCTCCTAAATGTTGGAAATTACTCGACGGTTGGTAGTAATTAGACCAATAGTACTCCTCGTTATTTATCTTTAATCTCTGTAAGTGTTGGCCACACACTTAAAGTTGAGGCAATGGGATTACTCATGGATATTCTGAATTAATCATGATAATTCAGAAACGGCTGAGCATAATTGAGGAAAGTGACATAATTAAGAAAGCGAAAGCAGATACCTTTATTAAAACTCAATTTGCCTTTACAAGCAATTATATTTTTCTGGATTTATTATTTAGAAGATAGTTTAAAAGGTATGCAAAACCTGCTGTGTCTCAGATGTTTCCAATATGGCGTAATTAAAAAAAAAAGAACTTAAAAGAGCACATAAGGTACAATCACTCAGTTACAGAATTTTTGCTTTGTTTCCCCAGCTCTTTGTGATCAATATGAGCAGCTCCACAAATACCAGTGGTGAACGGGTTAGTGTAAGGGCAGCAGTGCCCAGAGCCGGGCGGTTTTGGCTGGAGTAAGGAAATGCAAAGCTTGCATGGGCGTGCAAAGATCAAGAGCAGGTCCAGTTGACTTACGTGGTTCCAGTGACAGAAAGCAGCGATAGCACTGACAGAGACAGAGTCGCTAGAAACTACACGGAGTTGTACATTGTAAATTCCCAACTGGAATACAGTTATACCCCGTACCGGTGGCTCATAGGTGTCACTTACGGATACGCTGCATCACGCTACTGGGGCAGTAACGGCCATCAAAAAATACATAGCGGTGCTGTGCTCTGCAAGGGCAGAACTGAAACTTTGTGTTTGTCCTGAGACACTTGGAACTATATCGGGAAATGTCTCTTTTTATTCTGTGAAAATGCAAGGGAAGGCACGATGGGAGACTCTCCTTCTCTTGTTGTGGAGTGACCTCGTCTGGCAGGTGCCTGGAATGGTGGGGGGCTGCCTGGCCTGGGCCCACTTAGGCCGCTGGCTCTGATCCTCCTCTCCTGTTGTGGTTTTGCTCTTCTTATATGTATATATTTTTCTGTTCGTATGTGCACGCACAGCGCCGTGCAGGGCACAGGGCACCTAGATGCTATTGCAATACCAGCGTTATTGTCTCATTTGCCACTCAGGGAGGGAGACGGGGAAAAGAGGAAGGGGAAATTGTTTAAAAAAAAATGCAGTTCCATGAAAATCTCCTGTTGGTTATTCTTTAACCATGTGTTACTGATCCTGCTTGGAGACTTAACGGGCTCCAGGCACCATAGGCAGGATCTGGCCCCTGGTTTAGGAAGAACGAGCACTAGAGGGCACCGTCTGCACGACAGTCCGACCCGTAACGAGCTTTGTGTTCGGCAGGGGGAGAATCGCAGACGAGTTAGCTTTGAGGCATCTTCTAACTGTAAAGGAATCAAAGTAACTCTTTGAAACGGCATGTGTTGGAAGGTTCTGGACTCGTCAGCTGCATTCATTTAATACAACTTGGTATTGTAAGGGTGAAAATGCAGCAAAAGAAGTAGCATGTGCTTCTGTCTGTAATGATGCTTGAAGAACTCATGGTGATAAAAAAAATTATTTGGTTTCACATAGTAAAATATACATAGTTTCCACAATGCTTCATTGCTAACCCCTGCCTTTACAACATTCAGGAGTTATAAATAGCAGGTAATTATCTTCCCCTTCATTAGGGAACTATGACAGAAGGCATTCTAAAAATATTTATTGCTTCCTGATTCGCTTCAGGAGCATTTATTTGGGATGAGAAGTTGCAGACTGACTTAGCGTGTTAGGATTTTCAGAGTGTGCAAGCTAGGTGTGATAGATTCCGAAAACTCTGAGCTGGTCGGGGTTGACGTTCGGCAGGATTCTGACAGCTGAGCTCATCAAACTTGGGAGTTTTTCATTTAAAGAATATCATGTGTCTTCATCTGTAGTGTCAGATGCAATAAAAGTGCGTAATAGGAGGTGCAGAATGGAACAGCTGGAAGGGTGGCTCTACTTTTTTTAAGCTGGCAGACAAATGGCGCTTGGTCCGGTGTCCTCTGTTCTTGCCAGCTGAGAGGTTAGCTACCAGAACGCGCTACTTTAGGGAACAAGCGTGGCAGTGTGCAGTGCCTGAAAGACCTTATTCATCCAACAGCCTGGAGGAGCTTGTACTACATTGTCTGGTATGCATTAGCTTTGGGAAACTACTACTCCAAATTTCTTACAAAAAAAAAAAAAAAGTAAGTTTGCCTTCTCTTCTACATTCACTCTTCTAAATGGACTGTCCAAAAGATTAAGTTGCTGGTCTGTCATGTTTAGGTCTCGCACACTACTGAGGCCACTGGCACAACATTTTGGGGAGTATATTCTTGATAGTCTAGTAAAAATATCATGCTACATCAGAATTTGCCTCTCAGGTAAAGAAAATTCAGCCTCCCTGAAAGGGAGAAGGAAGAATCTACTGCAAAAAATATTGCTGTTTCTGTTCTCTCATAAAACATTTAAGGTGACTGTACTATATATAATTTAACCTCTGTACTTCATAGCCTAAGAAGAAGAAAAAAAAACCCTACAAAATACTGTAATTGTTGCATTGCTTTTTAATTTAACTTGCCCTTGAAAGGAAAAAAGCTCATCTTGGCATCATGCAGGTCATTACTCCTGTGCTAGTGGTTTGGGGGTGCTGTATTTGTCGCACAATCCTTCTGCATTAAAGGGGACCCCATAAAATTCCCAGGTACCCTCGATGATAAAAATCCCCCCTTGGATTACCGCAAGCTGGGGTTGTCCTGCCTGTAAACGCTTAGGTAATCTGCCTGCTGAGCGCACACTCCGCTCACTGAAGCGATAGGAAATGCAGCAAAATGGAATGCTTTTTCCACAGATATCTTTCGGGTTCTTAATACGTCCTCTGCAAACAGAATTTTCTTTTACTAGTCCAAAAGCTTCATAGCAGTACTTTTCTTTCAAAGGCCTTCACTTGTTTTCATTTCCGCTGCCCCCAGCCCCGCTTTCTTTCCTGGTCTTGCATACCCGTAGAAAAATAGACCTGGTCTTGTGGGCGTTGGTCTAGTACCCGAGATTCTTGGGTTTGGGGGTTTGTTTTCATTTTTCTTTTCCAAACCAAAATATTCTGGGCTCATCCCAGTTTGTTTGAAGTTTGTTTATCGTCATGGATCTTACCATCATCCGTGAAGAACAATTGTCCTTACCATGTTTTCTGGCCAACACTCTTATTTTCCTATTGCATTTACTAAATATAGAGGATGATTTCCTAAATATACAAGCAATAATAGTAATTAATTACATCCTTTGGGTCAGGGTAGCCTCTGTAGGTTGCAACGGAGGCTCTGGTCCTATAGCTAACTGCTTTATGTTTCTCTAATTGCATAAAGCAGCTGTACTCTCAACAGATTCAGTCACCGGGGTATTTCTACCTGCCATGGAGTCTCCCCGGGAGATGTAGAGCCACTTTCCTATCATCTTCCTTCTGTGCTTTCTGGTGCAGGGGCTAATTATTGGGAAAGTGGAGCTGTGGCTGGAGTAACATTGTACCATAGTAATTGCAGCAATTCCTAATCTGCCATTGCTCTAAATTAGACAGGAGCCAGTCCCCATGGCACAACACAGCTGCAGCTCAAAATCTGGGCCATAATGCGCATGCTAAAATAAGATAATCAAATCTTACGCTTAGGGGCTGCTGGTTTCTGGGAGGTATTTCTCCTCTCCCACGTCTGTGAACAGCATTACAAAAAATAATGCATCCAGTGAGCTGCGTGTTACTCTGGAGCATTAGGCAATAACTGAATCTGGAATCAGGATGCTAGACTAGATGCTGAATGATAACTGAATGCAATAATGAGAATTTTTCTCTTTATCAAAAAGTAAATTGATCGTACTGCTCTCTAACTGCAGCTGCACATGCTGATCTCTAACGCAACTAAAGTGATAAGGTTAATTATTGGCCTCTGTTGAGAAGTGCCACGCGCTGAGTTATCAGTCTGTCTTTCTGGGCAGTTGGGGTTTTGAGCATCAACGCTATTCCCTGGCATACCTGCGAGTTTCTTGGCAGCTTCTTATTCTCCTCCCAGTTACGATGCTTATTTCATCAACTCTAATGAAATCCCAGTTTGGGGCTGTATGGCTGCGGGCCATAACTAGCTTGTTCTCTTGTCTCCTGCATTGTCATTGAATTTACTTGCTTTCTCACGCGGTCCTGACCCCAGGACAGTGCCATTTGTACAAGTACAAGAATAACAAAGCGTTTGTGTGACAAAGGAGTGTGCAAACAGAATCCCAACAAATGGGACAAAAAGGGTTCGGTTGAGGCGATGTGGTGAACTTCTCGTAGAATCCTGCTCCATTTCTCAAACCGCCTGTCACCCCTCTGCTCCTCCTCCTCCCCTCTTCTCTCATAGCTTTCATGTTTCCTGGGGATGCAAAAACACACGCGCGTGTAAACAACCAGCCATGGTTGCAGTTGTAGTCAACAGCTGCAAAACTTTTGTTAATGTAAAGTGCAAATATACCAATGCCTTCAAGTTCAAGGCTGTATTTAGCACAAATCCAACAGTGCCAACAGTTCTCTCAGCAGTCTATGACTGTAAACAAACACGTTTTCGTTTGCTATATCTTTAAAAGCAGCAAACACACTTTGGAGATATTCAGTCACTTGGTGTGGCCTGTGCATCCCAAGCCCCGCATCCCTTGTGTGTGGGAAGAAACATTTTTCAGGAGGTGTCCTTGAATCTGGCTCTTCCTTTCTCCTTTGTCCACCAGTGTCCAGATTTAATTAATTTTCCAGGCATGTCGCAAAGTCCATCTGTTTTCTATGGGCTTTTGGGAAAGTGGCATATCAAGATGAGAGTTGCCAGCTTTCACAATTGCGTTACCAATATTGTACAAATGCATCTTAAAATCGCAGCACCTGGAGTCTTGTGAATGTAGGGTGGTTTTCACTACCATTTAAGAAAAACATCCATCAAACCCCTTTAAACTTTAAAGGAAAGGATGATTCTAAGGTGTTTTTAAATGCACAAGAGGCAGAAAGCATTCTGACAGAACCATAAAGACTTCTTCTTAAACCTCACAGTTTTGTTGGAACCTGTCTTATGATTTTGAACTTTTCAGGCTGGCTACCCCGCTAGAAATTTGGAATCCTAAAGTCTTAGTATATTTGGGCTTACTTTCTACAGAACAGTTTTGATAATTAAAGTTATTACATAGATGTAGTAGGTATTTTTAATTATGCAAGGCCTTTGAAGTGCAGGATAGCACCGAACAAAAGTGGACGGGTCAGAGTGTCAAAGATGAACCAACCATAAGTGAGAACTGCCGCACCATTGACATCTCTGCTTCCCACTTACCCCCCAGCGCCGCTATTTCACTCTGCTGCAATCTTCATTGTATCTCACTGTGTTTCCTGCGGGTTCAACGGCAGAAGCCGAGCTTGGCACATTGCGACATTTATCACTCAGTAAAACTGGCTCTGGATTTTAAGGCACTGCTGTCAGTTTGTTACTATTTCAGAATGTGAAATTTACTGAATGCTTTCCAGGCAGTTAAGAAAGATTGTTCCTGTCCGGAGGAGCTCCGGGGAGTATAATTTCTTTTGCAAAAGCACTTTCCTGTCTGCTTCTGGGCAGACAGGGAATGCAGTTGGAGGTGGCTGCTGCTCACTTTGGTCCAACCCCAGGAAGCAGCTGTGTTTTGACCCCACACAAGACACAAAGTATGTTCACACCTGTGAACAGGTGACTTTCAAACTTACATTAAAAGCAAATGTTTTAAAGAAAGCATGCTTAATGAAAAGTAGAAAAAATACCTATTCACATCCCGGGATTGTTCTTTTTGTGTATTTGCATCATGATTATTAGGATATTCACAAAATCAAGGTTCCCTATACCAACGGGAGGGGCTGACTGTCACTGAGCTGAGCCTAGGAAATGCAAAAGACAGTGGAAAACAGAAAGGAGAGAGGAAAGCATAAGCAGATAAGGAAAACTCTTCTAACTCTAAGCATGTTTTTTTGGTGGTATGTGGGTTATTTCATTTTGGGAATAACAGATAAAGGGTTCAGTGCAGACCAAGAGCTATACTGCAGGCATTTTAAATGGACACTGGCACCCCAGCATCCCCGAAGTATTCCAGCATATCTGATAGGGGAGCCCTAGAGAACATGTGGAAATGCTGGAGTGTGGTTCAGATATTTACTGACTGCTAAGTTGAGTTAAACAGGAATATTATAGGTTAAAAACAGTCAGTGGAAGCAACAATTGCAACACAAGGGTTGCCACATGCATTCATGTACACTCTTTGGTGTCTTGTGAATAGGATTTCCATTTTAGTTAATATAGTTCGGCATTTTCATAATAAGATTCCAGGCCTGGAGTCATGCTGCAATCATTTCCTTTGGCCCCCGATGTTTTTACACAATGGATTGACTGCATGTATTCCTGGGTTTGTGTGAAAGGACAATAAGAAATGGGCCACCTTGGGGTGTTAGCACAGTGCTGCGATGTCATCACTGTCTTCTGCAGTCTCTCTGATGAGTATTTGAACTCTAAATAACATCACGGACCACTGTTTTTTACACCAGCTTTTGGAACTGAGGCATGTATGTACTGGAGAAAACAAGAAAAAACTGAGCGATACAAAAATGCGTATCTCAATATTTAAAATCAATACTGTTAAATGTAGTCACTTAGACCTTAGAATCTGTATAGCTATCATATATTTTAACTTAAAAGCCCGTCTCGGAGCTGCAGACAGGACATACCTAACAAAAAACAGCTGGAAGTGTGATACCATCATAAGAGGGCAGAGCAAGACAACTTTTCATTCACCTTCCAATAAACTTCACGCAGGGAGGGCAGAGTGAAGTCAGGTTGGTGGCAGTTTTCCATGCTAAATGACTTGTATGTGACTCCCCCAGAAGGCAAAGGACGGGCTTCAGACTGAGCAAGTTTTTAGCCAGAAATAACTTTGCCTACCGCGCTCTAACAAGCAGTTGGACCACAGAAACATTACTCTGCATTCAGTCACTTCATCCAAAGCCCTGAAAGTGTCACATGAGGGAGGTGTATCATCAGGGCAGCTTGGGCTTGCAGCTCAGCGCACTGCTGTGTTCATGAAACCTGCTTCTCTTGGGGCGGGAGGGTGAGTAGCGAAACCAGAGAGCTTCTGGGTCTCGCACCGTTAGTCGCATCCGACACGGGAAAGTTTATAACGCGCTAGTCCTGACCCGGCTGAGCCGTGGCTGCCAGACTTGCCCCAGAGCGGCTGCAGGCTAATAAGGCAATGGCATGCATTCCAGTGGCTGCTGGGTTGGGAGCACTCCGCACTTAGTAACAATAAGTGATAGAAATGACAGTGACCCCGGTTCATTTTCAGCTCTCCTCTGTCTCACAGAACGTTCTCCAAGTGTCTCGTTCCTGCCTGTGCTGTCACAAGTGATGGTATGTGTGCTGCTTTTAGAAGGGCTCTTCCTACTTCTCTTAGACATCTTCCACCTTTTGTTCGTATCTGCTCCATTTGTTCTGCAGGCACCATCAGCTTCTTTATGGACCGAGGAAAATAGTTTAGTCATTTAGGTGTGAATCTTGGACATGTGAAACACGGCTTCGGTTTGCATGAATTCTCTTCCTCTGTAACAGACTGCATGCAGGACTGAATGCAGGACACACCAGATTATTCCCCCTAGGTGAGAAGCCTTTAATCCAAGGCTCTGTCTAATACCGATGGAGGAAGATTGACCCTTCTGTTTGACTGAACCATAATCAGTCACTACGACAAATTCTTATCTGCCCTGTGTAACCGCAGTGCTTGGGAACGGGGGCTGTAAACCGATCCTCTTTGGGCAGTATCATATAGACACAGACTGAAAAGTCTTGGTGTAAGTACAACAGAGGAGGCAACGCGTAGAGGCAGACATATCACCAGCAGGGGACTGAAAAGAAATACTGAGACCGGCTTGTTAACCAGAAATATTGGTACATTATCAGCTTAACAGTAACCGATTTCTTTGGAGGCATCATAGCAAAAGAGGGTAATATAACTGTGATACCATCTAATGATATCTGATTTTTTTTGTGTTTGAAAGGTGATACCAATAACCTACCAACTGGACATAAAGATTGAGTGAATGAAGAATTAATCTAATCAAATGAAAAGGATTTTTATTTTTTAAAAAGGAGTCAAAAGAGCAAGTCAAAATTGAGGAAATGGAAATGCTTTGGCTCAGCATTTCTGGCAGCATCCCATAAATGACCAAAAAAAAGAGAAGGCAAATTTGCCAGGAGGCAAGGAAGGAACTGTAACAGAAAGGGGAGGAAACAAACCAGTGTACCTACATTGCAACACCCAAGAACTTATTCAAACTATGCAAATATATTTAAAAATGAGAAATAGAGCACAAAAGGATATAAAGACAAGGAGTGCACTTTGAGACATAAAATGCTCTATAGAAGTTATTGCTCGCTAGGAGTATTAAGAGCACATAGGTAGGAAAGTGAAAAGCAGTTTTGCTAAGTATAGAAAGAAATCAAAGATAGGAAATGCAGGAAATCAGTGGTCTGAATCTGACAGAACACGGTGTTTTTATGTCTATTCTTATGCTAGGTACCATGGAAAGTTTCATGATCGCAAGCACAGCGAAGCCTTGGTTTGACGTCTCATTCGAAACATTTGACCATGGTGATCTCTTGTTTTCTTGCCAAAGTAAATGACTTCCTTCCCTAACTGTAAGGTGCCATCCTCAGACCTGTTCTTCCCTGTTAGAGTTGTTGAGCACTATTTAGCTGATGATAATCTTTTATTTCTGTGCTGGATATTGAATTCTGATTAAACTCTTGTTTCTACAATGCTGTGTTTACAAATGGCTAAAATCACAGTCTTGTTCACTTCAGTGAGTCTTAGTTCAAGGAACAGAAGCCGAAGCCTTTTGTGATTAGATCCCATGACAATAATGTGCTGCTGACAGGGAAGCTGGTTTAATGGCACTGGTTTGATGCTGCTAACACTGTGCTGTAGGTAAGGTGCACTTGTCTCACTAGCAAGCAAAAACCTCCAGATTGTTCAGAGGGCACGGCTTCTGCTTCGGTATTTGCTGTGATATGTGAGCAATGGCAAATGTCAAATTTTAAATCCAGTACCTCGCTTTTTACCATGCTAGGACAAATAATTTGTCACTAAAGTCTGTTGCCAATTGAATGAGACTAGGAGACCAGTCAGCCCAGAACTATCTAGCTCCTGACAGAAGAATAAAATACAGAGCTAATTTTGACATTTGCTGTGATCAGTTAATACTGTGAAGCATGAAATTTGATTACCCTTCTCTTAAAAGGCGTAACAGCAGATGTTATTAGTGGTCATAAAATTACCCAGCCTTCAAAAATATCACACCACAATATTTGACTCTCTGATATCTCCCAGACCAAAAGAAGAGAAAAACATAGCCAAGATTTCATATTAAATGATTGGGTTTTATTATTCAATCCTGTCAGGTGAAGGGATGTATGTATACTCTAATTACAATGCAAGAATTGTACTGCTGCTTGCATTTCTGCAGAGCATTAAAGTTAAAACTCTCAACAGGGAGGAAAGAAAGGTTAGTATCACTCTAAAGGAGAAGGAGCTGGGAGCTCTTCTTCACGTCCTCACAGCTGGACAGTGAAAACATCATTAATAAGGCCAATAAAAGCATAATTTCTTCCCTGAAAGGGTTGTCAAGCGCTGGCACAGGCTGCCCAGGGCAGTGGTGGAGTCGCCATCCCTGGATGTATTTCAGAGCTGGGCAGATGTGGTGCTGAGGGCCGTGGGTTAGTGGCGGGTTTGGCAGTGTTAGGCTGATGGTTGGGCTCGATGATCTTAAACGTCTCTTCCAACCTAGATGATTCGAGGATTCTATGATTCCAGCTGTTGCAGATTTCCCACTAAAAAATGTAAGGCTTCAGATAATACTAACAACGTATCAGTGGCGTAGATGGGAAGGAATCCAGCTTTCCTGATACATTCCTGATCTCTGATGCTGCTTCCCAAGAAACTGCATCTTTTCTTTCCTATGACTTGATTTTTAGAAACCTGGAAGGAAAACTTCAGAAGGAGTAGCCCTTCCATTTCCTTCTGGTATCATTTTCCTACATCTCCAGTAATATAAATAATCTTGTAAGTGATATAAAACATTTCCAAAAAACATACGTTGAAAGCATGAAGCACTCAAGATCCTCTGCCCAAACAAACTCCTTCCTTCCCTCACTCTCCACATTTTGGTGAGCACTCAGGCAGCCTCGTCATTTGGATAATTAGAGGGTGCCAGATGGCTGTAAATATGTTCACAATCCTTCTTATCCAGTTCCCTTCTATCTGGCACCCTCATTGCTCTACCCTGTAGCAAGCACCTGGTCTGTTCCAATTTGAAGAGTCTCCCTTCTACTCTTTTGATCTAAATTGGCACCTCTAGTTTTTATTTTCCCTTTAAATGAAACGGAAAGTTCTTTGGGACTGTTTTGTGCCAGGTAATACTTCCTCGCAATCACTTTCACCATCGGTTAATTAATAATGTCCCCCATCCTGTCCTGTAGCCATCCTAGTATGTAAACATCAACCTCCTTTATGCGGGAATTACTGTCATTGAGCATATGAAGATACAGATCACCTGCAGGGAATCACAAGGGCGTAGCAGCTTCTTCCTATTTTGAGAAGAGAGATCTCATGCTTGCCCTTTGCGTAGGGGTAAATGCCACAGGATGAGGTGATTCATCCCAAGTCATGCACTCAGGAACTGGCAGAGTCAGCATTTGAACAACAGTTCTGGCTTGAGCGCACCAGTCCCTCTCTTCCCTGCCTCTGCTCCTCATGGTCGCCGAATTGCACTTTTGTAGTGGACGGTAGCTCTGATCCTATTATTTCGTAGCTCAGGACTGCCCAGGTCTGGGGGCCTAAGCCCGTAAGATGACTTCCCGCGTACTCTTCCCACACAGCCTGGCCTGGATCACTCGCGTTTTGTAGCCCTGCGCTGCTGCTTCGCTTCCATTCTGTAGCTTTGTCACAGATGGCCAGTGGATATTGGGGGTGTCTTACATAGGGACCGAATACATCTGAGAGGCCTGCTTTATCCCTGCGTTATTGAAAGGAGCCAAACTCACTGTCTTGACAGGTCCTGGTCCTGGTATTGCTTTCTGCAGTTGTCATCCCATTGCATGGCAGGAGTTTCAAGGCAACAGTTCAGACTACGCAGAGTCAACTTTCGGTGCTACCTCTGCCCTTGAAGGGGATTCAAGACTCCGGGTGACCCTGTGAAAGCGGGATCAGGAGCGAGCCCATCTATGGACCGTAGGTCCCAACAGCCACCTTGATCAGCCACGCCAGAGGGGGTCGGAACCAGCAGAGTGGGGCTAGCGCTGGGCAGAGGAGCAGCCGGTGCTATGCGGCTGCCTACCCTACAGCTCAGGAGGCCAGAGCCAAGCTTAACCCCAGAAACCAGTTCAGGGTGGGCTTCCAAGGAAGCAGGACTGGTAGCCATGAAACGCAGGGGCCTGCTGCCTCGCGGCTCATACTGCCCCGCTTGCACAAGGTGCTGCATTTCCTAGAGCCAGCCTTGACGCTGCATGCCTACTGCGTGAGCACAAACCTGTTCATGTGCTGTTTCACACACTCCATTGAACAGAAACTTCAGATATTTGTTAAGGTTCAGCTGAAATGACAAGAATTTCTGTACGATGAGAGTTTCGTGTGAACAAATATCTTCTTTTATGCCTCTGAATTTGTCAGTATTGTTCTTAAAACCAAACATATCGTGAGTTAAGGTAGGCAGTTTTTCTTTGTAATGGAAACATTACTAAATTGCCAAGCAGTAAGAAAAGGAAAGAAAACTGTATAGAAAGCACTGCAAAAGGGGAAGTTGTTTTTAAGGCATCTTAAAATACAGACAGTGATGTTTCTAAAACTAAAGAATCAACAAGGTCACAAGCTGTCTGAGGAAAGCTACAACAGCAAAAAATTTTGGGTCACTAGAGGGGTGACTGGATTGTCAGAGGAAAACTGTTGAGAGAGGATACATCTATTTTTTTAGATTTTTAAATGCATCCATTGGAGCTATCACCCACATTTTGTATAACAAGGCATTATCAACTCTGTTCCGCAGAGCAGATGCTCCGGTTTGCTGAAGTGTGGGAGACTCTGGCCCTTGCTCTCCAGTCTGTTTGGTTCCACCTCTAGTGTGCTGGAGTTCATTTGGTTCTTTTAAAGTGTTCAAATCCAATCCTTTCAGTAGGAGCTCATGACCACATTTATGAATGGGCAGTCGTGGTGCTCCTTCTGCCCTAGCTTTGCTAATGATTCCAAGTGAGACATTCCCCAGCTCTACAACTCACTTTCCCCCGTAATAAATGGCAATCTTTTCTACTTTTTTACTCATAAAAAAGTCAATGTTTAATCCCATAATTCGTACGAAAATCCTGGATAAATACAACATCAGATGCTGAAATCGTACTGGGAATTATACTGGTTTGTCTATGTTTTCACATTCTTTGCCATTTTTTTCAGTAGTAGCGCACTCTACTAGTAGTAGTAGTAGTAGTAGTAGTGCCCAGGTGACAGCTACCAGGATCTGCTGTGATGGATTCTTTGGTTCTGTGAAGCAGATTCTGGTTGGCAAACATTGTAGAATTACCCATACACACCAGAAGAGAAGACTGTCTTTGGTTAAAATGATGGATAATAAGAAAATAAGACTTTGGTATGAAAAGTGCAAAGGGTCAGATACAGCGTAACAGAGACCACCAAAACAAGAGGGACGGGTCAATAGATGCGGCTAGGAGTAACTCTAGAGATGTGCCCGTGAAGAAATAAGAAAGCAGGCATCATGGGAAAGATGCACCAGCAATAGCTGAGAGCAAATCAGAAGCTGTTTGTAATTAATCTGGGTGCCCACAAGAGTCAGAGTGGTGCCAAGGTGCACACAGAAGCATTGTGTCACGCAGCAAGCTGCGGGGTCTGGTTCACCTCAAGGCCCCTTCCTGCCCCAGCTGATTACATCGCCCTTTTTTGTTCCTGTCCTGGGAAGCAAAGGATTGGTGTCCTGGTTTGGGCCAGGAAAAACGCCAAATCAACTAGTTGCTCGGGTTCCCTGAATCCCAGTCACACGTCAGTTTGCTGAGGAGGGGCAGCGTCTGTCCTTCACTGGCGTATGATGTGCTGTGGGGAGAAGTTGCCTGGTTCCATTCCAGAAGTGGCTGCAATCCCTGCAGCAGTCAATGAGCAGTGTTTGTACCTGATGACAGATCTCTGTTCAAGACTAAATTTCTAGACAAATTAACTTCACTATTACATAATAGATGAGGAGGCTGCTGCTACAAACCATTATTTTCCCAATAGCATGCAGTCAGATTTATCTGTGATTTTGCCTCTTGTTAACTCGCTGGTAGGTTAACTCTTCACTGAAAGTGGGGAGGAAGCAGATGGCAGAAGGCAAATTTGCTTAGCTTACTTGAACGAGGAGACAGATAAACTGATTTTCCTAATGATATATTTGACATACAGAGGGCAAATGTTATTTTTATGAGCCAGGCTTCTTGTTTACTGAACTTTACCATTTTGCTTTCTTGCCAACAGACATAAACCTTGAAAAGGGACCCTGTGACCTATAAAGGATCAGAAAGCAAGCAGCCAAGAGTAGGCATCCAAACTATGCTTTTCCAAGAACCTGCATGGTCTTGAATGCCATCTCATGATTTCTGGGAAGCGTGACTCCCAGATTGGACTGCAAAAAAGGTAGACAGCGCTGAGATTATATATAGCAGCAAGTGGGTTGGAAGGAAGAACACTTGGCTTGCAGGAAGTGGGAGGCTTCTCTGAAGAAATCAAGTGACTTATATTACAGCATAAACAGTAATGCAACCAGGCTTGCCTCCCAGTTGCTGGCTCTAACCTTTCGGCAATGCTGCTTCTCTGTCATCTCATACGTTCAGGCTCTCAACATTCAGCATCGTCAGTATTTTCCTCCCTGCTGAGACTTGTTTGGGTATCACAACAACAGGCACTAAAGAAGTCCTGGTGAGACAGAGAAGGGGAGCCCCCGCTAGGGTTAGGTTTGGTGTACTCTATTTGATTCCTTGCTCTGTCTTCTTCCCTGCTCACACACAGAGATCCGTCCCTTGGGGAGCGAGCTGACTCACCACGCACACTGAGAGGTGCAGGATCCCACATGTTCCAGAGGGCTGAGGCCAACATGAAGCACAGTCTGCCCAGAAGGGTTGCAGGGTTACTCTTAGCATGGAGTAATGTCTGTCCACGAGTATCTTGTTTTAAAGAGGGAATCCAACAATCCAGACTAAAAGTTATGAGGCTAAGGAACTAGACGCAACCAAAATTACGCATGTGCTTTAGGATCAAGAGCTTAATGAGGAAAGGAGGATATTCTTGGTTATAAAACTGTCCTTCCTTTTTGTCGTTAGCCACAGGACTTCAGCTGGTGATGAAAAACTTCTGAATTAAAATCACTATTTCCTCAGCCCATTTGTGAATACTGAGAACACAGAGGGATCTAGCAGAGCCATCTGCTCATGAATTGGAACTCGTTGTTGGGAAAAGGTGAAGTACCGTCTTTCCCTGAAGCACCTCTCAGCTGAGATTGCCTAGCTGTCTCTGCTGTTTCTCTCCCGCTGGCAGTTTCCCCATCCCACTGGATCTAGGATGTCTGATCTGATGGCCGAGGGGAGTGTCTTTAGGGTGATGCCATATGATCACATCGCTGTCAAGAACAGGAGGACCATTATGCAAATCCCCAAGTTCTCAATTGTGTCTGCCTCCCCACCTGTCTCAGATGTGTGCTTGTGGTGTCCCTCATGCCACTGTGTCTCAGCACCCCGCGGGCTGCCTCACGAGCAACCTCAAGGGAAGTCACCATCCCATGGCTTGCATCCACAGCACCCATCATCGCCATCACGCTGATTTTCTTCCAGTCAATCCAGACCGCTTGCTGGTTCTCTTAGGCTTGTGAGGTTGGCAGGCGCAGAGTGCAAGGTGAGCAGGTTTTTGAAGAAAAATGTTTAAAGATACTACTCTTCAGGCTCTCCAGGGATGGAAAGAATCATTCTGCCACCTAATAGCCAATGGCTGCCTGCATGCTTCAAAATAATAATTCCTTCTAGGGCATTTGCATTTTTCCTCTTTAGATAGTTGCGCTATGCGTTTGCCATGACTAAGTCCATCTGTTGAGAGTTAGTCCTTTAAATAATTATGTTCACATCTTTGCTGGATAGTTCCAATTAATGCCAGTCCTTAGCGTACTGTTCAATATCAGACTATAAGCCACTAATTCTTACGGCTCTGAATAATCCCCTCTGTCTGCCTATCGTGCATGTATGAACTCTTTATTCTAACCACAGAGCTATGAAATGTCTCCTTTCTGTCAGCCTGAAGGGAAGGGTTTTGGAAGAAGCAATAATCATTTATATGCATAACTCCCAAGCCACTAGTGTCATGAGGGTCTGATCTCCAGCACTTTGAACTCTGGCTTGTCTGACCTCTCCCAAACATTCAGAAAAGTTAGAAAGATTTTTTAAAAAAAAATTGTCTTCCCTCTGAGCAGGGAAGAGATGTTTCAAAACTGAGCAAAAGAGTTGTTTAAAAACTTAAAAATTATTGCAGCGGAAGGCTCACTATAGTTTTTGGTCCCTTGGGGACATTTTATAAAGTCAAACAAAATAGATATGTCTGAAAATACAGCAGATGATTTGCCATTCTTGTGCCACGCTGATAGAAACATTTCCAAAAAGTATAACGCACAGCTACAATTTTCAACCTTTTCTATACCAGATGTCGTGTTAAACAGCAGAAGTGTCAAAACACCACCTCTGACCTCACACGAAGGGAAGGAATTCTAGTGCTAGTGTGGAGGGATGCTCGGAGACTTATTAGTAACTCCCATGAACAGCTCTTCTAGTTAACGGGCTGTGCCATGAAAACGAACGTGTTGTGCATTGACTGCTGCTTAATCAATCCCACCGCGTCCTTTTATAGGTGGATGAGGGATTATTATCTTCATACAGACAGGGGAAACTGGGACACAGAGATCAAGTTTCTTGGGCAAAGTTGCCAAGGAATTAATAACTGAGAAGCTGCCGGCTCCGAACTGTGTTCCTGGAGCTTGGTCTCACCCCAGCGGACCGGAAGCATTTTTGAAATACCGACTGCTTCGTGCTGAATGCTCGCTGCACAATTCACACCATGCGTTCTAGTTCCCAAAAACAAACACTTGATGGCAGGAGACAGACTTCCAGGCTTGTCAATACATCTCTTATTACAGTTTCCACTAGCCATTTTAGTGTCTGCTATTCCCGAATCCCTTGGGAATATATATATAAAAAAGTATACATATAAAATATATGTATACATGTATGTGTGTGTGTATATATATATCTCTGCTTTTTCATCAGTTTGCTTTCCTTAATGTCATCGTTTATGCCAGCTGCCATTTCCTGGCAGTCAGAGGAAAACCGCTTGGGCTTGTGCTCCAAAACAAATTTGGAAAGGAGGTGCAGAAACCCCAGGAGTCTCCGAGATCCCCTCCAGGGAATAAAGGAAGAGAAGGAAATTGAGAAAGGGAAGAGTGGTGAAACAGGCGAGTCTGTCTAGCATGTGACCTGGATATCGAACATCCAGAAGTCAAAACCAAAGCCCAGGAGCTGCCCACAGCTGGCTTCAGCTTCCTGCGGTCCTCCGCTTCCACCAAAACTCAGACAGGACAGGTATCTCCCGGAGCTTTGGCACCTGGAGATGGCCAAAGGTGACGTTAGCGGAGTGAGGGACTTGGTGCTCAGTGGTGTTGCCCCTGCGGTTCTTCTGCCTCTTTGCCTGTGCCTGGGGGTTCCCCTCTGCCTGCCCAGTACCTCCTGTGACACAGGAGGGACGTTCAAACCCAACAAAGCCTTCGGCAGGACCCAGGTGGCTGGAGGGGACAGGGACGGGGACAGAGATGGGGACATGGGCTGGAAGTCTCTGTTCACCGGGGAGAGAGGAAAAATTAGCGTCTGCTCAGGAGGCTTTGGGGAGAAGTACGGTTGTGTGCTTGTTTACCCCTCATTTGGCAGACCCGAGAGACAGTATCCGAGGGCGTGGGGCCATGAGCAAAGTGACAGGGTGGTGGCAAAGCCACTGCCAGTGGCACAGCCAACCCCATCGGGCAGTTCAGCCAGGGATGCTCTGCAGTTGTGACCTGGAGACATTCGGTACAGGCAAAGGGAGGACTGTCCCAGCCGGTAACACAGCCCCGTGTGATGCACTGCTGCAGGACTGATCTCCCAAAGATGAAGGAAACTCTGAGTCAAAACTGACAGCAAAAGACTTCACATGGAAAGACACAAATTAACAGGGATGAGTCTGTAAAAAGACTGCATTAAGTTGCCAAAGAGCCATAATTTCTCCTTCAAGAGAGTCCATCTGGCACAGACTCAGTGCAAAGACAGCAATTAGAACAAAAAAAGCAATATGTAACAAATAGAAATGAGGAGATGGAGGGATTGAGAGCAATTAATATGAATTAGTTTTATGAAGGGCATGAAATACAGAAGGAAAAAAGGCAACTTCAGACAGAAGTTCCTGGCTGACAGTTTTAAGGACAAAATAAGGTATATTTAAAATTGTATTTAGAGAAAAGAAATCCTAGTAACAGCCCAGGACTTTTAATAGTTGGAGACACTGACACTGTTCATAATTATGCAGAAAAAGCCAGAAATTTTTAATAAATACTTCTCATTGGGGTTCAGAAAGGATCAAGAATTATGTGCCAGAGTCATACAATGATGATGCGCTGTTTTCCAGTTCATTAGTAACAGAGAACAGCAAGTAGGAAAAATTGTTTAAACCATCCAGCCTACAAAGCTTACACAAAGTGTCCTCAAAGAGCTAATTGAGGAGACCTTTGGCCAGCTAATGTGAACTGTTAAATATGTGGATTTGTGGAAATTTTTAGAATGAAAAATACCTGTTCTGCCCTAGTCAAAAAAGATCAAGTGGAATAACCCAGGCGAGGCAAGCAGTCAGTCCATAAAAGAAGCGGTGCATGCGAAGTGACTCACAGAACCCCAGAGTGGCGGGGGTTGGCAGGGCCCCCTGGAGCCCCCCCAGTCCCACCCCCTGCCACAGCGGGGGCACCTCCAGCAGTGGCACAGGACGGCGTCCAGGCGGGTTTGGGATGGCTCCAGAGTGGGAGACTCCCCCACCTCTCTGGGCAGCTGTGCCACTGCTCTGCCACCCGCACAGGGAAGAAGTCCCTCCTCAGGTTGAGATGGAACTGCCTATGGTCAAGTTTGTGCCCGTTCCCTCTTGTCCTGTCACTGGGCACCACTGGAAAAAGACTGTTCCCATCCCCCTGGCATCCTCCCCTTAAGGATTTATAAGCGTTGATGAGATCCCCCCTCAGTCTTCTCTTCTCCAGACCAAAAGCCCCATGTCCCTCAGCCCTTCCTCATCAGGAAGATATTCCAATCCCCTCATCATCTCTGTAGCCCTTTGCTGGACCCTCTCCAGCAGTTCCCTGTCCTTCTTGACCCGGGAAGCCCAGAACTGCACACAGTGCTCCGGCTGCGGCCTCCCCAGGGCAGAGCAGAGGGGGAGGATGACCTCTTGTGTGTTAAGTGCTTGTAAAAAAGTGCGAGGTCTGTGTGGTGGTTTGGTGAGGCCCCGTGGCTGGCTCACCCCTCCCCAGCAGGACCCTGCTGTCCTTAACCACCAGAGAGCCCCCACAGCAATGACGATGTATTGAGGCAGTGGAAGCTCCTAAACCTGGAGACCAAGAACGTGGTAAGACTTGATGATGCATAACAGCAATTCCACAAGGGAGAGGAATCTTTCTGCTTTGGGTTCTAAACCGGTCTCTTAAGGTGGCCAAATTTGGGCAGCAGTCGCACACTTTCCTCTAAAGCAGCTAGTCCCGGTCTGTTTTGGATATAAGACACTGAACTAATGGGCTTTGGGTCTCATCCAGACTAACAATTCCTGCATTCCTATTAATTAGCTCTATAACTTGCTCTCAAATGAGGGGCGCTCTGTCTGAGGAGAGCTGAGGCTGCATAATGACTTTTATCTGCAGAATTAATTCAGCCCAGGCCTGTTATAGCTTAAAAAGGGATTAAATGTCTTGTGGATCGTCTGGCTGACTGGTGGCTCATTCGGAAGAGGTGGAGAGACTGCAGGGAGGGTAGGTACCCTTCACCATCCCATTTCGGTCTCCAGAGCCTTCTCTGCTCTCAGCCCACAGTGCAAACCCTCCTGATTGTGCATTGCACCCAAGAACTTGAGGGAAGCAACTCAATCAGATCTGGTTTTAGCTCCCACAGCAGCGCTGCGGTCATGGATAAAAAGGGGTTGTGAATGAGATTTGGGTTGCCATTACTTATACAGGAGGTTTTCTTTGACCGTGGTGTGGTCACTTGCCTAAAACTCGGGTTTTAGCCCTTTGCCATTAATTTACCGACGTTACGTAAGTCATCCTCACTTCATTCCCTGAAGTCTTATAGTAGAATCTTAGAGTAAATTCTCATTATCATTCAAAAGCCTTTTCTGAGCACTGGACTATTTTTTGAGGGGAGGCCGGATTTAGAATGTTCAGTGGTTCTCTTGGCTTTTGTGTCATTCCTTTCCCAGACACTCAGTAATAGCTCTTTACAATAGCTGTTCCGTATGGACACACACTTAACGGCTGCCTGCCTTGTCTGTGAGCTGCTGTATGAAGTTCTGTCTCTGCTCTCTTTCTTTTACATGGCAGACACTGTATAAAAATAAATAGGACTGCAGCATTTTTCCGAGATGGAGAAATGAACCTGCCAGCTGTTTGCACATAAAAATATTAGTAAAAATGTGGATCCTAACCCAATCGCTGCCACTTTCAATCACCTGCGATGTAATGAAACACCCAACTCACTACTAAAAACTGAGCCCACTGATAGCAAAATAATCGAGAGATTAATTAGTTCTGCTTTGAGTATGATACTGTTTCCTTCTCTTAGCTCGAATTCAGGAAAGCACTTAAGCCTATGATGAATTAAGCATCTGTGTAAGTATTGTGTTGAACAGGGACGTTTTCCTGAATCACTATCTGTAAGCATGATATCTTTTCCTTGAGGTGAAAGACTTGGGATACAAATGTCTGTGCAAGGTTTGTGTTAGGAACAAAAGCCCTCTGTATGTTAACTGGGGTTACAGTTACAGTTAATTCATTACAGAGTCAAAATTAGGAATTGGCCGTAATAAATCATCTGATCCATCTGTCTGGCCTAAGGCAGGATCAGATCTATCATTAATAATATTTAGCATCGTAGCCCCATGTCTTGGTTTGGGATCAAGTAGAATTTTGGAAGTCAGAAAGGAGCTTTAATGGGAAAGTACCCTCAAAACGGTAGATTTCTGTGGACTTAGGACACTAATGGAGATGTTGGTGTCATTGAGAGTTTCCAGTTGGATATAGGAAAGAGTTCACAGAGCACAAACACTAATAATTACTTTTTCAACTTTTCCTTGCTATTTGCTTTTCAACCCCCGTCTCAAGTATTGACATTTGAAGGCCTTTTCTTCTTTCTTTCTCGGATGTTAATCCCAGGGACAAGAAGTGTCTCTGATGCCAATTGTTTGTGCCGATTGTTTGTAGGCATAATGCTGAAACTCGTGAATCCACAGCTGCTGGATTTCTGGCTTCCGTTGGTCCATACGATCGCAAGAGGGACGTGCTCAACGTGCCCTTCTTGGGCAGTTTTTGTTAATGGTTCACCATTGCGCTCCCAGCACTGCTCCCAGAGGCTGCGAAGAGGGATGCATTTACATATGATCACTGGACACATGTACATCTGACATATAATGAGACTGAGTTTTTTCCTTTTTTCCTTTTTTCTTTTTTTCCTTTTTTTCTTTCTTTTCTTTTTTCTTTTTTTTTTTTAGGGAAGTGGGTCTGTTCTTGCTGAGCTTTAATTTGAAAAACTGGTTGGAACTTGTTAAGTCAATAATTATTCTTGCGAATGTAGGTCAAACTATCTTCTATTTTTTCCTCTCCCTCTTGGGACTTGGGAGAGGATTTCAGTACTCCAGTACTCCAAGGATAGAAGCACCGTGTTTTCCATTAGTAAGAGACAACTCTCAATAACAAAGCAGAAAGACTTGAGGGATTCAAGATAAATATACTCTTATATGCTTAAGTAGGTTTTCCTATAGAGCGACTTCCCTCGAAGCAGGAAATTTGCAGAAATAAAACTGTCTTCTCAATCCACTGCAGTTTTCAAAACAGTCTACGATTTTCACAAAATGTACTGAAAAATGGAGTGTTATGGTGAGTGAGTTCAGTGTAAGTGCATTCCCTTCTGTTGAGAGCTTTCCTCCCCGGCAGATAGCTGCCCATTTACATGCACTTAACAGGCAGTAAATCCCTGGCACTTCTCTGAGCAGGTGATTTACAGGATCTCGACATTAGTAACTAGTTGTCAACAGCCCCTCTATGATCGATGGAAAGATGGGCATCTCCAGAGGAACATTTTATTTCAAAAGTTCACCAGTCCATGTCAAACTAATTGCCCCATGGGGGTGAAATTGATAACGCACAGAGTCGTGCAAGCAAGCTTCACTGTAGCTCCAGGCCGCGCTCTGCTCCCCAGCCCACGGGACCAGGTATCCATCTACACCTGCTGATACAAGCGTCCAGAAAAAAATTCACCCAGCTCCGGTAACATAACGGAGAGATTTGACTCCCGTTGATTTTATTCTAAGTGTGTGCTGAACATATTATTCAACCGTATTTTACCATCACAGTTGGGGTATTGGAGGGCCTATAGCTTTCCACCTTCTGCAGACCTCCAGAAATAGATCTCGCCATATCTTTTTAAGGCATTTACCTTATTAGAGAAAAAAAAAAGCAACAACAACTTCTGCAGTTTCCTTCATTAGTAGCTCCAAGAAATACTTGTGTGCAGCAGGAACTATCAGCTGTATCAGAAAACTGTATTCATACACCCACCTCACCAGACTGAGAACCCTCTGCTATGAGTCACAACTGTTTATGCTCCCTTCTGTGGTTTGGGGGCTTTTCTTTTTTTTCCCCCTTAATGCAGTGGAAAGCTCCAAGACTGGAGACTGCTGGAGAAATATTACTTTATCCACCATAATTTTATTATTGTGAACTGCCTTTTTAAGATATAATTCCAGGATGTGGACCACTGCTATTGAAACAGCTCAGGCCTATTTCTTCTTTATACTGAAGTCCCTTACCTCACTCCAGCAGTGTAAAAGTTGCCTCCAAGTGTGTATAAATTCTATTTATAGCCACCAAAAGCCTCTTAATAGTTGTCTTCTGCTTTAAAGGGGCCTTGCAGTAATTCCGAAATTTTGCGGCTGCTCTCTTTATCTGGCCCGTTTACGCTTGCTTTGAGTTACGGGTTCTGCAGGGCATTAGCAACCTGGGAACATAAGACGTGGGACAGGCTATGAATTCCACGGAGGGTACAAGTCTGTTACGGCACCGCCTGAGCAGCGCTGGCTTCGGCAGTAACTGTTATATGTGGA
Organism: Pluvialis apricaria; assembly: GCA_017639485.1. Lineage (NCBI taxonomy): Eukaryota > Metazoa > Chordata > Aves > Charadriiformes > Charadriidae > Pluvialis > Pluvialis apricaria. The sequence goes on from CM030033.1 coordinate 2,336,312, forward strand.
GATCCAGTGTTTGATCATCAGGGTCAACCAAGGTGGCAGCCACCACAGAGGTGTCACCAAAACGGTGGCCAGACAGTCTCAACATCTGTAGCACAAGCAAGATTGTCACATTCCTCATTTTCCCTCCCACTTAAAATTCCTGGGGCAAGGCTAGTAGGAGCCTAATCTGCCTGGGGCGATGACAACCAGAGCGGCTCCAGCTCCTGGTGCTGGAAGTCCAGATTGCCTGTGCCACACAGTTTACAATGTGTGTAACCAGATTTCCTCACGGTTCGTTTGTCCTCGGCTAAACAACCGCCAAAAACCAGAAATGCAGGACTGCCAAGTGTCCCCGTCTCCTCGACGCTCTGAGACCAACGGGCTGTCAACAGTTCTCGCCATAACCGTCATGGTTTCTGACCTTGGGGGGCCACACTTCTGTCTTGCTAAGTGGAAAGAGGAGGTCACGCACGTGCTGGAAGAGCATCCTGATAAAAAAACCACCGTAAGACTTTCAGATATGCTGTTTTGTTTTGGTTTGTTTTTCTCAAAAAAAATTAGGACAGTATGAAAATGATCGATGGGCCCCAGCTATGAGGCTGTCTTCCCATCTCCAAAAAAGGCCCACCACAGTGCGGAGGGGAGTGCAAAGCAAATTGACTACAACTCCCTTGGGGCAGTGCAGAAGAATTTAAAAACTGAAATATTTGGTGTTTGCCTCATTTGTCAAAAGGCACAGCTCTTTTTTTCTGTGGAAAAATCCACTGATAATATACATGTTGTCATTGTTTTCATCAAAAGTGTCTGTGGAAAATCTTCAATTCATACCCTACCCCACCCCCTGGTGTTGTTGACGGCTGAACCAGTCACAGATGAAGACAGTTTCCATTCACTGCTGATCTAAGCACTGCAAGGCTGCAAAGCCAACTTCCTACCTTACTGTTCTCCCCCGTTCTGCCTGGGTCTCCGCTCTGAAATGCATTTTTAAAAGCTAGAAAGGCGTCATCTCATGCACGTCCCTGTACAGCACTCCTTGCTCCAGACCTGCTGTGGGACCAGGGGAGGTGGTTGCTGCTAAAACTGAGTCACTTTGCAGGTTTAAATGCAACAGACTTTGGAGAGTAGGGCAAGGCTGGTAGAGGAGGCAGACTGATCCTCTGTGTGATGCGGGGCTGGTTAATGAAGTATCTTTAAGGATTCCTAAAATATCTTTAAAGGGGGCCTACAGGAAAGCTGGGGAGGGACTCTTGATCAGGGAGGGGAGCGATGGGACGAGGGGGAGCGGTTTGACACTGAAAGAGGGGAGACTGAGATGAGATGTTGTGAAGAAATTCACTCCTGTGCGGGCGGAGAGCCCCTGGCGCAGGCTGCCCCGAGAAGCTGTGGCTGCCCCATCCCTGGAGGTGTCCAAGGCCGGGTTGGACGGGGCTGGGAGCACCCTGGGCTGGCGGGGGGTGTCCCTGCCTGGGGCAGGGGGATGGAACGAGATGAGCTTTAAGGTCCCTTTAACCCAAACCGCTCTACGATTCTGTTATTCACAGATGAGAGGCACTGGTTTTGTGATTAGAACATGCAGTGGGTAGAACTTAAGGACATCATACCAGTCCCCCTTGCCTGCAGACACAGCAGCCCCGGTGGCGCTGATCTCTGCACCCTGAAACGTGCTTCTGCAGGTAGGTTTGCTGCGCGCTGTGACAGCTTCTCTCTGGGCCTATTTCCTGAACCAGTTCAGCCGCAGGCTGATGCGTGGCCCTTGGTTGTTATTGGGGTTTTTTGTTTGTTTTTCAAACCTCTTTTCCCAGACTGTTGTGTGCCGATAATACCCCAGGCATTTCCCAGGTGCCTCTCTGTTATTTCTTCAGAAAGGCAGAAGAGGCAGGGAGAAGGGGGTTTGCCTGTCTTTGAGCTGGGGAGGGGGAAATAACCCAAAAAAAAGTCTCTTTGGCTCAGCTGCTCGGCTGCTTGGGTGCATGGGTGCCTGCACGCACCCGGGGTTCCTCGCGCTGCTTCTCCTTATTTGGCTGGGAGCTGGAGCGTGCCGGGGATTGGCTGCGGAGAGGGAGCAGGCGGCGGAGACGGAGAAGGAGAAGCAGGCAGAGAGGGCGAAGGGAAGCGAGCTCACTGCCTGCGGAGTGGCAGCTGACAAGGAAAGCAAAACAACACTCACACGCTCGTCAGCATTTGTCAAGCAAATTGCAGCTATTTTTATAGGAGACACTTTGCCTACATCTTAACTAAGAATCCAGGGCCTGATCTGATCTCCCTGAAGTGTAATGAGAAATACCTCTTCTCAGCCCCCCTTCTCCCCATCTTGCATGTGTTTTCAAGGCACAGTTGTGCAGAGTTGTGCATAAGCAAGATTTCTTGGCCATTAACAGGCTTCAAACTTGTTCTTTTCTGTGCTGCTCTGCCAGGGTGCTCTTTATTCTTATAATGATACAATATTTTGCCTTCAGAGCTGACATAATTGACACACTGGACAATGCAGCCAGCCCTTTCTGGGAACGGCAGACTCGTTGCTCCTCTGTTGGCCGAGCGTACCCTCTTTGTGCAGTGTTATTCCCGCATGGCTAGACCCACAAAAACGGTGTGCCATGCACAAAGCAACGTCTGTGCTCTCTTTGGCTTTGAAGCTCCATTAGGGTTCATTGCGACATGCCAGTGTTTTGGGAAATGCCGTCAAAGGCAGGGGACCGTCTAAGGGGCTGACAGGGAGGGAGCAGAGAAACGGAGGTGGAAAAAACGAGCAAGGGGTAAGGAGAGGTGGTCAGATGCAAGGACGAGGACAAGAAGGGGAGCTGAGGCTGATACTGGAATGGTGAGATTCTCTTGGAAGTAAAGACCAGAATAAATGTCCACAAAGAGATACTTTGGGAAGCTAAGCGATTTGTAGGGCAAGAAGAGGGAAAGCAGGGGTTGACCGGGAAGAAAAAATTCCTTTTGGAGACCTTCTTCTTCATCAGACTCTGCATCATCACAACAGACAGCTCAGACTGAGCGTGTCTGAGATTAAAAAAAAAAAAGGGAACAAGTTTGTACAGCTGGTTATTTATCGTGACATGGCCTTGTTGCCTAAGCAGAACATGTGGGTTTATAAATCAGGACTTTTCCTCTCGGGTAGATTGGTGTGATTTGTAAATCTCTAATAGGATCTGTAAATCTGCAGCAGGGTTAATAAAACTAAGCTCAGATTTATAAATTGAGAGTAGGGTTTGCAAATCCATCAGTGGGGGTGGAAATCCTATAGGCCAACTCCTACAGCTGTTGAACGTTTTTATTCTCCATCTGATTTTTAAAAGAGTGATTTTTTGAAACCAGTCTGTAAGACTTGGCATATGCAGGTGAGGTTGTTGAAATATGAACCAAGAAAGAGGACATTTCTTAGGCTTTAAGAGCAAGCCTAGAAACCGTGGAAGCCGTGGAAGAGTTTAATGCATTTTTGTGTATTTTAAATCTGTTTTTCCAACCTGTTCTTCCTATCTCCACTGGGATCACTGTTATTGTAAAACCAGTCTGTACGCTTTCTTTCTGCAAACTACCAGTCACTGTTGAAGAGGTCACAGAGAACAAACCTTGTCCATTGTTACCAGCAGATAGCGTGGTTTTATTAACACCAGTAAAGAGAAATATCCTTGCACAGAATTATGCTAAGGCACAAAGTTCAGATTCAAGCCCAGGTTATTAAATCTGATAGAGGAATTGCTGAGTGAAAATATCTGGCAAATACAGGCAGAGCACTCGGCTCAGAGCCGTACAGTGCATGACACCCAGGCGTGAGCGCTGCTCCCCATGAGTCTGCGGTGCCTCCTGCCTCCCATCCTGCCCCCTCTCTGCTCCCGGCCAGCCTGGCCAGGGCACGGCCGAGTGTTATTGAAACCCTCCACGAGCCTGAAGAAGGGTCTTTCTGACAGCGTTAGATACCTCTGTGACGCTGATCTGGTGAAAGCAGACGCTGGGGTAGGTCATAGCAGTAAAAGAAACAAAAAATTGCCTTCATTCTCATACTGCTGGGTGCGGTATGTTATTGCATATTTTAAGGAAACATGTAGGAGGGAACTGTAATTCTAAGAGCTGTAAAATGTCCAGGGCTTGAGCTTGCGATGTAGAAGATGAAGCCTGGGGTACTGTGGGATCTGGTGGCTCGCTGGCAGTGCAGGTGAAATAAATAGGCTGCAGGGAGCTAATGCTGAGCAGACAGGCGTGCCTAGTGCCCCGTCCCCACGGGGCCGTGCTGCTGCATTCGGCGCTGGGTAAAGCAGCAGCCACGTCATGAGCCGGCAATGGGCGATCGCAGCCCAGAAGGCCAAGCGTGTCCTGGGCTGCATCAGAAGAAGTGTGGCCAGCGGGGTGAGGGGGGACTGTGCCCCTCTGCTGCGCTCTGGGGAGCCCCCCCTGCAGCGCTGCCTCCAGCTCGGGGGGGCCCAACAGCAGAGACACGGCCCTGGGGGAGCGGGGCCAGAGGAGGGCCCGGAGATGCTGCGAGGGCTGAGCCCCTCTGCGGGGAGGACAGGCGGGGAGAGGGGGGGGCTCAGCCTGGAGAGGAGAAGGCTCCGCGGAGACCGCAGAGCCCCTTCCAGTGCCTAAAGGGGCTCCAGGAGAGCTGGGGGGGACTTTTTCCAAGGGCATGGAGGGATAGGACGAGGGGGAATGGCTCCAAACTGGAAGAGGGGACATCTAGATTATATATTAGGAAGAAATTTTTCACTCTGAGTGTGGTGAGCCCCTGGCGCAGGCTGCCCCGAGGAGCTGTGGCTGCCCCATCCCTGGAGGTGTCCAAGGCCGGGTTGGACGGGGCTGGGAGCACCCTGGGCTGGTGGGAGGTGTCCCTGCCCGGGGCAGGGGGGTGTAACTTGATGATCTTCAAGGTCCCTTCCAATGTAAATCATTCTAGGATTCTATGATCTTCTCTGCTTTGGAGACAGCGAGGGTCGGGAGAGGCAGCTGGTGTGCTGCAGACCGGACCTCCCACGGCAGGGCACTCTGGTGCTGCGGATGGCCTTCCCTCAACGGCAGCGAGTCCTAGATTTAAGTCCTAGTTAAGACCTCTCCCTCCTTACTCCTCATTAGAGGAGGCTTTGACAGTAACCTGGAAGTGACAGGAGCTCACTCTCTTCTCCCAGCCTAAACCAGCTTTCAGTTAATGGCAAAGGTTTAAGGGAGGAAATATTCCCAGTCCCAGCGGAGCTGTTAGCTGCTCTGCCCTCTGGTAACCTCCCTTGCCATCTGTTTCTCTTCTCCCAGTCCCCAAAACATGGTCCTTTTTAGGTACTTCAGGGACTTACTGAATCCTGTCTGAAAGGCCGGGCAGGGTAGCTTGGGCGTACCAGGTACCGCAGATGTTGTTCGTGACCTTTCAGCCGTTCTGCTGGTTTTCAGCATGACACAGAGCCTGTGCTGGCTTTTTTAACGGCTTCAGCTCACAGCAGCACTGCAATGGGCTTTCTGAAACACGAGGGGAGTCGCTGGGGAGACTGGCATCTTGTTGGCACTACCTGGGTTGCAAGAGATCACACGTGATTCTCAAGTGGTTCAGTACTTTTAAAATAGAAACTAGATGCTTTTCCCACCTTCACCACCGCTTTACCACAGCTATAGAGCGGTGACTTGCTTGAATTTGCTGGCAATGGTAACCGTCCGTTAACAAGGGCTGTTGCAGGGTCACCAGGGGAAGTTGATCCCTTACCTGGCACTGTGAACGGTGACACACGCTGGCTTGTGCTGGTGCCATCCATCTCACTGCGCCGGGAGCATAGCCCTTCCCTTGCAAAAGCCTTTCTGTGGAGCAATCCAGTTCATCAGCACGAAATAGTGCTTGACATTAGCCCTGAAAATATCACTTGAGTCTAGTTATGTAAAACCCATTAAGAAAGACTGTCTTCTTTTTTTTTTTTTTTAATTTTCCTTTAATTTAAAAAATTCTTTTCATCACAGCCTTAAAATCAATCAAAATAAACAGAGCTGCAGCAGACTGGAACAATGTCCCAGAGTCTGTACATATGGAAGGTTTAATTTACATAAAAATCAGTGCAGATCTTTTTCCAAAAGCAACAACCCATTCCATCCTCCCCCTCCCAAACCCCTTTGCTAAGAAGAGGAAAGGAGAACCTGAAATACAAGTCAAAGAGGAAAAGAACTGATAGATCAAGCAACAATAAAATCAGTATCATGTTTTTAAATATGCTTTTGAGCAGTTGCAGCAAAAAAATAGCACCTTCAAAGCCCATTTGTACAATGTGTGTGGAAACCAATGCTTTTCAAGGAGTTTAAATGAGTCGGAGACACAACATGGTGTTTTGCTTATGGCCAAGAATCATCTCCTCCAACTTTTAACTGTTTGGGCTTGCGTACAGTTCATGGAAAGAAATCAATACCTGGAGAAGGTGATTTATTCATCCCAAGATAAGCACCTAAAATAGTTTAGATCTGCTGGAGATACCGTTTCTGCGGAAGGAAGCTAAATGACTAAAGGCAGGCAAAATTCATCCCTTCCTGATTGACCGGACTTTCAATGGCATTTGTGTTCCTAAACCGCGTAGGCATTCTCGGGGAAGGGAGCGACCCAAGCCCTTACATCCCTGCTAGCTTTTTTGGAAACTCTTGGTTTGCTCTGGGCCGTGACTCGTGAGGGGCTGAACCCCAAGTGGCTCGTCAGACATGAGTATTCCTAAAGTTCATGGTCAGATCTCCACTTGGTTTGCAAACGATTTGATTCCTTTGATTATTGGATACCGAAAAGTGAAAGGGGAGAATGTTCCTTTCTCACACAGCAAAGCAGACATAAAGGTTAATCTTGGGGAATTCTGATTAAATGGATTTTGAACCATTCTCTACTATCTACGCTTCCTTGTGCTTGGAAGTTCTGATCAGTCACTCCTGGAGCTGGTCATTGCTGGGTGATGAATCAAAGCTCAGTGTAGAGGATCTTTGGATTTCCAAGTAAAACGGGGAACGGGACACCGGGGTCAGCGAGCTCAGCGGCCTCGCACAGCGGGCAGGCAGGGCTGCTGGAGCCCAGCAAGCTTCTCAGCGTGGATCGCAAGTGTCGTAGCGTCCTTCAGATGGCTCCTGTGTACAGCTGCCTCATCCCAGCGTCAGTGCTTGCCAGTTGTGTGGCGCAGGTCCTCATGCACGTGTTCTTACAAGTTTCATGGCTGATACAAGTTCGTGCAGCTCTGGGGAAGCTGGTGCAACTGGGGGCCGTTCGTGGCTGTTAATTACCTGGCCTAGCAGACCAGCTTCTTCCTACAGGCCGGAGCTTTTGGTGTTTAGATGAGGGCTGGGTTGGCAGATCAACATGTCCCGAACAAACCTTCCAGCAAATAACTAAAACTCTTGAGTCCCTGAGATCCTTTGCTTTTGCCAGAAGGCCAGGAGTTGGCCTGGGTTATTGGTGGGCTGGGCTGCGACACAAAGCCCTGATCCTTCAGCATCACACCCACCCTGTTGCAGCATGGAGAGCAAATCGGCAGGCTCTGCTAGAGGAGCCGGATTCAGTCAAATGCTTAAGCGCATACTCAGATCTATCGAATCGGTGGAGGAGGTGAGAGCCTGGGAGCTTCCCGGAGCAGGAGCAGCCTGAACTTAACTGATCCGTGCCCAGGCCCTGGGACGCTTGGAGCAGGCTCTCAGCCCGCAGCTGGCTTTCTGCTCCTCCTGCACTCTGCTCACTTTCTTTAACAGAAAAGAGATGTAATGATAGCAGGAACAGCATTCCTCCCCTCCCTCTCCCATCCTTCCTTCAACCAGTACACGCACTCCTTGAACAAGCTCAGCACAGTCTTCAAAAGCACACTCCTCCGGGGTGTTGCCTGCTTGTTTTTTAAAGACTCATAGCATTGTCTCTAAACCCCCTCTTTTCCCACCCCATCATCCCCAGCTTTGCTCCATTTACATCACAGTCACTGTTTGGCTCTTCCCGGGGCTTTTTGTTTGCTCTGGGTTCTTGCAGCTCGGATACGAATAGGTTCCCGGTCCTCTGGGAACCACTCGTTATTTATTCTGAGGGGGTAATAGGGGGCCCTGGGCTTCTTCCCAGCTATGCCAATTGGAATTCAGTGCCAGTTTGGTGGGATGGATGGTTGATGTCTTCTTCTCTCAGGGCCCAGATGTGGAGGTGAGGTGAAATTCCCAGGAATACTTAGCCTTCAAGTTTTCTAGGAGTACGTGGCTGAAACGATCAGACAGGGCCCTGAGGGAGAGGGGGAGAAAGGCTGGTGCCGTGGCTGCTGCCTGCCCGCTGTTGGCACGCTCCTCCCCGTGGGGCTGGATGGTGTGTTAGCAGGCAGCGGGGAGCTCGCGATGCAAACCCCTGTGAGCAGAGCTCTGCCGAGAGTCTCTGATGAGGGGCTGCGGTCCCCCGTCCTTCAGCGAATCTCTGCCGCTTATAAAGTGATGATTATGGAAGCTAAATTGGGAGGAAGTTTTCTTTAAAGGAGCTTTCTGTCATTTTTTTTGCAGGGTCAGGGGAGCTGTGAACTGTTTCCCTACAATGGAATCAAGGAAAGGTGTTTCCTATTGAAAAAACAGGTAAGCGGGTACAAGCTTGTTTAAAAATAGTCCACAGCTGGATCAAGGGCAGGTTCGTTAGCACATTACAGCTGTGCAGAAAGAAGGATTTGGGGAGTGGGGTTTGGCAAGTCTTAAATAATGCTGTCCTGGTTTGAGGTAAAACAGTATGAATTTTAATACGCGAGAAACAAGTACGTGGCACGAGTGCGTCAGGAAACAGCTTCCGCTCTGTAACTGTGCGCTGCGCTAAGTGAAACGCTCAGGCACGAAGCCAGGATGAAGTTGTTACTCAGCTGAAGAATCCCCTGCTCTTTCTCTAGACCCTCAACACTCGGACACTGGGCGCGCTGGCAGCACTGACGCGAGGGTTATTTAGGGTCCGTCCAGCTTTTGTCATCTAGGTGAACGCTGAGCTGGCAGGAGTGAAGGTCCTGTGGCTCCGTCCCAGCTGTTGTGGTGTTCCAGCTGTTTCTCCAAACCAGCCCCGTGTGTCTCTAAACCGGCCTGGGAGCCGCCTGGCCCGGCGGCGCGTTGGGCTGTGGAGCAGTGGGTGCGATCACCCTGCCCTCGGGACCTGGCGAGGACTCCGCGTGGCATAACCTTGCTCTGTCTGCTTGTCTGATGCCAGACAGCTATTGCAGCGACGAGAGCAGGGTGAGGTGGTGTGTGTTTGTGTGCGCGCGTGTGTGTGTAGGGGTCGTCACGGGTGCTCGACGGAACCTGACCTTGACAAGCATCTTGCAGTTACGCGAAGTGAGAGCCGCTGGTTCATCACACGGTTCCTGCGCTCCCATCACCCTTCGGAGCAGAGAACGAGACTGGAGGAGCTTCGGAAACCACGAGCTGCCGCACTGCGAAGGCAAACTGAGAGCGAAGTGATGGCGAGTGTGAAGGAGAGGAGCAAACAGGCAGTCATCTTCCTTTCCACTGAAGGCCCTGGGAGGTGGTTCAAGGGCTCAGTTCCACGAGAATCCAGGGTTCCTCCGAGACCCAGATGTGCTGCTCAGCTGGTGGATTTCACAGGGGAAGACTGAGGAGGAGGAAGGGAGCAGTTCGGAGAGCGCTGAAGTGCTCAGGGCTCTGAGTGGATTTTCCATTTCATTGTTAATGTTTTTCATTGTAAACGTTTGCATAATACTGTAGATGACAGCTGAAAGGGAAGAAAGTCAGAAATCAAAATGAAAGGCTTTTGGAAATGTCCCTGAAGGAGAAGTTGGGAATGATTTTCTGGAATAAAAGCAGTCTGGAAATTTCCTTTGTGAAAGGGAGTTTCAATTCTCTACACAGCTCAACACCTTAATCCCCGACTTCTGTTTTAGGCAGACAGCGCAGCCCCCGCCTCCCCCAGGCACACACAGAAGTCAAACCACAGTCAGCACTTCTATGATACCAATTCCTATTTTACATTTATAGCTGTTCTTGCACCGACTACTCCAGGCATTCAGCTCGCTCTGATTTATGTGTCAGCTCTTCGATATACAGAGAATTGAGGCTTTTCATTCTCCTCCTTTCAATGATACCAAACATGGGTGCTGCAAATAGACTCGGTCGCTAAGCCCTGACCCCCCCCCTCCCCATCGCAGATGCTTGTTCCCTTGAGAGCCGGCCCGACGGCTCCCGTGGCTGCCGCAGTGCTGCGCTCAGCATGGCCAGGGCCATCTGCCTGCCCTTCCTGGGGTCGTGTCAAGTGCAGTCCTTGGAGGACAGGCTTTCTTCGGCACCGAGATCCCCTCCAGGCTCAGGCACGCGGTGTGTGAAGCAGAGAGGGCTCTTGCTCTTCAAATTCTTGAACTGCTTTTAGAAAAAATGATTTGCTCGCGTTTGACACCGCTTGTTCCCCTTGCAAATTTTTCCTTGCTGTGCTGTGAAGCATCCCAGGCGCACGCTCGCGTGGGGTGTGCCTGCTGAGCCGCCATGCCTCCTGATTTATTCTCGGCATAGCCGCGGCCACCCATGGGGACACTGCCTCTGCGGAGAGCCCGGGGCAGGGGCAGCAGGAGGAAGGGATGCAGGAGGGAAACTAAGCACCAGACAGGCGTGAAAGCAAAATACAGAACCTCTTAGCTTCCAGGTGGACTCTGCCCTTCATCCTGTTGTGTAGAGGCCAGGTATAAATAAACTCTTCATTTTCAACTTTGTTTTATTCACATGTTAACATCTGATCTTCCTGAAGAACTGCTGCCCAGTGCGCAGAGCAATTCTTAGGGGCTTTTCGACAAGAACAGCAATGCTCTACAGAGAGTTCAGAAGCTGAGATTACTGCTACAGCTCTTGAGTTTAATGTCTTGGAGTTGAGCGGGAGGTTGTCTCCGGTTGCAAAGTGCAGTCTTCCCTCAGGCGTGCTGGACTGAAGCTCAAATTTTCTGTGCTGTGGTGGAATTGAGGGTGAACTGCTGCCTTGCGACCGTCTGAATTATGTCCGAGGCACTGGGGAGGAGGCAGCCACAGGCCGGGCCTTAGAGAACAGCAAACCGTGGTTCTTCGCTGTTGTGAAGCGCTCCAGTGTTCAGGCACGTTGTCAGTCTGAGTGACTTCCATGATAAAACTCAAGCAGGCTCCTGCACCCTCACAAACCTCCCAAAAATATCCTGGAATCCAGTGATTGTTCCGGCGGCAATTCAAGGACAATTCCCTTCCTTCGATGACTTAGGGGTGTTACACAGACTGCAAATCCATTCGCAAGGAAGATCCCTTTTTATCGCAGCATCATAAATTCCTCCCCATCCCCTGGTGCAAGGACCCCCCGGGGCGGCAGCGCGCTGGGCTGCAAGGAGGTTCCCACTGCAGCCCACCCTCCCTGGTGTGAACGGCTTCCTCGAGGGAGGCGTGCTGAGAAGAGACTACAGAGAATCACTGCAATTGCGACTGAATCATTTTTATTATTGCAGTTTGTAGGGGGGTGGTTTTTTTGGAAAAAAAAAAAAAAATAATAAAAAAGCAAAATTTCTACTCAGTCCTTTCGAATGTGGTTCGATTAGAGAAAATAAGGGTGAGAATCGCTGTGTGTTCAGTGCCTGCCTTAGCCGTTTATATGGCTAAATAGAGAATAAACTGCCGCTGACTGGGAGCTGTTAATGAACGGCGCTTGCTGGGTGGGAGGAAACGGGCTGAGCCCGCTTCTCCCTGCCCTCAGGAAGGTTCCCCTCCGGCGGTCCCGGCCACAGCTTCCCCGTTGGGTCTCCGCTCGGGAAACTGTGCTCAAGAAGGGAAGAAACAGCAGCACTGCCGTGACTGGCAGGTTTGCCGTACACATGCCATTCTCCCTCATAATTGGTTTTTTTGTCTCTCATCCCAGAAGTGGGATTGACAGAGGGGAGGGCTTTGCAAAATTTAAAATAAATAAAAAAAAAGGAATAAAAAGCGGGCAGAATTACAGCCAGTGTGGGAGAAGGGGAGAGAGATCTCGATCCTTTCAGTTTGTGCAATGTTTAGAGTCAGAGGCTCCTAATGTAGGAACGAGTTTATAGATATTCTTGCGAAGCATCTAATAATGCAGTAATACAAAGAACCCTCTACTTAGCCGTGACCCAGCAATACGCGGTGCTCGGCAGCACGGCCGCTGAGCCCGGGGTTGATGTTTTCACAGCCTGGTAATCAGACCCGGTTGGAGCCTGGCATTTCTGCCCTGTGAAGAATTCTACAATTCGAGTTTTAATTTTGTTTTGAATGAAAACAATATAGACATTGCCTGTGGAAAAAAAGTGTCAGGCTTCTTGAAGGGGGGCAGCTGGTAAAACAAAACGTTTTATTTTGACTTGGAGAGATTTTTAAGGAAAAAAAAAATCACATTTTGTATAATACAAAAGTATTCCCAAGTGAAAAATACACGTTTTCTACTCTGAAAACTCATGGGGTTTTTTCTTCCTAAGTTATTCCTTTTCCCTGGGCCCTGGCAGAAATGATGCTTCCGAACAGGGAACATACTCTGAAAGAAAGTTCCCAATCAATTTTGGAAACAGTGAATCTTCACAAGGTCCCACTCAGCAGCGCTGAGCTGAGGTGGAGAGAAGGGAGGGAAAAGCCAACATATGGATCAGATCTGGGATCTCGCGTTAAACAGTTTGAAAAATTGTCCTAAATGAAGTGGTGTACTCGTGCGAGCCTGAGGCACTCTGTTCCCCGCAGAGCAGAGGTGAAGAGCCTGGGGTAAAACGCGAACAGCGGCAGAGCTGGACATCTTCCAGGGCAAGAACATGGCTCTGGGAGCAGAAAAGCTGCCGCCTCTGCTGCTGCGCCGTGGCTCCGTGCTGCCCGGGTGGAAACGCCGCACCTCGAGCTGTGTCGAGCTTAGCCCTTAAAGCTTTCCGACTAGAACTAGGAAATTGCCTCCTGGGTTTTGGCAGGACGAGAACCGCAGTTCTTCCCAGGTTGGAAGTAGTTTCTTCCTAACTTCCTAAGCCAGCTCTGCCATTTCCTCCAGATCTCGTTCTAATTATGAAAAAAAAAAAGAAACAAAGCCTTGCAAAGGTTGGTCCAAAGAGCGGGAATGGTCCCGCATTTCTGCCCAGCTCTGACGAGCGTGTAATGCGGCCCTTCAGTAGAGACCTAAAGACGGCAGCGCTGTGCCCAGACCTCCGATTCAGTTCCCTGATCTGGTGGAGGCAGCGGTGAAGTACAGATGCCCTTGGTTACCTGTCTAACAAAAAAAGTCACCTGGTTTGGGGGACCGCTGTGTTCCGGCCCTGCCTCTAGCACTGTTTTGACTCTGTTAATCAGCCAATTTGTGTATTACCTTGTTGCTTAGGAAAGACTTGAGTGCATTTGCTGACCCCTGTACAGTCAGCATCAGGTGTATTTTCATGCTTACATCTCGACATCGGTCCAGCAGCCAGTCACAACGCACATCCCTCCCAATCGAGTGCAATTCGAACCTCCAGGGTCTCAGGCTAGCTCTCTTATTTTGAAAACAAGGCTAATTTTAATGCTGAGTGTCACATCTGGAAAATATTTGCATATTTTTCTTGTTCTCTTGATCTACGAGCTGAGCGGGGAGGGTTTTATCAGAGTGGCTCACATGCATTCTTTTTTAATCTTTTTTAGGGATTATATTTTTTCCTCTGATGCATCCAAACAGATCCTTCAAGTGATAGAAAAGGTAAGAAAAAACATTGAGAGGAGCAAAAATGCTGGAAGGGTGACATGTACAGCCCTGGACTCTTGTAGCGCGCAGCTCTGCGACAAGAGCTGCGGTGAATGAGTGATGCCTTTTCAAAACCGTTCTTTGAGAGCGGGCAAAGAGCTGCGCTGGAGTCAGGAACAAGTAAAAGATTGTTGCAAGGGTCAGATCTGAAGTTTGTAAATAATAAGATCTTCAGGGACCTCGTGCCAACAGTAATAATTCCATGGGTAATTCTAACGGGAGAGTGGGAGAAGCACTAATTAAAACAAAACAGAAATGCTTTCTTTACAGCGCTGGCAACTATACATCAGCAACATGAGCCTGAATAGTAAAGCTGACCAGACACAAGTGAAGTAACCAATCTCCTTTCCAAGGGAGGTCAACCATTCAAAGAAAATAGACAACACCAACTGCGACCAGGAAATAACTCTGTCGGTTTTAATATTTTCATGGATTATTTGCAATGTAGGTAAGGGAATTAGGTTTCCTTTTTTTAAAAAAAAGTAACAGTTGGATGTTACCCCATGTACTTTAAGCCCTGTGAGACATCTTAACATCCTCCTTTCTTGTCTTTCTGCTTAAAGGCGTGAAAACTGAGCCACCTATTTAGCAAAGTGCTCGGCATCACCAAGACGAGGGTATTTGAGCTCTCTTACAGGCTCAGCTTTCATTTCAGCAGGCCTGATTCTGATCTTAGGGGAGCAACAAGGACTATCTGTTGCAGTCTGACTGGCCCAAACCGAGCCTGTGCACGCACGAGAGGACAGCATCAAACCGACCAAAACTACTTTTGGCTCTTGGTTTCCGCCTGCTGCCTGTACACAACCCTGATTTTTCCATTTCCCCTCAGCTCAAAGAAAAGGAAAAAAAAAAAAAAAAAAAGGAAATGAAAATGGAAAAGGCAGAAAACAACCCCCTCAAACAACCCGTACGGGCTGTCTGTTAGATTCAAGGCTTTGATCCTCTATTTGCACAGAAAGGAAGACATGTAGCCGCTAACTCCCATTGCGCAGGGCCGAGGGGGTTCTGTAAAGCATCGACGGGCAGACGGGATTAGGTTGAACACAGATTGCATACCTGTCGCCCTCCTTCTGGAGGGCTGTATATGTACCACGAGAATAACGGCTGCCAACCCCCGGAGTTCACAGCGGACCCGTGCCAGGCCAGAACCCCGCCAGCTGCAGTCCAGCGAGTGCCTCTGACGGCTCGCGTAAAACTCCAGGTCAGCCTGAACTTCCGAGCATCTTCAAGACAGTTCCTGGAGAATGGGGGCTTCTGAGCGTCGGCTGGGACGGACACCTTTTTTTTTTTTTTTTGTCATTTATTTCCAAGAGGACAGTGAGGGAACAAGACGAGACTCTTGGTCAAGGAGCTGTAACGCAGGATACAGCTCGGACATTAGAGCAGCAAAGCCAGGGCTTATACAGCGCAAGAGCATCTGTCCCCATCGTTATGCACGTGCTGCTCCAGGCATGCAGGGGCATTTTCTAGGAACCGGTGCTTTCTTCCGTCCTCCAAGCATGACAGAAGTTGGGGGCCTGCGGTGCAAAGGGTGCTCTTTAAAAAAGGAGGTATAAACTGTAACTGAATTTATTGGAACACAGGGTTGTTTTCATCAGGGGATGTGACGGAGGAAAGGAAGGGTTCAAGCTTTGAGAAGCAAATTTGGGTGAGAACAGGCACCTTTTCACTCTTTTGAACACTGTAAATAATAATAATTAAAAAAAAAAAAGACCAAATGGCCGCCCTCCCCTGTCCCTCCCTCCCAATCCCGAGGCTTGCCTTCACATCATGCTCTTCCTGTACTGAGACTGTGAGCTCTGTTTGGGTTTTGAGTCCGACTGCTGCAGTTCAAACTGTTTGTACAGGTCCCTCAACTCTTTGATCTCCTGCAGCACCCTCTTGGCTTGGCTCCAGGTGGAGGAAGCCTCCCCCAGCAACCTCTCCGATTCCTGCAGGATCCTTTCAGAGTCCGACTTGGAAGATGATGAGGAAGAAGAAGAGGTGGTGGTGGTGGTGCTGGTGTGGGAATCCTTGGTCTTTCTCTTGCCTTCCCCGTAGCCCTTCACCTCTGTCAGCAGTTCCTGAGTTTTTTCCAGTTTCAGTGCAACCAGTTCTTGTATCCGGGACAGCTGCTCTGGTTCTGCCGAGGCAAACTGAGCCTCCAGCCCCCTCCTCAGCACCGCCCGGTGCGTGGAAGAGTCCCGCCGAGACAGTATTTCTTCCATGGAGGCACATTTATTCTTTTCTGAGTGTGAGAGCTTTTTGGGGACCTGCGGTGTGTACATGGTCCCTTTGTCAAAGGAGTCATTGCGCTGCCCAGATCTGTCCCATGAGGTCACCTCCCGTCTCGGGAGACTCCCTGTCCGGCCCTTCTCTGACGACTTGACGTTCTCTGAATCCGACCGGCGCCGGCCAGCAGTAAGATGTGCCACTGACTTATCCAGATCCACTCGGAAACTCTCTTCGCAGGTGTTGTGATCCTCGGGAGAGGCGTCTTCCTCCTGGATCAGGTCGAGTGTCAGCATGCCATCAGAGGTTGAGGTAGATGCCTGAGGAAGCAGATGAAGAAGAGCTGTGTTATCACAGGAACAGGCATCGCTGCACACTACTTCTGAGCACCTCTTATACCTGAGATATGCATCACCTGCACTGGGATGCAGAGATGGACCAGGAATAATAGCAAGTGGGACCTAGTGACAGAGGCCCAGGTGTGCTGGGTTGGTGGCTGAGATGCGGATCAGCAGAACAGCCTCGGAGGAGCCATCTATGCTAACCCGTCACTGAGTTCCCCAGCTGTGTGGCTGTTCTCCATCAGGAACCTGAAGGAGCGTTTCATTTTCAGCATCAGGAAAATGGGTGTCGGTGATGGCAAGCTACCACTTTGCAAAAGGGTTTGTACAAGGTCTACGAGAATGGAGGACTAGATCTGGTGACCCAGGACAGCCCTGGGTCTTAGGACAATTCTCAGTTCAGCCCAGAGCTCAGACACCAGGTCTCCTTGCATTTACTTATAAATGAAATAGTTGCAAGGGAATTTTACCTAAGCAGGGGTCTGGAATGTGTTATACGTACCACAGCCATCAAATGTCCCCGTGTTGGAGGACGTCGGGAGTGCTGTATTTTCGCTCTGTCGCGTGTTGGGTGGGCGAGGTAGCTGTCCTCTTCGACAGTAACCTACAGTGGAGACAAAGGCTAGTGAACGTCTGGGAGCGTAGGAAATATGAGCCATTCCTAGTTTCTATAGCTGTAATCAGCCAGATGCGCTGTGGCGGATCATTTATTCCTCCAGGATTCCCTTTCTGTTGTGACCTGGCCCTGTGCTGGGGGTGAACTTCTCCCACATACCTCTGGGCCGGGATCCTGCGCTGAAGGCAGCCGGGCAGGAGCTTGGATTGCAAACAGTGAGTCCTGAACTCAAACACAGCGTTTGCAATTCTGTAGTGCAAATGTTTGCTGTGATCACTACCCGAACCAAACCTACAGCTGAGCTGCAATGAGGACGGCACCGCATTCCCGACGTGCCAACTCCTCTGGCTGCCGAGCTGTGCCGGGATTGCGTCTGGGCGCCCAGCCTGACCGCCTGGTGTTACAGCCGGTAACGCCCTGCCTGGGGAGCGCGCCCAGGCGCACACAGACTGATGCCTTTGTAAAACCTGCCTGCACAGCGTCGACAGCATACTGGTCCCAAAGGCCATCACTGGTCCAAGACCCGTAGGTGGGACTCGCTGATCTGTGTTGCCCGCAAGGGTGCACAGAAGGAGATTCGCAGGTAGAGCCAGCAGGGAACAGGGCATGGGAACCCAGCCTTACGGGAGTCTTAGAGTCTTTCCCTGGTCTCTCCCCTCTGTGCCTTGATGGGATCAGATCTACTTAAGTCATTCCTGGCAATTATCTGTTGAATCTGTTTGTAAAGATTTCAGTGACAGACTCTCCTTGCAGCAATCTATACCATTGTTTGCTGTGCTGCTTTCTGCTCTACAGCTTTTCCTATGGTCTGACCTTCGTTTTCCTTCACTACAGGGTTTTGCGTTGCCATCCGTGAGAACAAACAGCATCACAGCAGTGGGCCGCCTGTATTGCGGTAAGTCGAATGTGGATGAGATAGATCTGAGACAGATCTAAATGGAAGAATAGTCGTCATGAAGCATTAATGTGAGACAGCATTGAAATGCACTTTCAAACCGCAGCCCTGGTCGCGAGGGGCATAGCTTTCTCAAGGTAGTTATCATTCACACTGGAATAAACTATGTGGGAATGCTAATACGGATTGAAACCCGGCCTCTGTCAGCCCAGCTGTGGTTGTAAGTGCACGCTTTGTCTCCAGGAGGAGGCTGAACTGATGTTGCTTTGTTCTTTTTTCTAGTAGAAGCTGCTTTGCGTAATTGTGGTAGTTACTTTGGGAGTTTCACGCAGCAATAATGCTGCCACTTTGGAAGTGGTAGGAGCTGTGCTAGTTACGCTTTGTGTGGATGTGTTCTCAAGCAGGCTGGGCCGTACTGTTCCAGGGCCCTCCAATTGCTCTCCCAGAGCGCACTGATGCCTCATCTCTCTGGTTGTCCCTTCTTTTTTTCACTAAATGGAGAGCCTGACTTGTCTTGACAGAAACATATATGCCACACGGTGCTGAGAAGGCAGGATTAAACATTCCCAGTTTGACCCTGGAACAGTAGGAAGGGATCTGCAAAGTTTAAATGCCACTAAGTCCCATTCCTTCAGCCAAAGCCGTGGAAATGGGACTGTCTCCTGAAGATGGTGACTGAGAGGGGAGGGGTGGGCGGGCGGAAGATGGACTGAGGTGGGTTGACAGATGGTGCCGTGCTATTAGGGCGCTCTGAAGATAGCGTGAGGCTATATTGGTTTTCAGTTAATTCCTTAATTCAGTTCCACTACTTAAAGCTCCTTTGCAAACATGAGCACGCTGCATGTTCACCCAGGAGCAGCAGGCGGGAGGAAAGACTCTCCAAAGCCCTGGAAAACCATTCCAAACGTAGTCCCACCGTCCCTGTGCGAGGCAGGGCTGGGCTCCAAAGCGACGGCACCTCACTGGGGCCGGCTGTGCCAGGGAGGGGACAGAGCCGTGGCAGCTGCCCCTCGCCGTTGCTTTGCAATCAGTGCTGCATATTAATCCCGAGGCTGGGAGGATCAAACCATCCCAGACCTTCAGGACAGCTCACTCGTAGGTGTTGGTGGCTGTGTTTGAGTGCGGTCCGTCAAACCCCTGTGGCTTTGCACTCCTTTTAAATAGGAAATGGAGAGGGTAGGAGGGGCCGCTGCCGTCTCCAGCAGTCGAAAATCTTCACCCAAGATTAAAGTTGAGACAACGGAGCCTGGGTCCAGCCCTCAGAGTTCTGCTCACCTCATCTAAGATGCGGTTTTTAGCACGTGTGATCGCAGAGTTGAGGGCATTAATCCAGGACTCCTTCTCTTCTGGACTCACAGCCAGGAAGATCAGATTCGGTGCCTACAAAAGAGGGAATTCAGGTCAGTGCCAGTGACTAAACTCATACAGAGATGCTTTCACACTGTCCCTGCCCACAGAAAAGCTACACGGCCTTTACAGCTGGCTTGCCTTAGTGGGAGAATGCAAAGCAGACCTGATCCTCCAGGCCTGCAGAACGGCACCGGTCTGCTGCACACTGCGCGTCTTGGCAGCCCTTTGCAAAGCAGACCATGATTCCTCACAGTACCCAGCTTTTCAAACCAAAAGCTGTGTACCATATTTACTTCCCTCGTGGCTGCAGTTCCTCCTTCCCCCTCTTTGCCTTCCCACACACCATCCTAGATTTTGCCCTCATCAAAGGATGATGCAGCCTTTCCGTGCATCTGCTGCTCACATGCGATTTATCTGTTGCCACCTCAGACTGACAGAGTCTTAGACGAGCAGCTACAGTAGGTACCCACAGAAGGAGACGGATTTTCCATACTTTGAGATGTCAGATGCACACTGAGGGCAGAGCAGTTCTGAAAATATGGTGTGTTTAGGGGATGCGGGATCCTTAGGGGTTTTTATAAAGTCAGATACTCAGTAGAAATGACTTTTAGCCCCTACAACGTTTTGTTCAGTCCTCTCCGTTGCTCAGGGTGCTTGGGGACAGCGCAGGCGCTTTCCATTTTCCCCTTCTCTTCCCTTTTTGCATCTCCTGGTGTTATACAATCCGTATCAGTGTGGGGCGGGCAAGCTTGGTCTACTGAAACAAGTCAGAGTGAATAGTGTAAATCCAGCTCACGTGTGTGCCTGTGGGTGGGTGCATCTGTGCCAGAGACAGCTTGCAGTTAGAGACTGGCTCTCTTTTTGCAGTGGCAACTGAGACCTCGTGGAAAGTCCTGCTCCTAGGCAGCACTGCTCCCATTCTGGCACTTTTTAGCTTTCCTCTGGGCAGAAAGGACTCCTGGGACAAATTCCCTTGCAGCTCTTTTGATGCTGCCCAAATCTGGGCAGCAAAACCCAAGGACCATCAGCATCCCTGCCCTCCCCCGGTGAATTAACAAGGGCGGTCAGCTAAACCTCAGCTGTCGGGAGTGGCTTTGTCCTTGCTACTGTTGAATGTTCTGATACCTTCCTTTCCCAAAGTCAGAATACTCTCAGGTGATCAGATCCACAGCTGAGTGCGTGTATTTACTTAGTACACCAGATGCCCGAGTCCTCTCCCAGCAGAAACACTGCTTCTCTCTCCATCTCTCACTGTTGCTATCGGTTCTGCCGTGGTAAATGCACATCTGTGTATTTTAAACCATGAGACACAATCTGGACTCCTACACAGCTGAGGCTATCCAGTTTCAGCCCCCGGTTACTGTCTGAAAGCCTCAGACCTGCAGCAGGTAACTGAGAGGCAGCCTGACCCGCACCAAGAGCTAACGGCGTTCTTGGGCTGACCGTGTGCTTGAGAGCAAATCGTACCGTGTTTCCAGGCTGCCTGGAGTGGGCGAGGGTAAATTTGCTGTGGTTCTTTTTGCTTCTGCTTTTGGACTTCCTGAGCTCTTCACATTTCTCATAGTCGCTCAGGTCAAACATTTCCTGTATGTTTTTTTCATCTTTTACCTGCAAAAACAAAAATAACATTACAGCCTTGCAGCTGTCAGACCGAGAGGCAGTCGCAGGGCTGCTGCTCCGAGCCCGGGGGGTGCCTGCACAGGGGGATTGAAGGTACAGGACGTGTGCTGCAGCCTCTGGTGTGTTTTGCAGTCACCGAAACACCCTGCCAGAGTCTTCCACCTTAAGGCACAAATACAGAAACGGCACTATTAGCTGGGGAGCGCCACACGTGGTTTTGCGGGGGAGAAGCAGAGATTTGCAACATGATAGTTTTGACTCGAGTCTCTTCTGGAATGGGGGGGGACATGTTTAGAAGGATAACTTGAAAATCAGTCTCCTAGGTTAATTCCTGCTTTGCCATGTATTCCTTTGGGACTTAACTGCCTCTCCCACCCCCAAAGTTACCGGGGCTCGGCTGAGCTGACACGCAGGTGTGATCTGACACTGTGTTTATGCTTGTGGACCCTCAAAATGAATAGGATTTACTCCAGCAGCAAGAAGAGGACCCTGTCTGCGAGGAGGAGGTTTGTGCGGAGGCAGGAGATGCTGGGAGGAGGTGGACTTTGATCTGCTGATGAAAAGGGGCGATCATATTAGCGCTTGTTGCTCTTCTGGAGACAGCATAACAAAAGTTTGAAGGATAAAGCTTAGCACTTCCTATTTTTAACCTGGTGGTATTACTGAAGGCTGTGCTGACAGCTGATTTGAGGGGTGGATGAAGCACATCCAGTCCCAGAGTACAGACACGATGCGTGTGCTGCTCTCCCCCGCTGCTGAACCTCATCCCTTGGGAAGGGGCTATGGGCAGGACTCATCCGCGCCCCAGCGACTGCCCAGATCCTGGGGTTTGTTCTGGCTTTGCCAGGCTTTCCCCGCTGGCTGGCCGGCCAGGCCCCCAGAGACCTTCGGCAGCCAGGGGATTCACGGAAGGTTTCAAGAAGGAAGAGAGTGCTCGGGCTTCAGAGGCAGAAGCACTTCTTGATGGTCCTTTAGAGAGCCATCGAGTGGCCACTTTGCAGCTTTTACAAGATCTCACTTTTTCCAGGTCTATTCCCCAACACTTCCTCTATAAGCCATGGTGTGACAGGCGCACAACTATAGATAAATAGATAAATAATAGACTTAAATTAAAGATGTGACTTGCGCAGGGTTGCGTGGGCAGTGACTGAGCTGGGGAGGAAGCCTGGGGGTTTGATACTGCCCCATGACAGACAGACCCCTGACCTGAAGGTGCCGTCACTCGGGGGACACTTGGAGCGAAAAAGAGAATGCAGAGCCTGCCTTCCGCCTGCCCCCGTTAGTTTTGCACAGCCTCCCTTTTCATTGCTGGTTTTCATGCGCGGTCCTCACATCCCACTCCTGCAGCAGGGCAGCTCCGCTCTTTCCGTGGTAAACACGAGGAATGTAGGTAACTGGGATGGGAGAGAACTTGGTTTTGCGTGTCCGCTAAGGACAGAACTGTGGCAGGCTCAAATCCCCGTCAATCTGCTTAATCCGACTCCAGCCGGGGTCATTACGGGCTGGGATCTGCAGGAGAGTTTGAGTAACTCAAGTGCCGGAAAGGCAGACGGTGATGAGGTCTTAGCTCTTGGGTTTCTTGAAAGGACTCCAGCCCATTTAATGTGTTTCCTTCCTGGTTTTGGGAAGCACTGAAGGAATTCCCCGTGATTTTTTTTTCAATAGAATTTAAACAAAGAGGCTGACTAAAATGCTGTAACCAGCTTTCTAACCAGAGACACAGATAAACTGACCATCTGGCCTTGCGTAATGGCTGCAGTTCCCCCTCCATCCTTTTTCCTTCTGTCCCCCAAGTTTGCGGTCAAGAACTAGGAGGCAGACGCTGTACACAGCTATTCCTGAAGCCCCAGAAGCTATTGCTTATTTCTGCTCGTAACAACAGCCACTGTGTATGGGCTATTATGAACAGATATGGAAATGTCTCTCGCAGATAACGTCTATCTATGTATCCTCCCCGTGCATTTCTAATCGGCTTTTATCTCTTCCCAGTACCGTCCTACAATCCACCTCTTTCCAAGAATCTTGGCTGGATTCAGCCCTATTCATTTGCAGCAGGAAAAGCCGATCCCCTCTGAGCCCCCAGCTGTGACACGGCGGCGGAGGCAGAAGTCCTTACTCCAGATGTTTGCTCATGTAGGTCACTGGGACTTCCCCAGCCCTTCCCTCCTTCCTCAGACACACGGAGCCTGCACCGTGAACTCATGGGAGCCGGCACTCAAATATCTCCAGGAGGAGATATCAAATATCTCTAGGAATATCTCCAGGAGGCTGCAGAAAGGACGGGTGTACTTGGTTCAGGTAAACACCCTTCGGGTGTAGCTAGTCCTTCAAAAGATGTGGACTGACAAGGACTCTAGCACCGCGCTTGCCTACCCGCGACACACGCATGAGACCCTGCTGCATGTATCGCTTTCACCAAAGTGCCATCCGTGTGCGTAGACCAGTTATAAAATGCTTAAGAACTGAGAATAAGCAACATCTATTTGCGTTAAAAGGGTGATGGTGGGGTCCCATTTCTGAGTTTCAGACAAGGTGGGCAGGTTCAGCCCCCCACGGGTGTTTATTCTGGGGGGAGTGGGTGCACGCGCGGCCGCCGTTAAGGATGCGGGCCGGAGCGAGTCGGGCGCCGAAGGGTAGGTCTGCCCTTCAGCCAGAGCTGCGGCACAGGCAGGTTTGCGCTTACTTTGAATCGATTCCCTCCTGTACAGAGTCTTGGTAGCATAATGAGGCCATAAAGTGAATGGGGCTGTAATTTAGTCATCTGAACGTGGCTTTGTTCTGCCTTGGCGGCGGCAAGAGGTCTCGGCATCAGCTTGAAATGGGCTCCACTGCGGCGACGCAGTGATTTCGCGGGGCATGGGAAGGACAGCAGTCTTGTCTCACAAGGGGCATTGCCAACTGATGTCCCCCCTCTCCCCCGCGCTGAGACATGCAGGCAGAGAAGTAAACAGCAGAGCGAAATAACAGAGCATTCAGCGTGCAAACAGGGCAACTAGAGAGAAGGAAGGTGAAAGGCAAACTTCAGAAGTCCCAGCCAGATCTTTTGTCCTTTGTGGGAGGCTACAGAGGCCAAAAAGAGGGAGGTGGTGAATGACAGAACAGTGGCAGGAGAGGATGAGTACTCAGAGGCTGAGGATAGTCATGCAGCTGGAAAAAAAAAAAAAAAAGAAAAAAGAAAAAAGCAACACTCAAAGACCCACAAAGCTGCTGGTCAGCAAAGCCTAAATCCCGGTCACCTACGTCGATAGGTGACAAACCTGCAGGGTGTCTACCCTCGTCCACGCTTTCAGTGAGATTGGAGCCATGCAAATAAAACCCTTCAGGTTTCACCAGCGGAGAACTTGGCTTGGTGTGTTCCCAGCGCCCAGGCAACGTGCGGGTCTTTGGATACGTTTTGGAGACCTTTGGAAGTAGCCTCAGGTGTGAGTTCTCAGTAGGAGGGGATGAAGCGCGGTTTCTCTGTCACCTGGCGTGGTTTGTAAGGGGAACTGCGGGGGCAGCACAGCAGTGTTGATCTTCATCTCTGTCAGGGTGACCTACCAGAGCTCGTCAGGCACCCAGGGTGCTCCGAGTGAGGAGTTAATCCTAGCCATGGGGATTTACGTTTGCTTGCTTGTTTGTTTTCTTCTTCTTTGCTGAGTATAGATTGAACATAGGTTTTTGAAAGTCAGGGGTGATTTTTAGTCTCAGATGCCAAACTTGAAACTCTTTAAGACAAGGTCTAAGTTGTAGGGAAACTGAGCATCTCCTCTGGACACAGAGGCTTCACTCCGGTTCCCCATCCCCAGACAGTCTGTCTCTTGCTCTCTAACTTGCAGGGAAGACGGCTTAAACAGGCTCTCCAAGGCCTGAAAGTTCCTCTTTTCTACAGCACCTTTTAGGGAGTCAAGAAAAAGCTTCCCTGTCTGGGGCGGCGTATCCTCTCCTGTCCGTGCACGGGTTTGCACCCCTCCCCATGAAGCAGCTGGGGCTCTGCAGATGTGGGTATTTTTTGGATCCTGCTGCTTTCATTACTCTTTCTTAAGGTCTCCCACATTGTAGTTTGAGGCTGAGAGGAATCAGGGACCGCTTGGCTTAATGTGCTAGGAAGGGAGAGGCCTGGATGGTTGATTTTGGCAAAATCATTCCCAGCTGGGAGGTGGCCAGCAGGTCTTTCCTTCCTCACAGCTGCTGAGTGCCTGGCACGCAGCGAGCTGACGGATCTCAGAGCCTCATGGGGCAGGTAGGTCCTGCACTTCTCACCCTGCGGGGAAGCTCTGCATTGAAAGGATTAAGGTAAATAAATCCCAGCAATTGCTGCCCTGGCTGTCTGCTGGCTTTGCTGTCCATGTTGTACCTGCTCTAGGCAGACAAAAGCGCTGGGGTTCAGCCTGGCTCCTCCCCATGCTCCCAGAAATCCTAAACTCATAGAACAGTTTGGGTTGGAAGGGACCTTCAAAGGCCATCAAGTCCAAACCCCTGCCATGAGCAGGGACCCCTCCCCCCAGCCCAGGGTGCTCCCAGCCCCGTCCAACCCGGCCTTGGACACCTCCAGGGATGGGGCAGCCACAGCTTCTCGGGGCAGCCTGCGCCACTGTATCACCACCCGCACAGTCAACAATTTCTGCCTCAGATCTCATCTCAATCTCCCTTCTGTCAGTGTCAAACCGTTCCCCCTCGTCCCATCGCTCCCCTCCCTGACCCAGAGTCCCCCCCAGCTCTCCTGGAGCCCCTTTAGGCACTGGAAGGGGCTCTGCAGTCTCCGCGGAGCCTTCTCCTCTCCAGGCTGAGCCCCCCCTCTCCCCGCCTGTCCTCCCCGCAGAGGGGCTCAGCCCTCGCAGCATCTCCGGGCCCTCCTCTGGCCCCGCTCCCCCAGGGCCGTGTCTCTGCTGTTGGGCCCCCCCGAGCTGGAGGCAGCGCTGCAGGGGGGGCTCCCCAGAGCGCAGCAGAGGGGCACAGTCCCCCCTCGCCCCGCTGGCCACGCTGCTGGGGATGCAGCCCGGGGTGCCGGGGGCTCGCTGGGCTGCCGGCGCACGTTGCCGGCTCATGGCCGGCGTTTCCTCCCCCCCCCCCAGCACCCCCGAGTCCCTCTCGGCAGCGCTGCTCTCCACCCCCCCATCCCCAGCCCGTGCTGGCACCGGGGGCTGCCCCCACCCGGGTGCAGGACCCCGCGCTTGGCCCTGTTGGACCCCATGAGGTTCACATGCTTCCACACTCCAAGCAGACCAGGTGAGGGAAGGGAAACTGAGGCACAGAGCAGGAACCCGAGGTGGCCCCAGTCACCTAAGACAAGGCCAGGTCCCTAAAGCAGGGTACGTTAGACCCTGGGGCCATCAGACCAGGCGGTCCCCGCACCCCCAGTGGCAGCTGCCACTGCTCGGGGTGTAGCCACAGGCCAGGCAGCCGTGCAGCCAGCGGCTAATCTGGGCCTGCAGTCAGCGGTGAGATGTGCTGAGGCTGACATTGCTGGCGCGTCGCTAAAGTTGAAGGAGGGGAGCTGCATTCCTCGCACGCCTCACCCCCGCAGCTGCTGCCCAGCAGGGCCAGCCCGAAGGGACGCCGGCCACCGCGGCACTGTGGGACCTGGCCATCCTGCGGAGACGTAGTGGGTCAGAACATCAGCCGTGGTGCCCAAAGTACCTTCTCTCAAAGGCTTATTTCTAGCCTTGCAGCTGGTCATGCTTCCAAAGGTCTGGTTTCTCCTGTGCCAATGCTCCTCTGTGGCATTCTGGCAACGGGAGGATCCCTAATGGGGTTTAAATTAGCTGCCCCTTGGGCGCCTTGCTGATGGAGAGTGAAAATTGCCTCCCTCATCATCACCTGCAACAACTCCAAACCTCCATGATTCAGATCAGGGCTGTGTTCTGGGGCCAAACCAGGAGCCAAGTGGGAGGGCAGTCACTCTGTCACCAGGCAAAGTTTTGCGGTTTTCCTCAGATTTTTTTTGAGCAGTTTCCCTGTTGAGATGTGAAATGCTCAGAGCAAATGCGGAAGGTACAGAAAATCACAAGACACCGAGTGTAACGTATCCACGAGACATTCAAGAGGTCATAATGTGGCTCGGGGTGTAACAAGAAACCTACAGATTCTCAGTAACGCTGAATATCCAAACATGGGCAGTCTCAGGGCCAGCGTCAGCCAGCACGTTCCCCTCTCAAGCTGAGATGAAAGTTTCACTTCCTCAGGCCGAGCAGTTCTACCAGAAGGGACAGAAATTTCTGCAGAGCTTAGCTAAAATCAGGCTGTCGCTAAGACGTACGTGTGTCCAACCCCGGCTCTGGCAGTGCCGGGAAGCAGCACTGGTGAGGGGACTGGCAGGTGACAGGGCAGACCTGGGTTTAATGGCCTCTGCTGTCACTGGCTTCTTGTTCTCTTGGGTTCCCTGGCTGCACAAGGGAGGTGACTGGGCAGTTCTGGTCTGCAAGGGAACTAGAAGAAGAAATAAAGGGAGCATTGGGAGAGTTTCAGGTATTGCAGTAACAGAGACCTGCGAAATGCTGTGGACACGGGGTAAAAGACCAGGTTGGATGCGGCTTGGAGCAACCTGGAAGGTGTCCCTGACCAGGGCAGGGGGGTTGAAGCTAGGTGAGCTTTAAGGTCCCTTCCAACCCAAACAATTCTATAGGTCTATGATTCTAAAATGGCCTGTGTACGGTGGGACACTGCAGATGGTCCACTTTTTCCTCCTTTAGTACCAGTGAAGGTGCATGTGTGGAGAGAAGACGGGGATGTAGAGTGTTTGTGCAGCCACCGGCACAGCAGGACCCTGGTTTCGGCCAGAGCCTCTGGATCTCGATAGAATAGAAGTGGCAGCGCTCCAAGAGCCTGCCTGCCCGTCTGCACACCTGCATCCTGAGCGGGAGCCTGCGCCCTGAACTTGGTGGCTCAAGGGCACGAGCATGACCTTCCAGGCCTTTTCACTGCCACATTGCTGCCCTGAGCTAACGAGGGGACGGCGGCAGAAAGTTGCTAGCTATCTACTCCACTCCCTTGCCCCAAAGAGTCATCAGCCAAGGCTACCAGAAATACAGGTCCCTGAGAACCGACTGGCCCCTGAAGCTGGAACCAGCTCTTCTGCATCCCAGTGCCGCACTGGAATCCCCAGGCCGTGCTGCCCCCATCTCACAAACTATGTCCGTTGCAGGGAAAGGGAGTCGGGCTGTGCGTCGATTCTGCCTAGGTGTTCTTTAACCCTCTCTCTGCTTCTGCGGAATGGTGCCGTCGAGACAGAAAAGAGCTTCTCTGAAACTTTCCACCTTCCTCCGCAAAGCGTAGAACAGAGGTTGGCCAAGCAGGAGAAGGAAGGTGGAAAGGAAAAGAGTGGCTTAAAAGAGGAAGAGAAGGAGAGGTATGGAAGGGACAGCAGGGACTCTCGATCAGGGAGTGGAGCAATAGGATGAGGAACACTTTTAAACTGAAAGAGGGGAGACTGAGATGAGATGTTGTGAAGAAATTCTTGCTTGTGCGGGCGGTGAGCCCCTGGCGCAGGCTGCCCCGCGAAGCTGTGGCTGCCCCATCCCTGGAGGTGTCCAAGGCCGGGTTGGACGGGGCTGGGAGCACCCTGGGCTGGGGGGAGGTGGCCCTGCCCAGGGCAGGGGGTGGAACAAGATGAGCTTTAAGGTCCCTTCCAACTCAAACCATTCTATAATTCTATGATTCTGTGGTACTTTCTGCACTGACCAACCGCAGACATGACACAGAAAACACGGCCACCCCACACACAGAGGCATGCACCAAGTGCGAATGCACACCATGAAGCATCGTCACAACACCAAGCGCGTGAACAGCACATACACAGAAGCACCACAAGTACTCTGCAGGCTCCATCACACACAGGAACCGTGTGTGTGAACTCCAGACACTGCTTTGAATGTGGACGGACACACACACGCACCCCCTCTTCCAGGCAGAGAGTTATGCAGTGTTTGATGGTGCTGTAACAAATGAGGAGTGAGAACAGACTACTTTTCAAGTGCTCTTGTGCTAATTGAGTCGATGCTGTTGGTAGCAAACAAGAAAAGGCTTAAGGAAGCCCCGAGAAGCATTTCCTCATTAACATCTCGTCATCACAGAGGCCGTTCATGCTGTCTGGACAGCCCTGGGCTTCCTGTCAGGAAGTGGTAGGAGCCCAGCTGTGTCTGTGTTAGTCTCGCTGCTATTCCCAAGTGCAAAGCAATAACAAAGCTGTGCTAGAAACAAGAGAACAATTACCAGAAATTTGCAGGGGAGGAGGGGGAACCGGTGTGGAGGAGAGCAAGGGGGAAAGAATACAAAAATGATACTGCGAAGGTGTTCTTTCGCTTGGCAGAGCTCAGCTCACTTCGGCACATCTCCTCGTGCGCGTTTCTTGCCCTGAATGCTTTTTTTTGGCTGATGACCAAATGCTAAATAATGAAGGGGCTTTTTTTTTTTTTTTTTTTTTTTATAAGTTGACAGAGTTCGGCCTGCAGCGGGGGTACAGATCTCTCTGCAGGCTCGGAGCCCCTGGCTGGACAAGGTCTGTAAGCCTCAGCTACCATTTTGGTGCATGGTTGGAAAACCAAAAGGTTCTGGGTGTTGGAGCAGGTTTCACAGCTTCCAAAGGGCGATGCCCTAATGGACAAACGTAGCTCAAAAGCCCCGTTTGCGTTTTCCAGGTGTGTCAGCTGATCTGATGAAAATATATTTCCTCTCCTTACAGGCTTGGTTTCTGCCAGGGAGAAAGCCCAGGCCTCTGTCAGGCATTCACATCTTCTCCTAACCAAAACCAAGAAATCAGGGCTGGTCTCTAACCCGCAAGCCCAGGTCCTAGGTCGGCAACTGAAAAAGCACACGGATTCGCAGCAGGAATCAGTGTGGGTATTGACGGGATTTTGGCAGTCTGATGATCTCCAGAGGTCCCTTCCAACCCTGACCATTCTGTAATTCCGTGATTCTGTGACTCTGCCCATGGGAGTCAGCCTTTTGGAAACCTGTCCCTTCAGCCTGTCCAGATATCAGACCGGTGCTCAGCCCTGAGCAGCTTTACTGCTCCGCGTTGTCTTCGTGCAATGTCGTTACCTGCCCTGAGCTGACATCTTTCCCAAGGGATCCCACAGCGTGCGCCATACAATTCCCCCTTCCTCGGCACCTTGTGCCTTAGGGAGATGAGTATTATTAGCCCTGCTTTCCAGATGGAGAAATTCAGGCAAAAGTAAATAAATGTCTGGTTTGAATTCATTTAGTGAGTGCGTGGCAGAACTGAGGATAGCATCCAGGAGTCCTGGTATTTAACCCCTTCTTCTGCGGTGCTCTGAGCTGACGGGGAGAGGCCGGGAGTCCCGCTTTGCCCACTGAACAACCTGCCTTCCGCTCTACAGCAGCCGCGGAGCTTAAGAGGAGCTGACAAGGAACACCAAGGTTAATATGAGAGTTAACACGTAAGCTCCATCCCACAAATCCACGTTGCTCCGATGGCTTTGATGGAGCAAAAATAATTTATAGTAGAGGAGGACTTTGATCTTTTGCGGAAACAGACAATTGAGTCTCCTCTGCCATCCCTGCAGAAACCGGGCTGAGATTCAACCTGCCTAGTGGCCGCTTCCACTAGAGTTTTCTATCCCCGTGTCCTCAGGGTCTCCGCTATTTAATCCTCTCTCTGGCTGCAGCCAGTGCCTGCCCCATCAGCCGCACCGGCGGGCGCAGGCGGGCGCAAGTGGAGAGGCCTTTCTCCAGAGCAGTGAAGAGCCTCTCACACAACTCATCAGCGCAACCCAGCAGTGGCTCCATTTTCTCCACTGGGCATAATCTGATGTGTGAAAAAAAACCACCAAAAGAGGCTCCGTCCTGTTCTGCTTGACAAATCCCAATTTATTAAGCTATTTGCGGGAGCTGCAGGCACCTGCTGCCGGGGAAGCGAGCGTGCAGAGGGAGCCTCGTGCTCCGGCAGCGGAGCTCTGAAACACGCGTTAGGACCTGTGGACAGGAGAGAGTGCAGGGCAGAACTCTCCGGGGCAGATCTCAGGTCTTGGTGGTGTGTGAAAGCCTGGCTTTGCTAAGGAATCACGGTCCAGTCAGTACCAAAAACCCACGCTGTGTGTTAAAAGATGCATCTGTCTTTGAACAGAAAGTCTTAGACATGCATGAGTGACAGGCAGCCACCCCAAACATGTCCCCTCTGTCCCCAGGCAGACGTGACCGTGCTCACTCGGTGTGCCCCGGGCTGGGCGGCTGCAGCCACCCTGTATACTGAGATTCGGGGGGATGCCGGTGACACAGGCGCGTTCTTCATTCCCACAGGCACACAGAGTCACTTCAGCGCACGTGCGCGCCGCCAGATGTTACCTCTGTAACCACATTTCTACACAACCACAGATTCTTCCATATAAAGACATAGGCAGTCACTGCTGTCTGTTATTTATGGTCTTTCACACACGTAGAGCCACAGTGCTGCTTCGGTTGCACATGCACTAGGTTTTTTTTCCCCATAAAGAAATACACGCACGCTCCCCGAAACAAACACAAGCGCCCCTTATCCAGAACTAGCGCCCGCGCGGCCCCTCGGACAGCCTCGTCCCTCCTCTGGGCTCAGAGCACGCAGATATTTGCGCGGTAGCTACCCAGACGTATTTGGGAGGGAGGGATGGACAGACAGACATCTTTTTTCTGCACATCTTCACTGGTGTTGATTCCCGTATGAACACATTCTCGCTTGCGCAGGCTTTCCTGCTCCTTAGCCAAGCAGAGCCTTTGCTGTCAGTTTATTCTTGCAGGGTTCAAACAGTTGGGGTACCAGAGAGAGACGCAGCCGCCCACCCGGCAGCGCTGGGTGTCGGGGACATCCCGGTGGCACTGCTGCCGGTGGCAGTCCAGCTGGTGACTTCAGGGTGGCCAGGATTTTGGAAAACTCTCTTGTTTTCCTAGGCAAGATCCAGATTCCCATCAAAGGGAGGGTTCACAAGCTGCTTAAGGGAGTGTATTGTGCCACCCAGCATGGCTTTGCTGTCCCGGACAGCCGCTGCGCAGGTCTGGGCTGCAGACGGAGGGTCTGGGAGGATCCTCCAAACAGGGCAGCTCCTTCCAGCCCCGGAGGAGTTTGCCAGCATGGAGCCCGGCCGCTCGGCTGGCCTCCCCGGCGAGCACGCCCCTGCTAGGGCCACGGGCACCATGGTGTATCTCTAGCGGGCACTTCCAGAGGCTGCTCAGGGCTTACGGGCACGGAGCAGCTCGCTGGGAGCGCCCGTCGCCTCTCCCCAGCCAAGGTGCTCTGAGGGGTCCTGAGCTCGAGCAGAGCGCATCTCCGGGGCTCAGGCGGTCCCTGCAGCCTGGGTGGCAGTCGGCCCTCCCGTCCTGCCCGCAGGGACGCTGCGGTGACGGGCCCAGCCGCTCGTTCTGCCTTTGCTTCGGCGGGGCCGAGTTCCTCCCTCCGCCCACCCGTATGGCTCCTTCCTCACCGAACGGTGGTGAGAGGGACCTGGAAAACTTCCTGGGACTGTCTCCAAGTCCCCCCAAACCCACGTGCGCAGTCCCCCTGCTAACTCAGCTGTGAATTACAGTAGTGTCCAGTTCCATCCCAGAACCCCAGAGTGGTGGGGGTTGGAAGGGCCCTCTGGAGCTCCCCCAGTCCCACCCCCTGCCACAGCGGGGGCACCTCCAGCAGTGGCACAGGACGGCGTCCAGGCGGGTTTGGGATGGCTCCAGAGTGGGAGACTCCCCCACCTCTCTGGGCAGCTGTGCCAGGGCTCTGCCACCCGCACAGGGAAGAAGTCCCTCCTCAGGTTGAGATGGAACTTCCTACGGTCCAGTTTGTGTCCGTTCCCTCTTGTCCTGTCACCGGGCACCACTGAAAAAAGACTGTTCCCATCCCCCTGGCACCCTCCCTTTGGGTATTTATAAGCATTGATGAGATCCCCCCTCAGTCTTCTCTTCTCCAGACTGAAAAGCCCCAATTCCCTCAGCCCTTCCTCATCAGAAAGACGTTCCAATCCCCTCATCATCTCCGTAGCCCTTTGCTGGACCCTCTCCAGCAGTTCCCTGTCCTTCCTGACCCGGGGAGCCCAGAACTGCACACAGTGCTCCGGCTGCGGCCTCCCCAGGGCAGAGCAGAGGGGGAGGATGACCTCCCATCACTTACACTGTGCCTTCACACCTGCTTGAAGGACCTTACAGCATCCTGCTGACACTGTTAAGCATCTGCCCAACCTGCAGTGAATTTACCATCACCGCGCTGCCCAGTCCAGCCTATTCCCAGTCCCTTCCCAGCAGTTCCAGCTGTGTCGGCACAGCCGATGCGGTCTGAGCCGAGCAGGCAGCTCCCCTGTCATTTGGACTTGGCCGTGGTTACTTCTCTTCCAGGTCCTGGCTCAAAAAGTACAAGCTCCGGTTCCATCCTCGTTAACTGTGCTTAAGCGCATGTTTCTGCTCAAGCACGTGTTTCAGTGCCACCTCGAATCGGGGCCCCAGTACAGTGGAGCCATTGACCCAGACTGGTAGAACACGGGGCAGCAGGTAAAATCCTTCCAGCCATGTAATCTGTCTGTCTAGCAGTTCCTAAACTCTGCTCTGTGGCCCCAGAGGTATGTGAGCTGCTTGTAAGAGTCGTGCAAGACAAGCAGGCCTGCTCCTGAGAAACACACGCTATCCGGTCGGCATTCCTGCTGGGAAATTTGGAAGGACCACAAATCGGAGGAGATTTGTGCCGCTCGCTGTGTACCTCTTCCATCCATCTTTCCACCTCACTTTCCCCATCCATAAATGTATCTATAGATTCATCGTAGGTTTACCGTCTCGTCACCGCTAGGGTTGTCTATGGTCTCTAATCTCGCTCTTTGGACACCTCTTTACCCGAACCCCCAGCCTGCCGCCAACATTTATTCCCCGTGCCGGTGTCTCTCTCTGGTTCTGGAGCAGCCAGGAGATCATGGGAGCGAGCTGTGAAATGCCAACGCGTGGCTAAGCGCGACCTGGGCTGTCACTCTGCTTTTAGGCTATTTCTGTGTTCTAATAACCCCTGATCCATCTGCACTTTGCCATGCCCCGTGATTCAATTAGCCTCTAAATCAAATTATGCTTGGTGCTTTGGACCCTATTATCTCTCCAGATCCTAAACTGATAAAGCAGGGCCAGGTAGGCACGAATCCGAATAACAGAGCGCCCTACAACGCCCGGCAGGGAATAACCTCCACTTACGGGCGGAAACCCACCGAGACCCAGACCCAGATCTGGATTTTTACCCCAAATGCCCTCTCCTGACACCAGCCTGACTCCAGACCGCCCCTGTGCCTCCTCTTGCGGGCACAGCTCTCCCCAGTGCCGGCGACGAGTTTTTGGAGGGTAATCAGAGGGAGGAGCGCTGTTGCCTGGGGATTTCTCCCTGATGAATTTATCACGACAAAAACTGAGGGAGGGGGGAGGCTGTGCAAGGACAGCCGGATCGCAGCCTGCCAGAGCCGGCACCGCTCAGCCTGATCGTCACATCCAATTAAGTCTAATGTAAACACCACATTAAACCCCAAACCCCAGACGAGGTGGAGCGGAGAGGAGGGGGAGGGAGAGGGGACACGTTTTTCAACAAGGTGTTGAATCCGTGGTTAAAATATCCCGGTTGTCCTCTTGAGGTGTGGTTCGGGGAGAGGGGGGAGTGGAATACAAGAGATGAGGGACCCGATTCCCGTTGGGAGATGGGAGTTATTCCCAAATAGAGCAGTGCAGCAGCAGGGAACAAGATCGCTGTCGGACTTAATGCCGGAGGACAGGCACAGAAGGAAGCCGGCGTTGCCGTTTCACCGCGGCGGAAAGAAGGATGAAGGTTTTAACTCTCGCTAAGTGAATCCTTTCATGTGTCCAGTGCTGGGAAAATGTCTCCCAGCCCGAGCTGTCTGGGAGAGCCGCTGTTGGTGATACCGCACCAGCCCAGGCCGGGGTTCTCCGGTGCCGACCCGGGGAGAAGAGAAGCCCCTGAGAAACCTGCTGGACCCCCGGCTGGCGATGGCGGGGCGACGGAGGGGCTGGGGAAAGGCTGGGGCTGCTCGGTGGGCGCTTTTCATATGCAAAGGGGAGGAAAGGAGGAGGGGGGATGGGAAAGGAAAATGAAACCGATCCTACCTCCTTCTCCGAGATGTAAAGCTGATCTCCCTTCAAAACCACATAACGGTTTTTCCAGATTTCCCTAAAAATGCCTTTCCCGCAAAATTTCCGCACCCAGCCGACCTTCTCGGGCTGCGCAGATTGCTGGTTTCCATCCTGTTGCCCCTAACACAAAGAAAGAGGGAAGAAAATGGGGGAAAATGGTATTATTCTTGGGTTCACACTCCTCTTCTCCCCCCCCTCCTCCCTCTTTGCCCAACTTTTGCCTCCCCCTCCCTCCAGCCCCTCTCTCCACCGAAGCCGGGACCGAGGTACTTTTTGCTCGATTCACTCTACAGAGATTTTTTTTTTCTGCTGCAGACACGAAGCAACAACAATAATACCGAGGGGACAATGCAAAAATCGCAGGCAGGGCTTCACTCGGCGCATTATATAAGAAAAGCTCTTATGTTATATTCGCCTCACACAACGCGCGTTTGCCCGTGGAAAGAGGAACAGGACGGTGCTGGGGAGAATTTAAAGTAGCTGATTTTTTTTTTTTTTTTTTTTTTTTTACTGCGGTGAAAATTGCATTTTTGAGCCTTTTATGCGCAATTAATCTTAGAGGCAAAATCTGGGTCCGGGTTTATGTTGAAGATTTCTGCATAGACAGCGATAAGATCTCAGGGCAGAGCAGACACACGCATACGGCACAGAGCAGCGAGCGCCAGATTGATGGTGTCTCCCTGTTTTATCGTTTCCTTGTGATCAAAAATGAAAACTGCCTGCCTACATCGCTCCGCACGAAACGGCGAATAGTAGCGCCTGGCGAATTCGAGAGGAAGGAGAGGCGCTGGGCAGCGGGAGGGAAGGAGAGACGGGTGCTGGGTTTGGGTTTGTTTTGATCTCGTTGGGTTTTTGGTTGGGGTTTTGTTTTGTTTTTTTTTTTTTCTCCAAGGCAAAGCGAACAACTGGAAATCAAGAGACAAATCCCCCTCCCCAAAACATCCGGGAGCCCTCCCTCACCCCACCGTGCCCCCGAAGAAGAACCCATCCGACTCACCCTTTTTGCAGAATTATTTTTTTTCATCATTCCTTGGTGTGCTGCGCTGGAGGGAGATTGGGGGGGATGGGGAGGGGAGGGGGGGAAATCAGAGAGGGGCTCCCGGCGGCCTCCTCTTGGGGAGAGAACGGCGCGGCTGGGAAATACACGGCTCCCTCCTCTTCCTCCCTCTCTGCCTTCACCCTTTGTAGATCACAGGAGCTCTCTAGTTACACGAAGACCAGCCCGCCTCTGTAATACATCCTTAGCCACGCAGACACGGCATCCCCCCCCGCCAGCCGCCGCCGCCACCACCATCACTGAGCTCTGGTGGGCTTGCACTGGGCTGGCCTGGGCTCCCGAGCTCCATCTATAGCCGTGCGCGTATGACGTCTGGAGTTCACAATAAAGGGCGAATCGCAGCCCACGAGGGTTTTTTTCTTCTTTGTTTCTGACTCACTGCTGATGCGAGCGGCTGGATGCGAGTGTGTCGAGGCTGGGGTCAGCGGCGGTGGGGACACGGAACGTTGTCAGATGTGTCCCGTCCCCCCCCGTGTCCGAGTCACATTCCTGGCTGTGGCACAGGTCACTGCAAAACTTCTCGGGAGACGGAAAAGTGGCCAGGTGGCACCGGGAGGGTTTTCTGCCAAGAAAGTGGTTGAGTATTGAGACGTACAAACAAAAGCATTCTGCGGAGAGGAGAGGGGAGGGGAGGGGAGGTTCCCTGGGGAGGGGGCCGGGGGAGAAGGGATGGCGTCCCAGCACGGAGGGTCTGGCAGCAGGGACTTCACTGCAAAAAGGCAGCGAGATTCAGAGCACAGCTTCCCCAAAGTGAGGAGGTGCCTGGCTTCCCAACAACCACCCTTTGTACTGCTTGTTTGGTCTCCCTCCTGTATGTCCTGCAAGTCCAAAACGACCCGAGTATGGGACCGAGGCCATCGACTGGGTTTATCGATTAGAGAGATGCGTAAAAAAGAGAGCAAAACAGAGAAAGGAGGAAATAGTTCTGTTCAGAACCAGATAAAGAGAAAGGAGGAGGTTGATCAGTCATTGATCGATTGATCCGTCGCTTGCCTTACGGTGAAAACCTCCCGTCCCATCCTTAGTCTGGCGCACACCCACACTACCCACTGTAGACTGTATTTTAACCCAAGTACTTTGGAATTACCGTGTCGAGAATACTGACGATGCACTTGTGCTGCTAACATCTTTTAAAACATTCCGTGCTGGAAGCACGAGCAGCGGTTGAGTGCGTGGACCAGGGAGTGTTTTCAGAGCTTTTGTGAGTATCGTTTCTTTTTCAAGTGCCGGCGTTTCTGTAGCGCTCTCCCGTTGGTGTTGCGAACTGTGGGATGCACGGAACACCTGGGACGGTGCAACAAGTTACCATCTAAAACAAATCCACCCGCTCAGATGCTCAGAGCGGGGATTGCCCTTTCCTTCTGTGCCTGTGGAGCCCCGTACTCTGCGGGGCTCAGAACTGGGAGTCGCCGTCCTCGTGCCTCAGTTTCCCCTTTTGTACCATGAGGATAATAATTTATTTTACAAGTTTAGTGTGGAATTAAGAAGTGGCTAAAAGCTTTAGTATTGCTTCCCTTATTCTCATCAGTAAAGTCAGCGGTGTCAGGTGCTGGTCTGTTCTGTTCGAGAGGCACTGGGCTGGGTGGATATGGCACAGCTTCTTGGCACCCTCAGCGAGTTTGCCGAGGACACTGAGCTGAGTGGGGCGGTGACACACCTGAGGGATGGGGTGGCATCCAGAGGGACCCGGACAGGCGGGAGAAGTGGCCCCATGTGCACCTCATGAGGTTCAACCGGGCCAAGCGTGGGGTCACTGCACCCGGGTGGGGGCAGCCCCCGGTGCCAGCACGGGCTGGGGATGGGGGGGTGGAGAGCAGCGCTGCCGAGAGGGACTCGGGGGTGCTGGGGGGGGGGGGGGGAAACGCCGGCCATGAGCCGGCAACGTGCGCCGGCAGCCCAGCGAGCCCCCGGCACCCCGGGCTGCATCCCCAGCAGCGTGGCCAGCGGGGCGAGGGGGGACTGTGCCCCTCTGCTGCGCTCTGGGGAGCCCCCCCTGCAGCGCTGCCTCCAGCTCGGGGGGGCCCAACAGCAGAGACACGGCCCTGGGGGAGCGGGGCCAGAGGAGGGCCCGGAGATGCTGCGAGGGCTGAGCCCCTCTGCGGGGAGGACAGGCGGGGAGAGGGGGGGCTCAGCCTGGAGAGGAGAAGGCTCCGCGGAGACCGCAGAGCCCCTTCCAGTGCCTAAAGGGGCTCCGGGAGAGCTGGGGGGGACTCTGGGTCAGGGAGGGGAGCGATGGGACGAGGGGGAACGGTTTGACACTGACAGAGGGCAGATTGAGATGAGATGTGAGGAAGAAATTCCTGACTGTGCAGGTGGTGATGCAGTGGCCCAGGTTGCCCCGAGAAGCTGTGGCTGCCCCATCCCTGGAGGTGTCCAAGGCCGGGTTAGACGGGGCTTGGGGCACCCTGGGCTGGGGGGAGGCGTCCCAGCTCATGGCAGGGGTTTGGACTTGATGGCCTTTGAAGGTCCCTTCCAACCCAAACCATTCTATGATTCTTCCTGCAGAATGGGGAAGAACCACAGTGATGGCATGTGTCCAGCGAGGGCTGGTGTGGCCCGATGGTGACACCCACCCCGGACAGCTGAATTACGGCACATGGGCCAAGCTGGAGAAGCAGGTGAGGTGTGACAGCAGAGGGATGGACACGAGTCACGCTCACTGTAGCAATAGTTGACTGTCTAAAGCCCCTGGTGCAGTTTGCAGGGTCTCTTACTGCACGACGGAGCGTGCCAATTTATTTAATAACATTTTGCCTCCCAACCGGACTTGTTATTCTTCACGTCCTGTTTTCAGCGGCCAGGTCCTACGGAGCACCCCAGAGGTGGCTGCAGGCCAATGCCAGATGGCGCGATGCTGGTAGCCACGGGAGAGCTTTGTCATGCCCTTTGAATCAAGACTCACGCTGATCAGGGTCCATCTCTTCCCAAATGCCCTCCTTGCAGGACCGTCAGGACAGCCTGGCGCTCACGGGTACATGCTGTTTTCACCACTCTAACCCAGGGCTCTGATACTCTGAGGACAATTTGTGTTTGGGATTTTATCAGGGGATTTATGTGCCAAAAGACCGTTAGGTGCCTCATGGGAGTTTTAAAAGTGGATGAAGAAGATGCCTCACTCCCACTGAAATCCCATTTAAGAGTCTGTATCATGCCTTGCGCTTCCCGCAGCCGTGTGCCAAGTCACTGGTGGAAGACTTCCCGTTGTCACATACCGATTTTTTAAATCTCTGTGGCACTTCTAAGTCTGTTCTCGTCCTGGGGGGAGCGTGCAGGTCTCCTCGCTGGAAGGAGCCATCCCCTTCTCACACAAACAGCCAAACTGAGGAGATGCGATGGCCGAGCAGCACTGGGGATGGCCAAGGAGGGTCTTCAGCCACTTGGGAGCCCCCCAGGCGGTGGCCTGGATTTCCGCGGGTGCTGGTTTGCACCGCTCACCCAGCAGAGCCGGGCTCTCACGCCATGCCGATGAGCAGCCCTGGTTATCATGCCTCGTGCCAGCAAAGTCGCCGCGTAACCACACCAGATAAAGCACGCACACGTGTCCCGGGGAGCAGGAATTCAGCTCCGGTGGGAATCCTCGGGCCGTTTGGGGAAACACACGGGGCGTAGCTGGTGGAACGCGGCTGCAGGCAGCAGTACGACAGTGACTCACGTTTGTAAAGGATGTGACCGGTGATTCAGATCTGGAAACATCAACAATTTATACGGAAGGAAGGGAGATAGAAGAGAGTTCCGCTCCGATTTCCGTGCTTGAAACGGGCAGTCACAGTCCCAGCGGTGGAACCCAGCCCCGGCCGTTGCTCACGCTGGATTTACTGGGCTGGGGAAGGGGCTGGGAGGGTTGTGGCCTCCCTGAGCCACGTTTGCATGTGAAGTTGTCTGCACGGCTGTGCAGCCCCCCTCTCCCCATCCCTGTCCCCGTCCCCGTCCCAGCTGTGGCGAGCCCTGATTGTCCTGTCATTTGCATTCATGGTGACCACAGTAAATATGGCCTCGTGCCCACAGACGCAAACGGCCCCCAATGAAATCAGTGGATCTCGCATACCGGAATAGCTAATGGAAGAATTTAGTCTTTTATTAGCTGCTAATTAACTCAGTCCGTAGTTGAACAACCCTTGTGTAGACTGTATTCGGGGATGATTTGTTTTCCCAGTTTGTATTTGCAGTAGCGGTGTATTTTTTATGGTGGTTGCAGGATATATCAAAAGTACTTAATAAATAACACCACAGGAAAAAGCAACTTGCGGCCCAGAGCTAGGAGCAACCACCTGGCCGTGAGCCGGAAAGACGGAACCAGAAATGTTTGGGTTATAATGTTATAAAACTACGGTGATGGCTTCTTTAGTACTTCTTGCGGTTGCTCTGAAGAGTCCATGCTGGGATGTGATTTTCCTGTTGGGAGCGTCGCCAGGTGACTTTGGATCCTGGTGCTCGGTGCTGTACGTTGGGAGGTGCAGCGTTGGGAGAGCACCAACAGCCCCTGCCGTGCTCCGGGACTCTCCCGTGCTACACAAACTGGCCCAAAGTCTCCACCGGTCTGAAAAACCGGTTCCGCAAAGGCTCTCTGTGCTGCTCTGCCACGCAAAGGGCTTCCAGTCGGGACACAAGGGGACTCTGGCGGTGACAGGGCAACGCGGGAGGGTCTCCGTGCTCCTCCTGGCACGGGGGGCAGTGGAGAAGCCCCAGGTTGGTGCCGCGTCCTTTGCAGGGGGGATGCGATGTTCCCGTGCCAGCCGACCGTCTTTTCTCTACGGGAGCAGGGAACAATGGACTTTGCAGGGAATTGCTAATATCAGGGCTTTGAATTTTGTTCCACGGAGCACAAAAATATCATTGTTTCTAAAAGAGGGGGGGAGGGTGGAAGAGGGAGGGAAAGGACCTTGAAAATGTGGGCAAAATGAAAAGAGAACCTCTCTCTAAAGTAATGTTTATGTCCTCCCGCTTATTGTCCTCAAACATCCCATTTGCTCTCTTCAGCCCCGATGTTGCAGTTTGGCTCCCCTATGATGTGTTGATTCATAATAAACAGTTACCAAAATATCTTCTTGCTGCAAAAAGCAGAACAACAAACACTCTCAGTTTATTTATGTATTTAACACCCCCACCACCACCACCTCCCCCCGCATAATTTTGCCTCTGGATATCAAGTGTGAAACTGCTGCTTAGAAGATGAATTGAGTTTAATTAGGACATGTGTTTTTTCTTGTCTCTGAAGATAATTACAGCACTATTGTCTGGGAAAGGGGTCTGCTTGACGGGAGAATTTACCCCTCCGGAAAGGACCAGGCAGGGGGACTGGTGGTTTCTTTTAAGGGCTGTGACTCAGCTCTCCTCTCTTCTCTATAAGACCCTTTTGGGGTCTGGTGGCTCAGGCTGGCAGCGAGATCCGAGCGTGACTCTCTCAAGGCTCTGTGCCGTTCCTGAAAACTTAAAATTTAATGTGTGGGGCAGGGAGAGGGTGGGAAAGACAGGAGAGAAACGTGCTGCTGTCCAGAGAACCACTCAACGGGAATGTAATTCTGAGCAGGTCAGACTGCGTCCATGTCCTAATGAAGTACCTTAAATCCTACAGGGGATTCCAGCAGGGCAGAACCCGAATGGGAGCCGGAGCTGGAGCCGGAGCCGGAGGTGGAAGCTCTCTCTGGCCCACGGCCTGCAGGAGGAGATCGCAGCCCTTCACAGAGTTTGAGCCAAGCTCATCTGGAGATCAGGTTGGCTTAGGCTAGACGTGGGCTGGGCTGCAAGCAGACAAATTTGGGCCGCTGGGAACTTGGGGTCAAGGGCAAGTTTGAAGTTGAGCAAAGACAACAGCAGTAAGAGTCAGTGGAAGGGCCGGGTGTAAACTCAGAGACACAGCCCAGAGCTCTGTCCATGCCTGGCGTCGTGTTTTCCCCGTGAAGGTAAAACTCTCCTGAGAGGAGGCACCTTTATACCAACCTAACCTCACGGTGCATGCAAGACTGTCCCAGCATAGCTCTAACCAGTACAAACCTCCTGCTAAACCATTGCACCCACTCCATTGCTGCCTGATGGCCACTCTCAGTAACTCTCCTTTCGCTGCTGTTTTAAAGCAGTCGCAAATTTTGCATCCCCTCTCCCATGCCCCGGCAGCACTGCTGATCTGATGTAAAGTAGCCTCCACGTAACAGAGAAATGAGGCTTTATTTCCCCTGCAATTTATTTTATAGAATCATAGAATCATAGAACGGTTTGGGTTGGAAGGGACCTGGAAGCTCATCTCGTTCCACCCCCTGCCCTGGGCAGGGACCCCTCCCCCCAGCCCAGGGTGCTCCCAGCCCCGTCCAACCCGGCCTTGGACACCTCCAGGGATGGGGCAGCCACAGCTTCTCGGGGCAGCCTGCGCCAGGGGCTCACCGCCCGCACAGTCAGGAATTTCTTCCTAATATCTAATGTAATCTTC
This sequence comes from Pluvialis apricaria, assembly GCA_017639485.1. Classification (NCBI taxonomy): domain Eukaryota; kingdom Metazoa; phylum Chordata; class Aves; order Charadriiformes; family Charadriidae; genus Pluvialis; species Pluvialis apricaria. The sequence goes on from CM030033.1 coordinate 2,378,517, forward strand.
CAGTTTGAAGCCATTCCCTCTCACCCTATCCCTCCGTGCCCTTGGAAAAAGTCCTCCCCAGCTCTCCCGGAGCCCCTTTAGGCACTGGAAGGGGCTCTGCGGTCTCCGCGGAGCCTTCTCCTCTCCAGGCTGAGCCCCCCCTCTCCCCGCCTGTCCTCCCCGCAGAGGGGCTCAGCCCTCGCAGCATCTCCGGGCCCTCCTCTGGCCCCGCTCCCCCAGGGCCGTGTCTCTGCTGTTGGGCCCCCCCGAGCTGGAGGCAGCGCTGCAGGGGGGGCTCCCCCCAGTAGAGTAGAGGGGCAGAATCACCTCCCTTATAGACAGGTTTGGAATTTTGGGGGGTTTTTTTAGCTGTAAATGAAACGCTCCATCTATGTGTTTCTACTGCAATGTGTTTTCCCTTTCTGCCATGACTTCCCTCCCACAGGTCCGATTTTATTTAACATCGCTAATTGAATGATGTGGCAGGGGGAGGAAAGCAGCCTGCTAATGAAATTTGCCGAGAGCCAGCAGGCTGGGCAGCTCTGCAAACACCGCCCGGGGCTGTAAAGGCAACACGGGAGGGGGGAGGTCAGGAACCAGAGTGGGGTATAAGGTGGGTCTTGGCCTGGGAAATTGCAGGCTGACGATCGCCGGGCCGCAGGGTCTGTGGGGAGCGCTGCCATGGCCGACACGGGCCTGGTTAAGGTTGGAGATCACCCAGAGCTTCACACCTGGCGCAGGGCTGGCTCTGCCTGCGGCGCCGGGGCAAAGGAGGTAGCGGCATTCACTGGAGTGAAAACATTAGCGGAGAGGGGAGGAGAGAAACCAACACAACGGCATCTGCCTGGCTCTGTCAGGCAGCACGCAGCCTGGAAAACACGCGCCTCGACAGGGTTTTTATGGCCTGACGTACCCCTCCGGGACCGCTGCGGCAGCCCTGCCTCTGCGCGGAGCTTCAGCAGGGTGAAGGAGCCCCCGGGCCACACCGATGGTGACCTGGGACACGGGCCAGGTTCTCTCCTTGGTGCTGTGTCCTCACCCCGATTGCCAGCGGGGACACAGGTCCGCAGCACAGGGATCTTCTGCGGATCCTCACCCCATCCCTCAGGTACAGCTTCCACGATCCGGCTGGAGGGATCTGCTCCTCGCCCGACACCGCCTGCTCCCTCTTTCCAACGTGAAGAAGAGCTGTCGGGACACCTGTGGCAGAGTCCCCGAGGGACACTGCTCGCCAGGCTTGGCTGTCCCCCTCGCCAGTTTGCTCTCTCCCGCCTTGCTCCACATCAACGGGACTTATTTGTGATGCTAAGATAATTCCCAGGGATTTAGGAGCTCATTTCATTTGAGCTGCCTCGTTAATTCCCAAGTCAATCGCTGATTAAAGGCCACGTGTCAGAGATCTGGAAACTCACTCGCAGGTTTTTCGGCAGGACCCTTCGCGTAGCGGTGCGGATCGCAGGGTCCCGACACGGTTACGCCGAGGGTGGCAGGCTGCCCTCGGCCGCGTGGGAGAGAGCAGGCGGGGGGGCACGTAGTGGGGGCAGTCGGGGGTCCTCAGGTCCTGCAGTGCTCACGAGCACTCTGCTGCCCCTCACAAGGCGCCCCCAGGGACAAATGCACTGGGTGGAGCTAAGGGGACTCTCATCCCTCACCAGGAGCAGCGTCATTGTGATAGCCAGGGCCGCTGACCGGCAGAGCCCCACTTTCATCAGCACGTAGCAGATAAAACAAGAACAAAATCCTTCATTTCTGAGCTGTCTTAAACTCCTTCGGCTGCAAAGGAAAAAGAAAAAAAAAAAAAAGCTGGAAACAAAAAGGATTTTTTATTTCATACCTCTCAAAATGTTTGGGTATTTTCTAAATGAAAAGTTTCACCAGAGTTTTGATGCTGACAAAAAACCAACAAACACCCCAACAACTCAGCAAAACATGTTTGCAAAGTGTTTCAGTGGTACCACATTTGCATTTTTCTCTGAAAAAAAAAAAGCAGCTTTGGTGCAAAAACTTAATTTAGCTCCAGCCTCATCCAGTTTCAGCATGATGCAGAGGTATCACCTCCCTTTCTCTGTAAACTATTATCAGCACATCCTCCACAGAACAGCAACTTGCGCTTCGTATTCCAGCACTTGGGTACGGAAAACAGCAAGGGACATTATTCCATCTGTATTCTCCTCTGATTCCTGCTCCTTGAACAGATCGAAGCTGTGGCCAAAAGAAGAAATGACAAGGCTCTTCTCGTTTTGCGAGGAGCCCAGCGATCGCCCGATAAATCTCCATCTGCAGCAGTATTAGTCACCCGTGCCAAGGCGAGAAGCGAGGGTTTGAATGACTGCCACTCTCCCATTTCGCCTCTGCGAGCGCAGGAACAATACAAGCCGAGCCACAAAAAGCCGTGGCTCAGCAGAGTGATAAAGGAACCAGCCCCGCAGAGAGTCTTCCCACCTCCTACCAAGGGCCCTGCTGTTTCCTTTTCAGCTCAGTCGTTTTTCCATGAGAAAATGCCCTGGGAAACCGATTCTTCAGTGTGGGGGGACTTTTGTTCGCGATGCCCTAAACCAGAGTCGTCATACGCCTTTCCTTCCAGACGGGAAAACAGAATCTTCCTAAGACGTCAGAGGAAGGGCCCTGGGAACCGCTTCTCTCCCCCCGCCCCATCCAGTAAGTTACATGGCCTCCAGAAGGCAAATTAATAACCCCACATATACTATGGGCTAAAATTATCTTGAGCGTGATCTGCGCATCCACCGCCACGGCACACGGCTCGGAAAGAAGAGACGCAGCAAAATCCAGCGGCTGAAAATTGAAGCAAGTCCAATTTTAGCTCCGGTGTGTACTTAAAAAGAAAAAAAAAAAAAAGAAATCCAGGGAGGACAGGCGGTCTGGGAATATGTGTTTTTAAACAAAGATTGGGTACATTTTTAACGTGCACTTTAGCTTAAGCCGAATTATAAATGAGATGTAGAAACTACCGAGTAAAGTTCTCTGCCTTGTCTCACGCGGCCCAGGGTGGGTTTAGAGCTTTGCGTGAACCAAAAGCTCCAATTCCCTGTTCGTCGCTAAAGCGCGCTCGTTTTCTCCCAGCGCGAAACTTCGTCAGCAAAATCCTTACGGGTGCCTGGGAACAAGCCGCAGCTTTGCTGCAGGTTCCGCAGCGCCGAGCCCGCGTGACACCCAGGGCCCGAAGCTCTTCACAGCACCGAAAATACACGGGGGGTGCGGGATGGGGGCAGCGGGACTCGGCCTCCGAGACACCGGCAGGGGGATTGTTCCGACCAATGTGCAGTTAACAGCCGGGACGCCCATCGGGATGCTCCAGGTCCGGCATCTTTCTTTCACCCCCTCCGTGCCCCCGCAGGACCCGCGGCAGCGAGGGAGCCGGCGGGGGAGAGCGGAGGGCTCTCACGGGCGCTGGCGGAGTTTGGCTCCGAGCCGTGGTGCTCACACGAGGGCTCTGTGGAGTGATTTCACCCCCTGCTGCACTGAGAGCGGTGCTCTGGAGGCCTCTTCACTGATGGCCCAGCCTGGGATTTTGGCTGGAGAGCCCAATTTTTGGCTCATTTCTGAGGAACGATTCGCTTTGCCTGCAGGAGAGCAGTGGGATTGCAAGCAGGAGGAGGAGGCTGAGGTGAGACGGTGTGAGATACAAGGTCCAAATGCAACCAGGGGAAAAAAAAAACCAAACAAACCCAGCATTGTGTCCCTTCTCTCCAATTTGTGTATCTGCTCTGGTTTAAAAAGCTCTGATGGTTTACCGCAACGCTGATGAAAAGGGAGACGGCCAACCTGATGTCACGTCAGCTCTGTTGGAGCCTTTGCAAAGGGCGGCACCGCGATTCTCCGAGCCTTCGCGACGTGGAGCAAGGGACGCGCAAGGGAAATAAAGGCTATGCAGGGGGCAGGGATGGGTCCTGAGGACGTTGTGTCAGGCTCAGTCCAAACCTTCAGCGCTTGCATTTGCCGGTAAGCAGAGACGTGTAACCAAGGAGGCTGCGAAAGGCACCACGCAGGAGACGGGTTTCACTTTGGAAAGGCTGATGGAACATCGCACTGTTGGAGTCTCTTAATCCACCACTTAATGCGGTACCGGGAGCGCAACCTCTTAAAATATGCTGTTCGGAAACTGAGCTGCCTGATAAGGTTAGAGCCTGCGGGCTAAATAAACCAAACACCTCAGTTTCCTGGGGTTCCTCTGTCTCCTGCTTCCAGCAACAGCGTCAACCCCACCCCGGAGCTCCCACTGCCTGACGGGGAGCGCGGCACGGCCGGGCGTTCATCCTGCAGGGAGGAAAGGAGCAAAACGTGTCAGCTTCCTAGATGCGAGGATGAAGGCGACGGACTGGAAACCGTGCCAGCACCCAGCCCCTTCCAAAACAATGCCCGACGCTCCCGCGTTAGAAGGGAAACGCTCCCTAACGATGTGGCGTGGGAACTCTGCCCCACGGCCTGACCCCGTCGCTTTCAGGCGAGAGCCCTGCAGCAGCTCCGCAGCGCACGGACCATCAATCCTTCAGCACTGCAGGCAGATTTTGGGGATGGACAGGCGCCCAGGCTGGGAGTGACCTTGCTTCAGGGAATTAAGCCAGAGAAATGAGTGTGAATTCAAGCACTTTCCATCCTCTGCAGAGCTCGCGGAGAGCTGGAGGTTCAGTCTTACTTAATTACGGGAAGAGATAAGGGAAAGACTGCCTCCTTGGTAGCAGACGTTCGCAGAAGCCAGCATCCAGTCTGTTTTGACTCTTAACCCGTGCTGCTTTTCACAGTTCCTGCACCTAAAATAAAAGGAAACTCGCAAAAAATATTCCTCTTGAAGGGATGGAGAGCCTGCGTTTCTCTTCTGGATGCCTGCAGCCTCGCGGGAGGCACGGGCTGGGGTTACAGCTCTCCCCCTGCTTGTCCCCGCCTGCCCCACAGCCAGGGCCCGCGAAGCAGAGCGAGCGCTTTCCGGGCTAGCTGGCAGGCCCGGGAGGATGCCAGCCCCCCTCCTCTGCTCCCACCTCTGCTCCACGATTACCATTCTCTTGGGTTTTTTTTTTTTTTTTTTGAATCCAACATGGTTTATTACTGCTAGAATTATTTTTACTGTTACAAAGAAATCGCAACACTTTTCCAGTTCACAACCCGGGAGCAAAACCAGGGGCATGGAGTTGTGTTTGTTTAAGGTAAACAGAGGTTAATAAAGAAGATTAGGAATGTAATTATACCTCAGTGGCATTACAAAGGGGGTGTTAGGAATCATTTAACAGACAAGAGGTTCAGTCAAAATGGGTTATTTAATAGGACTCAAAATATACAGACAAATGAGCAGAGCAAAGGGCTTTTAGTGCCCATCAGCTTCACCTTCCAGTGGTGCACACAGAAGTCTGGGCCAGGATCGTTAGGTGTTCATTAGGGGACTCGCACCATGTGTTCTGACAAACCAACTTAAGAGCGCAGCTTTCCCACAGGCCGGCAGAGCTGCAGAGACCTGGTGCTTCTGTAGCGCCCTTCTTCCCAGGCTCTCAGCCGGTTACAATTCCGACTACGCAGCCGTGAGCCGTTCAGAGCTGCGCTTGTGAGACAACGCGGAGGGTGCTGCAGTTTGGGGCACGTCCTGGTTCGTCAGCGCAGACGCCAACTCCAGCAGTCACTGCCCAGATGCTTCTTGTGCCCATGAAGGTCCCTGGCGTGGATGGGGGAAGCTACGGCAGCAGCGCAGCGCTGGAACCTCCAGTTCTGCTCCAAAGCTGTACGGTCAGTTCGTGGAAGCTCCGGATGGGCGAGATGGGGTTTCTCCAAGATTCACCGTCTGCTGCTTGACCTCGGCGTAACTTGAGAGCTCTCAGTGCTTCGGCCGCGGAACCCCGAAGCTGTAACTTCCTCGAGGAAGCTGCCAAGCAAAGTTAAGGTTAGCAGAGACAAGGGCCAACTTTTCATGCAGACAGAAAATAACGGTGTGGCCTGGCCTCAAGCCTTTGAACAAACCCAACAAACGCTCTATCTACAACCTCAGAGCTATGGAAACATCTGTAGATGGAGGGACAGAGTCACTCCTTCATATGTTGTGACCGTGGCAAAGAGGAGAGCACCTGCCCCCAAAAGCATGAGATCCAACAAAAAAACCCACCCAGAAGAGGGATCCCGGTCCCAGCGGTGATGCTCCTTCCCCTCAGCAGGCTCACGTCACACCCAGCAGCTCCCTCCCCAAGGACTGAGGGTCCCTGAGGGAGCGCATGACAAAGGGACACTCAGATCAGGACACATGTCCTCCACTGTAAAAGCATCACCCTGAGAGCTGCCATCGGGGCAAACCCGTTCCCTCTGCAGTCGAGGGACAGCTGCAGGGTGGTCACCCTCCGACTGACCTACTCCCCAGGGGAAACGTCCTCAGACTGGGACAGCTCCAGTTAGGAGACGCTAATCCAGGAGGGAATAAGTGAATGGCAGCCCTGGAGAATGCTCCCATTTCCCAGCGACGTACCCTCCCACCAGCCAGGACGAATTCAATGAGGGAGAACAAAGCGCAAAGCTGTGGGACTGCAGTGACCTGCCCCGGGGGACGAAAATCTCCCCGCCACGGATCACCAGGTCACCATCTTCACTTAACGCGCCCGTTCATCCTTAAATGCTCCACCTGCTCCGGGAGGTCTCTCGTCTCTCCCCGTGCCGTGAACGATAAGGCTTCCGAAGCGAGGGCAGCCGCTCCTCGCGGGCTCAGCTCAGCATCTGGCCGGCGCTGGCAGCCCCGCTCGCCTTTCGGCGACAAAGCCAGGAAGGCCAACGGTCAGGCTTGTTTTTCTGCTCGCTCAGTCTTCCTGCGGGGATGATAAGGCAGGAAGAGGCAGGGTGGAAACCTCCTGCCGAGGCATCCTTGACATTTCCCAGCCAGGGCTTTCTGGAAAGCAGCCCCTTGAGCAGCCCTGGGTCGCCGCTTGAGCCTCCCACCCCAGCTCCTCAGCCTCCCCCGCAGCCCCCCTCACATTTCCAGCCTCTTCAGACCACGCTCAAACCGAAATAACGAGCCACAGGGAAACCCCTGGGCGCCAACCGTTCATTCAGGCGCACCTCAAGAAAGTTTTAACTCAGTGAAATGCTTATGTACAAACTCAGCTTCATCCCAGTCCCTCCTCTGTGTGATTTTCCACGGCGAGCTAAGGAAGTTAGGGGGCTAGACCCCAAGGAACGTGTCCGTTAGAGCTTTAGGTACCGGTTTGCCCTACAAAGTCAAGTGAACGGCTCTCAAGCGCACGCCAGAGCACTGGTTCCACACAAACCCCAAAAGATAACACATTCAGAGACGCATTTGAATAGGTGAAAGGGAAAAACTGTGAGGTGGAGATCGGCGGCCGGGGACTGGCGTTGGCCAACTGCAGAGGGGAAAAAAGGTGGAAGCAGGCAGCGAGGGTGCAGCAGGTCACCAAAGCGTCTGGGAGTCGGGAGGGCCGGGCTCCGTTCAGCTCCTGAGATCCCGAAATCGCAATCTGCAAGGCCGTTCAGTCCTAGCCCAAATCTGTTTCCACTTAAGCCCCGTTACGTCTTCGGGAGCGGAGTTCGGCTCAGCGTTTGATAGTTTGGAAAGTCCCGTTCTGGAATGCTCGCGGTGCGTCTCCAAAGCCTTGTATGGACGCGGCTGAAGTCACGATCGCTGCGGAGGCAACTCCGTTTGTCAGCAAAGAATTTCTGCTGCGTGCGGGACCGGGGCCGCGTGGTGCTGGTGGCCAGAGAGAGACGATTTCTACCTCAACGAGTCTGCAAAATGGGTTTCGCCCATTCTGTCGCCAGCCAGTCTTCAAAGGCGAGTTTTATCCCCGAAACGTGTCACGGCGGTTCAGTTTCCAGGCTCACACCTGGTCAGGATCCCAGATCCGTTTCTTACCTGGGTGGAGGCGCTCGTGCAGCGAGCGGGGACGTGGGTACACATACGGAGTGGGGGCTGTGGGAGCTGCAGCCGGGTCGGCTGCATCACGCCTGTGCTCCGGCTGCATCACGCCTGCGCTCCGGCAGCCTCGGCCGTGCTTCACAAAGCGCAGCGGAGCTTCACCCGGCAGAGCGCGCCCGAGCGGGGAAGGCTAAACCTTAGCAACACCGTCGTTTAAATAGGTCTAAAAGTGGGTTAAGGTTTGAGACTAATTCAGTCCTTTCAAGAGGGAAAAAAAAAAGCCTTTGAAAGAATAACGCTTTAAAGCTCTTTGCATTGTTTTTGATTGAATATAGGTTTTTACGTGCTTTCGGATTGCACTCCTGCCCGTAAAAGCCAAACGGGGGCACAGCCTCCAGAGAGGAGCACTGGACTGGGGCCGGAGCCTGGAGCTAGTCCCAGTTTCACCAGCAAGAGACTATCGCTCCTGCTCCCCACCTCCTGTCTTCAAGTGCCTGGCCACGGCGGGAGCGTTGTCCTGCGTACCCTCTTCTCCCACGTCCCGACGCGGCTCCTGAGCAGCCGCTCCCAACACAAACACCAGGGCACGCCGCCGGCGCGCGAACCTTCCCGTGCCACATCCCCGTACGTCCCTACGAGAAGCCTCTCGAAGCCAGAGGAGCTGTGACCGCTGCCCGGAAAACGAAGCCCTGGTGGCAGCTGCTTACGCCCGCCGGTCTGCCCAGTTTGGGAGGCAGCGGAAACACTCGGCAAAACCCCCAGCAACGCTCCCACAGAAGAGCTGAGGAGGATACGTTACCAGGAAGATGGTTACTCTAGCAATGCGATACAGTGCTACCAGTTTCTAGGTTGACTCATTCCTTCAATATGCTGATCGATTATCTGAACATTAATGCTTTTATTTAAAAAAAAAAAAAAAATAAAGAAATAAAAATCAGGATGTACCAGGAATCCTACAAAAATGTGATTCCCCTAAACCAGGTCGAAAATAGGTCTACCTGTCCAGGTTGTGAATCAGGAGGGTTTAAAACCAAAATGAATTCAAAAATAAAGTGTCATGCAAATGCCTGCACCAATTTCAACCCCGCACGGCTTAGAAATACGCATTCGGAGGGGGGGCAGCAGCCTGATTTACAGGAGGCGCACAGGAGCACTGCTTGCGCTATGGTCATTCCGCTCCGTGATTACAGCGCGAGAGCTGTCCCTCCTCCGGTTTTATTTTTAGGCATTAGAGTCAGGCAGACTGAGTTCTTCACCGCGAATGACTTGCTTTTGTTTTTAAAGGGGAATCCTGTTTACTTGCTACCTGGAGAGAAAGTTTGTGTGTGTGGAGAGGGAGATGCAGTCAGACGCTGTCACTTTATACTTCAGGGAGGTCTTAAAGAAGAAGCAGCAGCAGCAGAACCTCATGAGGTTCAACAAGGCCAAGGGCACGGTTCTACGTCTGGGTCGGGGCAGTCTCAAGCACAGCTCCAGGCTGGGGATGGAGGGGTGGAGAGCAGCCCTGAGGAGAAGGACCTGCGGGGGCCGATGGAGGAGGAGCTCAACGTGAGCCGGCAATGGGCGATCGCAGCCCAGAAGGCCGACCCTGTCCTGGGCTGTGTCAGAAGTGTGGCCAGCGGGGCGAGGGGGGGACTGTGCCCCTCTGCTGCGCTCTGGGGAGCCCCCCCTGCAGCGCTGCCTCCAGCTCGGGGGGGGCCCAACAGCAGAGACACGGCCCTGGGGGAGCGGGGCCAGAGGAGGGCCCGGAGATGCTGCGAGGGCTGAGCCCCTCTGCGGGGAGGACAGGCGGGGAGAGGGGGGGGCTCAGCCTGGAGAGGAGAAGGCTCCGCGGAGACCGCAGAGCCCCTTCCAGTGCCTAAAGGGGCTCCGGGAGAGCTGGGGGGGACTCTGGGTCAGGGAGGGGAGCGGAGCGATGGGACCAGGGGGAACGGTTTGGCACTGACAGAGGGCAGATTGAGATGAGATATTGTGAAGAAATTGTTGACTGTGCGGGCGGTGAGCCCCTGGCGCAGGCTGCCCCGAGAAGCTGTGGCTGCCCCATCCCTGGAGGTGTCCAAGGCCGGGTTGGACGGGGCTGGGAGCACCCTGGGCTGGGGGGGGTGGCCCTGCCCGGTGCAGGGGGTGGGAACTCGATGATCTTCATCTCCAACCCAAACCATTCTGTGATTCTAGAAGTGGGCAACATGACCACCTGGGACCATCCCCCGCACAGAAGGTCTCTCCATCCGGAGCAAGAGCCAAACTCCCGCCCGTGGCGGCGTGGTGAGCCGTGCCGCGGCTGGTGGTGTTTCCCAGGATCCCGAGGATGCTGCGAGAAACGGAGCGAGCATCCAGCGCAGTGGTGACAGCTACTCCAGCCCGGCTGGGAAAGCCTCTGCTCAGAGCGCGAATATCAAGGAGAATCTGAACCGATCTCTCCGCTCTGCTCGAAACCCTCCCTCTGCGGTAAGTGGGAACCGCGGCGGGTCCCAACACTCCGGACGGTATCCGGTGACCAGGCTCCGCCGGCCGAGCACACCGCAGCCGCGTTCGGCACCACCGGGCTATTACTGTAACTGGGTAAGTGGGTCAGGCTCCATATCCCCTTGGATTAGTCACAGCAGGTTTGTGCTTAACCTGTGCTCTGGATGAGTCAGCCCCACGCGCCAGATGTTCCTCCTGGTCTTGGTCTTCCATTTTTAGCCGATTATTGATCATTTTTTAACCCTTTCTCCTCCAAACCCAGCAGAATTCCTTTGAAATCCATTTGCCTGTGCGGGCAAAGAACAGAGCTGCTCACCCGCGGGACTGGCGGTAAAACTGTTTGCCAACAGCAAGGACTCAGCTCCTTCACTCCGAATTTTCTTGAGGAAGCGAGGGAAGGCAGAGCCGCTTCTGTCCAGCGCTCAGCCCGGAGAAGCGGAGCGGTTAGGAGGCACTGTCAGCCACGTCAGATGCTCCGACTTCTTCAATTCAAGGTTCGGTAATTACCTTCTTTCCTTTTCTCTCCCTGCCCTAATGCCCAAAATCTCTTTGCATCCCGCGCTTTGGTAGGAGCACATGACCCTCCACGGATGTTAACTTAAAGACTGTTTCGGAGAGAAACTGAAAACCCACAGATTTAATTCCAGTTTTGCCCAAATTTATCTGGCTCCTGCAGGTAATTACAGATGTTGCTATGGTCAGTTCAGGCACGGCACCAAGTCAAGGAAGAACTTACTTTCACCATAAATATAATTTAAATACATCTTTTTTAAAGAACCTACGATTAATAATCCCCGGCCTTTCAGCCCTTCCATTGCAGCTCGTTATGTTGCAGGGAAAAAAAAACCAGACAGGAGCTCTACACACACTCAGGTCTTCCGTTTATCAAGCGGTTCGGCCGGTGGCCAGACGCGACGGCGCGGCTGCAGACCGCGTTCCCCGCGCGAGCCGCTGCGTGACTGTGTTAAACGGGCAGATGTGGCGTTTCGACGCTCGCACGCCGGGCCCAGCTCTGCAGCGCGCTGTTGCCTACGCTCGTCAGGCAGGAAGACGCGGCCGGGAAGGCTTTTTTACCTTTTTGACGAGTCATAATAGAAGTATTTTTAGTAGGGCTGCCAAAATTTCCCAAGTCAGAGGCAGCCAATCTGCTTGGATTAGAAAAAACACTGCAAATTCCTTGACAACAACAGCTTTTTTTCCACCCTGCCGGCGTTTCTCAAAGGATCGCAAAGCCTCACCGAATGCCTGTCCGTGTACCCTCCGAGATGCACCGGCGCGAGGGCTGCCCGTTAATGGGAACGCAGGATAAAAACAAAAAAATAAAAGAATTCAGTAAACCGAGATGGGATAGATTTAAGGCCTCATCTGCAGCCAAACGGAGCACGCACAATCAAAGAGATTTTCTGATCTTTGGGTTTCTGCATTTCTCTGGCTTTCATCGCTTGACTTTTCAGCACCCCCCGCTGCTTTACTGTGGGTTTTTTTTTTTTTTCCTCCCGACTCTTGCTTGCAGCCAGGAACAGAAGAGCCGAGCCGCGTTCCCAACCCTGTCGCTGCCCGACCTGCCCACGGGTGATGGCAGGGAAGAGGGCGAGGAATAGGTGCGCTACACAGATTTAGCTGTTAGAGGCAGAGGAGGGAAGCCAAGAAATGACATTTTTCTCATACCTTGTAAAACCACTGGGATTTTTTCACCCAGGGGAATGAACTCCGACAGTAGAGCCCGTCAGCTTCTGTAGCCTGATTTATTTATAAGGAATCCCTTAGACGATGTGCTTCATGTCAGGGTATGAGCACTGTTATTAGATGCCCGCCCCTATTTTGCATCTATATGGATATAAATCCACAACGCTCAACAGGGACAGATTCTCCTTGACACGAGTGTGCAGCACAAGGAACCTCTGAAGAGGTACCTACCGGGCCCACTTCGGGACCGTTTGCAAACACGGGATGTTGGATTTTTCATCCCTACGCCGAGTATTTTGCACCCCCACGCTCCAAAGCATCTACTTAACGGTACGCTCGCTGGACAATGCAGATGGTCTCTTAAACAGATAAGCTGCCCGCAAATATACGGCTCTAACAACATAACCAGCTCCAAGGGCTGCTTTGTCTCCCGCTTTGTAAAAAAGCGGAATGGATATCCCTTAAGCCATCCCCCACCCCTATAAACACAGATGTTGATCACAATTTAAGTTGGACTGGTAAGAACAATGAAAGCACAGGATTAGTGTGCTTACACGGGCTGCTCAGCGCATTAATATAAAAATCTCCTTGTTTATTGTGACATATCAACCCTAATCCAGCAGAAATAAGCAACAGCTCATTAAAGGAAGGCCGGTGGATTACTGGAGGAGTTAGGACACAATAAAATCTAGGTTTCCTCGCATCAGACACCTCGGTGTATTTGCTGAAATAGCCGTGACCCTCATGCACTTTGCTGGAATTGCGGTTAACGCTCAGTGGACGGGAAACTTCATTTCTCAGGCGTCCTGAGCGAGTCGGCTCGCTGCGCTGCACTGGCTGCTCTCCTCTGCGCGCTGCAGCCAGCCAGGCCAGTCTTCCCTCCAAAAGGGCTCGACATTACTGACCCAAAAGTTCTAATTTTATATTATTATTATTATTATTATCGTGGCCTCTTATCATTTAGGAAATCTCATTCAAGCCACTCAGAAAAAACAAATCATTTGGGGCTTGGCTGTTTGTAGAATGGGACCCTCGACAGCCCTCAGCCCGGAGTTCCCAGGCAGGACCCTGGAGCAGTCAGCCCTTAAAAAGCAACAGCCTTTCCTTTTTCTTCTTTTTTCCTTTTTTTTTTTTCCCCCCACTTCATTCTTTGAAATGCAAATTTTGATACAGTATCCCAGTTTTTCTGTAAATAATTCAGAGACTGCGCCAAAACGTAGTGGCGGTAGAAGCCCCAACCAGCTAACGTTCCTCGTTACAGCACGATTCGAAGCAGCGGAGCCCGACGACGTAGCTGCAAATCCTGAACTTCGTAAAGCAGGAGGAGAAACAATCCCCGCTCAGAGACCTTCTGCTGCACATAGACAAAGGAGAGAGTTGCCCAATGTCAACAGCAGAGCTGGGACGGCAACCTAAAGCTCAAACCATCTTCTCACGCCCCTCCTGCTCGCCACACTCCCGCTTTCCTTCTCCTACTAACGCTGCTGGTGAGTTTTCTCTGTTCCCCCCCAGCCCAGTGACAGTTTTTGCTGAATCTGCTGCACCGATACACTTTCGGGGCAGGTCTCAACCTCCAATATGGTGTGAAAAACTATACCAGCCCAGAGAGCCCCGCAGCGCGTACGCTGGTTTTTGCGTTCCGCGTGGCGCGATGACAGTACCAGCCAGGGTCGCAGCACAGATGCTGGTAAAAGTTTGAAGCGGGCGTGTTGGTAAATGTCAAAATCAGCCTCAAAACGCGCTGGTAGACGAGGAGGTTACAGCGGATGCCAGGCTGAATATGAACCAGGGTTTTTTTGCGTCCTTGCAAGATGATAATTTACTTGACTTCTTTCTTTTTATCAGTCAAAGAGCAGCTACTGTCCCCGCTGGTCTCTTTTTCTTACTATTTCTAGGCTTGGCTAAAACAGGATTTAGTTCAAAGGCTACTTTGTACAGCAGAAGGTTGAGGAAGCTGGGTAATTTGGGCAGGAATCGGTCGATATGTGGGCTAATACAGACTTGCCTTTGTAACCCAGTTCCTAAAAGCAATTGACTTCTGGGCTAGCATCAGTTCGGGAGCTTTCCAATCATCCGACATTAAGCTAAAATACGGGCCAAATTTCAGAGCGGGCACTGTGAATTTGGAGGGTTTGGGCGTTTTTTCAGAGCAAGCGATGATAGGAGCTCCTGGATTTCCTTGCGAGAGAATGGTGCAGGCGGTTTTGGAGCCTGAAGATCCCTTACAGGCATGAAAAGGAAGGGCAAAAGTGCAAGGATTTTATAAATATCACACTGGACTCTGAGGCGGCAGCAGCGCACGTACATGGCCTGAAAACCAAGCCATTTTTTAGCCTGCTCGCCACACTCGAGTCCACCTGTCAGTAACTGAGATCAGCAAAGTGCTTGACAGCTGTATTTCTGACATACAACGCCCGTGGTGTTAACAGCGTGTGTTTCCCGAACTCCAGGAGACTGCTGAGGCCCCCAAAGCTGTTAGTCAGCTCTGAAAATTTCATCCCAAACGCTGAGCAGCATTAACTTTTCCCTCCTCTTGCAGAACTGTGCTTTCTTTGCCTTTCCACGTGGCAATGTCGAAGCTCTCCGTCCACCCCAGCTCGGAGCAGGGTGTTCCCTTAAAGTTCAGAGCAGCTGTTGGACAATGCCAGGGACTCTCGCAGGACTTAGATTTCACCGCGATTCCGGCTGCAACACATGGGAGAGACGTGGGTCACCTGTCACATTCCTGCTGTTACCCTCCTTCCGAAAACCCATCAGCTCCCGGCAGCAGCAGCGTCGTTACGAACGGGGACGGAACAGCGTGGTGGAAAGGAGCAATGCACGGATTGAAAGAATTCGTGCTCCTTTGCTTGGCTGGCAATGAGGCGTGTTGACAGGAAACAATCCCCAACGCGGTCTGAATTTTCACCTGTGCTCAGATACTCAGATGAATAATTTGGGTTCAGGAAACATTCTTTGTATTTATAAGCCAGACATTTCATAGGAGATAAACCAGGCGTTCCATATTGACGGGAATTTTTTGGCCAGCTAAAGCAAAGCGGCTGCAGGTTTCTGTACGACTCTGTAAATCCCGACTGAGACCCTTAGGAATGGCTCGCACAGCTCAGCTCAGCGCAGGGCACGTGAAATACCACCGGCGCTGCCCGACACGAGCCCTTCCAGCCCCGACAGGCAGCTGCTGGAACACCCCAGGGACAGTCACGGAGGAAACGAAGCTTGGGGTGGCCAGCGCTCCCCGGCATTGCTGGGTTCCTGCAGGGATTAAGCCCTTTAGAAATGTCTGGTCTCCCAGGAAAGGCAACTCGGAGCGCCCAGCAAACCAATAAGGAAAGCTCCGTTCTCCAGGGAGAAATGCGAAAGACACAGCCAATACTCTGCAGGCTTGTGGGCGGCAGAGAGCCTGCTAGCAGAGTAATCACAGAACTCCGTTCTAATCATAGGTACGTTAACTTCGCTGCTATCAAATGCAGTTGCTCCAGATTTCAACGGGAGCAATAAGACCGCAGTCAGTTTTGAATTCCTGCGTGCTGCACCGGCTTCTCATTCATATTAGAGTGTGCGGTGAATTATAAGCAGGGAAAACTCTACCCATCTACTTCCCTGCACTTGAAATCAGTAAAATGCACATTAAACCTTCAGCTTGGTAATGTGTCCCTCAGCCATAACGAGCAGAGCTGGGCTTGGACCGTTTACACACGTTTCTGTGTTTTACTGCGCGATGAAGATCCCTCAGGCGTCGCAAATTCACGCTCACGTCAGCAGTTTTACATACACAGAACCCACAGTAAAAAATATGGTTATTACCTTTTTGTGTTGTGGATTGTGGTCCCCCCCAGGACGATGCGGACCCCCGGGTTGGTGCGGTTGAGGTTATAGACAGTCAGCGCCTCTTCATAAGTTGCCCCTCCAATGATGAAAACGATAATATCTTGGGGCCTGCAATAAAGACGCGAATGGTGAGATGGGATCAGCCAAAACACAAGGATAAATCCTGTACCACGCGCGGGCGCTGAGGCAACGACGCTGTTGATTTCTCTCCCCGGACCACGTCTCTTTTCTGTGGTGCGCTGGGCTCAAGACTGAAAAACAATGTGTAGCCCATTAAATCGCTTTTTAAAATATTGTCTCTCCTAAACATTTACACAACGTGCTAACGGTCCTTAAAAGCCTCCTCAGCAACACCCACACGCTGCATCCCTGCGGAGCTCCACCATGACACATACGCCAATGTTTAATGCATGATGGAGACACTGCTGCGGCTGTTAAATTAAGATCAATTCAGAAGCCAAACGAGGACAACAGCGGCGCTTCAGACCTCTGGGGCTTGCTTTGAAGGGCACGGATCAGCTGCGGTTTT
Source organism: Pluvialis apricaria (assembly GCA_017639485.1). Classification (NCBI taxonomy): domain Eukaryota; kingdom Metazoa; phylum Chordata; class Aves; order Charadriiformes; family Charadriidae; genus Pluvialis; species Pluvialis apricaria. The sequence continues at coordinate 2,394,860 of CM030033.1, forward strand.
GCTGGCTGATGACAGAACCACTGGGATTTAGGCATAAGTTTACCTCCGAGGTTCCGCTCCGTAGCCAGCCTGGAAATACAGGGCGTTACAGGGGAGGAGCGGGAGGGGAAAGGGGGGAAGGAGAGAAGTGCCTTCATCCGACAAAACACAAAACCAGCCACGTGCCCTCCGCATTCTGCTTTCAAAGGAAGGCTGCCCCTTCCCTGCGCCGCCCTCCCCAACCGCTTAAGTTTTGTGCTCTCAGGGACAGCGGAATGTGTTTGCAACCCAGAAATCAGCCCTGCTGCCGTCTACAAGCCGAGAGACCGATTTCGGCAGAACCTACAGCGCAAAGGTGTGGATCGCATCCTGCCAGTCATCCGCTTGAGTCAGAGCAGTCAAGTCTCGACACAACTTTCTGTTGCAGTTCTCAAAACTCATCTCTGCTTTCCAAGCAGGAACTCCTGCCGGAACACAGCGGCTTGCTGCAGCAGTGGAAGCAGCAGGCGCTCATCTGCTCTGCCCGGGCAGGCTCCGCATCAGTGACAAAGCAAATGGCGTGTGAGACAGGGACAACCCCGGGGTGTACCTGGACTCTGTCTCTCTGGTTACTCCCTGCTGAGAAGCCAACAGGCAAAGCCCTCGACACCCGGTACTGCCCGGAGCAGCAACACGCGCATCGGAAGGACGAACATGAGGGACTTCTTTCTTGGTGTCACTGACCAGACAAGAGCAAGAGCAAAACTGCCGTCAGGGCAGGACACTGGCTCAGAACAAGCGCGTTAGCCATCAGGTCCGCACAACTGCCTCCCTGCCCCTGGACAGGATGCCAAAAGTTAAGAAAAATGAACGGAAAAGATAACACACACCCCTCGCCAAAGCGATCTTTGTTACCAACAACATTTGAAATCGTAAGTCTTTTCAGCAAGTTTGGATCAGGTGTGCGTAAGATGATTTGGACAGACAAAAGGAGACGTCAGAGATGCTGTAGGTGGTGCCGGCGGTCTCCCTTTGCGGGGTGGAGAGGGAATACCGCAGCCTCGATGCCTGGAAGGTGGGAACCCCGTCAGTTGAGGCGTACCCTCTGGTGACACACAGCACGGCTAATTCAACAACAAAAAAGTTGTTGCATTCAATACAGTTCTTCCGCGGGCACTACACCATTTGTTATCCTCGGGGACTATAATAATTCTAACAGTGGCCAAGACTTCCAGCTGCAGTTTGCTGTAGAGCTTCCTTGGAAAGAACAAGGCGTAAAGTAGAATCCTTTGTAGAGAAGTCAGCAATAGCGGAACACGCAGTGTTAGACGCTTTCTGCCTGCACTCTCTGGACAGAGCGACAAGTTTTACCCCGCACAGTGATTTACCCCTTCCAGCCAGGAGCAGAGGTGTAGGCAGTGCTGCCCTCGGGATTTCAGCACGTCGTCTGTGCCCTCTTCCCTTCCCTCCCGGAGCCCCAAGATTTGGAGTGTTTGTCTCTCCCCGCAGAGCTACGCTGCGTCCCCTGCACGGGAACAGCCTGTGAAATCTTCTGCACTGCAGCCTTAAGATAAGCAGGTTATATATAGCAACCGCGCGTTCAGGCTGCGCAGGTTCAAACATCTCAGCGAGGCAGACGGAGGCTTTTGCACCCTCGTGACAACACGAGTCACGGAGCCAGCCCCAGAGGACAGAAGAGCGCTGTACCTTGTCTTTTGAGGCATACGGCTTTGGAAACTAGCTGCAAATGCGCCTGAGTCTTTTGGGGAGGGAAATCAAAGGAAAGGGAATGCACAGCAATGAAGTAATGTGGTAAGCCGCTGTCAGTTGTCCGAAAAAATATACCCCAAATCTCGACAAGCCCACTTTTATCGCGATGCACGTAGGAGATGTGCCAAGCAGGCCACGCCACACTTCGCTTCGGTCGAGAAAGCTGCATCTCCCCGAACTCCAATGTGTCAGGTAGGACCTTTAGGGGTTAAGATACCATTACAAACTGGATCGCTGGCGCAACAAAGCAACAAACCAGACAACTTCTTACCAAGAAGCCTTGTGCAGACTGCAATCCACAGGATCAGTCTCCTGGTACCATCGTTTATGCATTTTTGGTTGGAACTATCAAAGACCTGAGGAATTCGGATGCCGAAATCCTGTGGCTAGCTCCCATATGCTCCCCTGGAATATCTTAACATCTACCGGCCTTTAAATTTGCCGCTGCCTTTCACTGTCTCCATGACACCAGCCAAATCCACATCACTTAACAGCCCCTGAAGTCAGGCCTGCGCAGCGCCCGGTCGCAGCTTTCTCCCAGGAGTGAGTTAGAGCTACGTGAATTAGTCTAACAAGATGCTGGATCTCCAGAAATGAGGGTGAGACTGCACATGGTCACTTCATCAGCCCATGGCATGACTGAAGATTACATCCACGGGAAGGAAAACTGTGTGTTTCTCGCTCACGCAAAGCCTGGGTGCAGAGGAGAGGAGATTTGCTGGTTTCTCAACCCCAGGCTCAACAACAGAAAAATACCTCTTGAAAGCATTTACAGCTGTCGGAAAACAGGTTTGAGAAAGATCAAGTGCATTTTGAATCACATGGAGTTAAGGAGGAACGAAGCACACAGAGGAGAAGGAGCAGCAAGCCACGCAACCCCTCCTGCCTGTGCTGTCCCCTCCCGCTCCTCTGTCAGCTGTTACCTGAACGCAGCCTCAGGTACAGCCACGCTCTGCGCAGCGCTGATGAGGACTACGTGGCATGAACGAATTCGTGAGGCATATGGGTCTGCCCTAAGAACGGAGACAAACCCTCTGAATGGAAGGTTACGAGTTTTTTAATATATTGTGTCTTCCTCGCTGCTGTGTTTAGAAGACCCTCTCGTGGCACAGAATTCCCCTGTGCGAGGTGCCGTACAAAGCAAGAATAAGAATCACAGAATGGTTTAGGTTGGAAGGGACCTTGAAGATCATCCAGTGCCACCCCTGTCCCAGGCAGGGCCACCTCCCCCCAGCCCAGGGTGCTCCCAGCCCCGTCCAACCCGGCCTTGGACACCTCCAGGGATGGGGCAGCCACAGCTTCTCGGGGCAGCCTGCGCCAGGGGCTCACCGCCCGCACAGGGAAGAATTTCTCCCTGATATCTCACCTAAATCTCCCCTCTTTCAGTGTAAAACCATTCCCCCTCGTCCCATCGCTCCCCTCCCTGATCCAGAGTCCCCCCCAGCTCTCCTGGAGGCCCTTTGGGGACTGGAAGGGGCTCTGAGCTCTCCCCGGAGCCTTCTCTTCTCCAGGCTTGCGCGTCTTGTGCACGGCTTTGTCACTGCGTATTAGCAGTTGTTGTTGTGGTGGAGAATCTTTGTACAAAGAGGGGAACAGATCAACTGGTATCCAGAAAAACCTATGCTAAAAAGATGTCAAACAGCTAAAGAAATCCTGAAAGAAGGATAACATGAACGGAGCCAGCGTGGGAGAGCCGATACCTACGCCGGGGTGCAAACTCAACTGGTAACGCCTCCGAGATGCCGGGTGGCAGGTAAGAAAACCTCCTGCTTGGGCGTTACACCCTGGTCTGCCGCTACTTCCCGTACGGTTGTGATTGCTCGGCATCAGCAGGACGGCACAGAACGTGCTTATTTTTGCTTTTATATTGCTGCCGCCTTTCTTACAGGATTAAGCCCGGCACGGGGGAGCGGGGGCAGAACTACAACCTGGCTCCCACTCCCGGTGCCTCGCGCAAAGCGTCCGGCGCTGACCCCGCGGATGTCTCACCGCCCAGAAGCGAGCTAAGGCCCGCAGGGGGGGGCAGCCGCGGAAGGAACAACGGGATCTTGGTGTTCTCATGAAGTGCCCAGGGAATTACTGCTCATACCAAGGGCAAAGAACAAGCAATTTTGGAATAAGAAGAACCCCCAAGACTGTTACAGGATTAGCGGGAAAGCAATCTCCAGCAACGCTCGATCCAGCTGCTGCGCACCTCAGACCCAATTTGTGGCTGTGGCTACGTATCTCCTCGGGTTAACTACCAATTTAACAGCTAAACGCTCAAACACTTCAGACAGGAGAAAAAAAGCAACTTCCTTGAACAAAGAAGGGCACAGTCAGAGTTTTGCCTTAAAACCAAAAAAAAATCCACAAAACACAAACCATACCGAACACAAGCTAATATATATGATTTAGCGGCAGCGCTACTTTCCCTAATCGTCAGGGCAGCATGTGTGAGCCGAGATGCAAAAGCACACAGCCAAATGGTTCCACATCACATGCTGCAAGCCGATGCTTCCAAAAAAGGAGATTTTATATTCGCTGCCTAAGGAGATACCTCACCCGTCCCTTCAGATGGGTGTCAGCTACAGACGTTTCTAAACGGCTCCACATTCTCCCGCTCCTCAAGCGGTCAACGGGAACTTTCCCCTCAACAAAATCACGGGGAGAAAGATCGTGTCCAGCCATGGAATGCTCTAAACTAGATGACAGCGGTGAGTTCTCATGTTCCACGTTTAAGTCTGAACTTTGATGAGCTTTCAGACAAAGTAATTCCCCAAGATTTTTCAATAAGCAGGTCAGAAATTGTGGTCATTTGAGAGAGACAGGGAACGAGCCGTGTCCCTCCCAGATCCCACGGGAGCAGCGTGCCTTTTCCTGCCGCTGTTTCCCAGGCTGCTGCCGGGTTCGTGCAAAACGTTGAGGACCCGTGTTTGGTTTTAAGAAGCGCCGCAGCGACGGAGCTGCCTTGCGGTCTGATTACAAAGTTGATTTTGTAAGAAGCAGACTCGAGCCATCTTCGGTAACACCGTCGCGCCCAGTTGGTCTGGTCGGGACAAATAGAAAATCCCGGGTCAAAGCATAAACAAAGCAAAAGCTCCACCCGAAGGGGGCGCTGCGGCAGAGCCGCCGATGGGGTCACACACCTTTGGGGACATTCCGTACGGCGCGGGACGCAGCTGGGGCTCCTGCAGAGCGCTGTGACCGAGAGAGGCTTCAGGAAGATTTCTGGTTAGTACTCTCCAGCAGCAAGGTGGAAGGGACGGCAGGCTGGCGGCATGCGAGACGAGGATGATATTTAACACAGCGGGAAATAAAGGAGAAGCAAAAGAAAGTGGAATTGCTTATTGCTCTCTCCTAGGAGCCCTGCTCAGTGCTTTGCAAAGATTCCCTTTCCTTCACCGCTGCCAATTTGGAGCAGAAGCTCCCTTGCAACACTGTAATGTTTAATACAGAAAGAAATAGTTAAAAAGAATCCTTTCAAATTCTTTGCTGTTCAAGCAACTGCGTCTCTTTGATCAAAAAATACAAAGCCTGTCGCCCTGACCTTCTGCTGAACTCCCGCCAATCGCGGTAACACCGTCCTCTGGAAGCAGAAAGCAAGAAGAGAGCGTAGCCCAGTTTGCCTTGGGCTGTGATTTGTTATACTAAGTTTCTGAGAAATTATTAAATTTAAATTCCTCGCTCTATTGGTTTGGCACTAAGGCAAAACCATCAAGTGGCCTTTTTCTTCCAAACCCGATAACTAAACCCTGTTTTCAGCTGAGCCCCCGTTTTCACGGTGCCGAATATTCATACTTCGGAGAGAGCCCAGTGCTGCGGCCCCTGTTTTACGCCGCCCGTAAAGACCAGACACAGAAATATTTAGGTGCCTCTTTCTGTCAGTTACAAACCCTCGTTCCTACCGCTCCGATGTCTTAAACTCAACAAGATCTACCATTCCCATCAGGAAACAACCCTATAACCATCCGCCCTTCCCCTTTTGATTGTTCTGCAGACATCCGACCCGGCAGCAGCCCCGTCGCACACGGCCGCTGTCCCAGGGACGATCCCAGACCAAAGGAAGACGGTGAGAAATTTAAGGGAGAGAACAGTCTGGAAGCTCTGCCTTTGTATTTTGAGAGTTACTTTAACAAAACTACGGGATTCACATCTCTTAGCTACGAGACAAGGCTGTAGCTGCTGCGGAGAAGGGAGGGAGGTGCAAACTCCATTTCTTTTCATCCAACTTCGAGGTTGGAATTAAACCCTTCTCCTGCTCCCCCAAATAAATTATTTGCATGTTCATTGTAGCAGGACTCTCAGGGACAGGTCGCTATACCCTTTGCCGGAAACATTTAGAGGACTATAAGCGAAACACGGCTCAGGAAAATCTAAGTGGGAACTGAAAAAGAGAAGATAAAGGTCAGGAGACCGTTTGTTTCTTGTTAGCTCAGGACAAACGCAGGTGAGGGCTGCCTGGATGCAGTTCCTGCTGTCCCGCGGGTCTCATTGCACATGGACCACAAATCCCATGCCTCAACCTCTTTTTGTGGGGCTGAAATCCACCTCAGCCGCGAGCTGGTTTCAAGGAGAGAGAGGACAGTGTCTCTGTTGCTGGCGGCCTTGCCAGTTCACACCTACTAAACCACCCGTCCACTCCGTCCACAATTCACCATTGTATTTTAAAGGGAAAATCTGGAGTAAGGCAGATATTTTTTGGGTCTCTCAGGGACATACGCAAACGAATTGTTTCTTGTATGAATATAATTCTTATTCATAAATAAAATTATTAACGTCCCCTGCTGTCAGCCTGGCATGGAATTTGGATGCCTCCCTGCTACAAAATCCATTTTTGCTTTCATCGGATGGATGGAAATGCCCCAAGGCAGGGCTGAGGAGGAGGAGCGGGGTGAGTGCATCTCAAAGAGAGCCGGACATGAATGCTCACTCTTTGACGTGCTTCTGCTCCTCTCACCCGCTCGACACTGCTGAACCTCGGTCCCCAACTCCACGCCAGTCTGTGGTTTTCATTCGACCCAAACTGCCCTGCAACAGTCGCCTCGTTCGTTGAGAATGACCGCCTTGAATGTATTTTCTGCTTCACTAAAAATGTGGCGGTTGCTGATAAAAAGCCAATAATATGCAGCGTGTGAAGGGAATGACGATTGTTCTAATGCTGCAAGTAAAACGTCTTCCGTGGGACCCTGGGGCATTTAACAGACATTGGGGAAGATTCAGAGAACGGCTGTGATGACCTCATCATCACCCAAAGGAAGCAAAGCAACAGCAGGCTCTTCGCCGCAAAGGAGACTACCACTAAGAAGGAATAAGAAATACCCTCCCCGTACGCTGCAGGAGCTTCGTTTGCAGAGAGGAAACCGCGGTACCAAAGAAGGGAGTGGTTTATACGGAATGCCGCCATTAGAGGACAACTTGTCATCTTCTCTCTACTGATTCAGCGCCCTCGCTCTGCGGCCCGTATTTACCTGTAATGACTTCTTTGACAACAGATTAGCTTAGCTCCAGCAAATTCAGCTAGAACCAGACAGCCAGAGTTCTTTTCAATTACGGTTATTAGCCATATTCAGCACGATCCCATTCTCATCAGGAATAGTAACTGGCTCAGAAGGGAGAGCTTGCAGTTGGGACTATTTTTGGTACTCTACAAATAAACGCCAGATGGCACGGAGTGAAGTTAGGGGGCACGTTGAAATCCATCACATAAACATCCTGGCAGCTTGGTGCAATGGCTTTATCCTTTACCTGAGCCCTTACAGTGGGAACGTCGCGTCTTGGCCAGCAAGAAAAAGACAACTGTATTTCAGTCTTAACCCTCTGCAGAGCACCTACTTGGGAACACAAGAAAGGCCTACACAAGCGAGACATTTCTCTGCCAAACCTAAGTTTTGTTCATCTCCAGGCCAACAGCAAAGCAAGCGGCAGCACTGGGAGAAGCAGATATATTTCAGTTCCAAGCTCTGCCCCACGTACCTGTCACGGAGAGTGTTGGGACCCAGGTAGGGGTACTGGCTGTCCTTGAGCTTTCCTTTGATGAGCTGATCTAGTGTTTCTTGAAGGAGAGGCTGGTGTTGCGTATACACGTTCTCAACGCCCTAGAGTGCAAGAGGAGCTCTTGTTATGAATTAATACAGCACGGCAGCAGGCTCAGAGAGATCAGCAAAGGCACATAGAAGGAGCAGCAGCATCTGATGGATACAGCCAGTTTTAATCACAGATGTCCAGATTTAGAGGGGCTTTTCAGCAACTCCCATTGTCTTCAAGGAGAATTACGGCCTAAAAGCCCCGTGCGCTTACGATTAAATCTCTGAAATCCACAACATGTGGCATTGCACTGGCATGCAAGTCCTGCTCCATGACTGTTGACTAAAACTATCATTATTTCATCCACGGCAGATCCATACCTTCAGTCCTTTGAGGAACTGTTTGGTGATGGCTACAGCATCCTTGGGACTGAAGAGGTCACTGCCCCGCACCCGCTTCCCTCCATACTCCACAACGGCAGACACCAGCTGTACAGAGAGGCAAAACCAGAATCCTATTAACCTGGGAAACCAGCTCCCAGGCAGTTTTTGTCTAGTTAGGCTCAATGGAAGTACTGGAATGATGACCAAGGAGTCAGGGAGATTAACCCCAAGCAGATAACGCAGCACAGAGAGAGGCGAGGGGGGAAGAGAAGAAGTATTCCCCATATCCACCAAGCCAGTCAGCCTGCCGCGACACTGCCTGCACGAGGAGAGAGGCTTTCATTTCCCTAGTCTGCTGCAGTGATAGCAGATCTTCCATACAACGTGACATCATCCTGCTTCTCCACCTCCTCTCCAGCTGCTCGCTACGTTTGCCAAGCACCGCCACCCTCTCCCGCCCAGCCAAGCTCCTTTCACCGTCTCCAGAAGTCCTTTGCTGCAGCTATTGCCTATTCAGCAGGAGCTGGGGGAAAAGGGGTGGGGAGGAAGAGAAGGAGAAAGGAAGCATGTTCCAGGCCCCGTCTACATGCCACACACCCGTCCTAGCAGACTCCTGGCGTGCCTGCCATCTCTCCTGTATTCAATCCTTCATAATACCCCTGATTTTGGAAATGGAAATTGAGTTAATTAGTTATGCCTTTTAAAGTAACACCTGCAGGCCCCGGCCAAGCTCTGGCTTCTTTTCGCAAGGTGCGGCGCAATTTAACAAAAAACATTGTGCTAAACTAAAGCGGGCGAGCTTTACACCAACCAACAACGATCTTCCACCTCTGTGCCCTCCTGTCCCGCTCGTTCATCCAGCTGAAGGAGCAACGCTGCAATTACCTTTCGGTATTTCTCTGACACACCCCTGCTCTTGAGATCTGCCATCAGCCCTGGCAGACTGTTGCTGCTGTGCCGCTCGTAGTGCAGAGCGTAAAGCATCACCAGCCGGGCAGCGTCAAACTCCGTCACCTTGGGGTTCTGCAGGAGGCGACGCACGTTCTGCGGCAAGACAGAGAGCAGTGTTAGCGGAGAGGCCTTCAAAGGACATTAAATCAGACTAATATCAAGCCCACTGCCTAGCAACAAAATTGCATGCAGGAGGAATGCAAGAGAATTAAATTGTGCCATAAGCAACGGAGCCCGGCTTCTTATGCGCTCTGTGGGTAGATTTATTGGAGTACAATGGAGTGCAAGTTGCTTTTGGGTCTTTTCATGAAGCTGGGAATTCATAACCCAATCCTGGTGTCCCTTCTTAACTGTCCGTAACACGCCGCGGGGCGGGCTCAAGTCACCGTACGCATCGGCAGGCACTTAGGGGAACCTTCACCCTCTGCCCGTCCCTTCCCAACCCGAGCAGAGCCAAAACTCGCCCACAAGTTCCATCGCGATACTGACTGTCAAAAAAAAAAGAGCGAGGATAATTACACCAATTCTGGGGTTTTTTTGGAAGGTGTAGGGCAGAAGCATCGAAGTCTCACATAACCTTTGGACGTGAGAAGCGGAGGAGCGAGCATCCAACATTTGGAAGCAAAGGAAGAAAGGAATTCAGGCAGGAAAAGGAAAAGAAAGGTTACAGCACTGGAGGCAAATACAGAAATCTACAGTAATTACTTCTAATACGGAGATGATTACTTTTTGTGCTGAAGAGAACACGATACCATCGTAAATACAAAGGGTGTGTGCCCGAAAGCGACCGCCTGGTAACGTACAGACCCTTTCCGAAAAGTTTCCCAAGGGCCGGTGCGTGGCGTTTACCCTCCAGGGACCGCAGGCGGGACGGAACTGCTTGTGGAAAGTGACAAGTGGCCATATAAGCGCTGCTCCTTCTCATTACCACCAAAAGCGCTTATTTCCACTCTGCAACCTCTCAGGCATTGTGTCGAGTCGCAGAGCTGCGATAATGCAGTTAACAGAACAAACACCAGAGCCAAGTTGGTAGCTTAGGTGAGCCGCGGGAGTAATAAGCTTCTTAACGCCGAGCTTTTGAGATGGATCTCAAAGAACAGGCACCAACTACCAGATGTGTCTGCAGACATCTGCTCAGGGCTGGAGAGATGCTTTAGGACACGGCAAAGTCTGAAATTCTCCCTGTGCCGAACGTTAAAGCAAAACAATCAGCCTGCGTTAGCTCAAACGCAGGGGAGCAGAGGAGCTGCCAGTTTCACAGCTGCAGAAACGGCGGTTCCAAGAGAGGGACGGAACCAGTTAGGATTTTTTTTTGCACTCTGTAAGCCTACACGACCTTCACACGCTCCAAAAACCCCAGCGTATCTTTGCAAGATTCTCCTACCCTCCCAATACAGATAGGGCAAGATGGAAACATCCAGTGACCAGCTGGGAAACAACGGGGGGAAACTGTTGTTATTTACCACGCCGATTCCCCTATATTTGCTGTGATTTCTTTGGCTGATGCTGACTCCTTACAAAAATACAGGATAAAATCCTGGCTTTGGAGGAGGATCAACAGGAATTTACCGTTAACCTTGGGAAGGTGAGGAATTCACCTGTGGGGGTAGGGACAGAGTCCCACGGAGGTGTTCGTTTGCAAGGATCTTGATGCCGTGCTGGCAGCGCAGCGGCAATGCCGATATAAGCGGGAAGCGTGTAAAACAGCAAAGCTATTGTCCATCGAAGGAGATGGGATTCAAACCCTCCCGTTCATCTCTCAGGGCTCACGTACGATGTCGGGATTAATAAGAGACCAGGGAAAGAATAACCAAAATGTACTGTACTCAGGGGCCCTAGGCCACCAGCGAACTTAACAATTGCTGAAGTTACATCAGTGGGAGAACAATTCTGCCTTTCTTTCGCGCACTGGCTTATTCTTCATTGTTTCTGCGGCCTTGGCCCTTCAGTGCCATTAAGAAACTGCACCAGGGAACAGCCTGGGGCAGTGGAGCCAGAGAGATACTGATCTCTCATGTAGAAGGATACCAGTTCCACAGTTTTGCATTTATTTCCTAGCTGCTACTTGTCTTCCAGTCGGTCTCAGTTGTTCAAAACACAATAGAGCCCTTCAGGCATGTGGCTGCAAGCAAACTGCAGGCAGCTTTTCTGCTGTAAAAACTGCAGAAATACTCGGTGAGTGCAGACTCATGAGCATCGAGGTGATCTCCAGTAACCACCCTGCCACGAGAGCGCGGCGCTCGGTGGGGGCTGACCTGCCCGCCTCTCTGTCCGGTTCCCAGCACTGCCACGCGCTCTCTTAACCGCAGAGCTGGGAACGCAACCGCGTCACCACCAGAAGTTCACACCATCCCTTTCTTCAACCAGGCTGAGACAACTTCATCAACAGTAGCCCAACGTTTTCCAAAATGGTCTCCAACGCCAAGCGCTCGCGTTTCAACACTAACGCTCTGTGCTGTCTTCGTACCAGAAATCCCAGATCACAGCACAGACACGCTGGGCCGCTTAGAACTCAAATATTTGACTTTTAAACCACAAAAGCTTCATCTAGAAACAATGATGTAGCAAGGGAACCTCAGAGGCTGTTTTCAGCAAATGCATTTTGTGGCTGCCTTCCCACTCCAAGACTTAGTCATGCAAATTCTACCAAATGTAAGCTATGGAATCATTATCCATAGGCTCGCCAATCTATATAGCTGCGATGACTTCAGCAGGCCTATACTGATTCACATCAGCTCAGGGTCTGGTAATAGATTACAGTACTTGAAGAGTCTAATATTATCCCCTCGCCACCCACGTGGAGCACAGAATGAGAGAGGCAAAGAGGACACGGATTTCAAATCTGTTGAAGATGCTTATCTGTATTTTCTGGTCAATCTGCCTCTCCAGTATTGTGGAAAGGAGCCCATTATATGGTGGAACTTCTACCTTAGCTATAAAAAATTAAGGAATCATTGTTTAATACTGAGCGGCTGGTTGAACTCTGCTCTAATACAGTCACCCTCAACAATACTGCTATTTTCTCTGAATAGTCAGCAGCCACAATTCATCACTATTGACATACTGTCAGATACTGGGTCAGGTCATGGAATCCAACAAGCCAGCACGGGGTCAAACCTTCAGTCTATACTCAGCTATAACAGAAGTCTCTGTTAGGCTTTTTCAGCCCTCTTTGCCAAAGAAATCTTTTATCCGAGAGGCTTTCCACTGGTTTGTTGGGGTTTTTTTTTTTAAAAAAAGTAAAAGCCAGCACCTCACTGAATAGTCTGGTTTCGATAATTTCATGGATTCCATTTCTCCTCCTCCCCAACAAATAAAAGCAGCTTCTGCACCGGGGTCCAAGTGGTTTTTTTTCCACTGGTGCCTGCACAGGCAGCTTGCCAGAAGCCGACTGACTGTGTATAATGAAGGAATGTTGTATTGTGAAATGTAAAGACAGAATTTGCAAAGATGCTTCTCAAGCCAGTTATTAACTATGATTCATCCCCATCTGAACTGAACGGGGAGGAGAAGAGTAATTCTAACATCTCATGTCCCAACCCTGCAGGATATCTGCATGCAGACCTCCCGCTGACTTTCAGTATCAAACTCCCATCAACAGGGGAGTTACGGGATCAAACCGTCTCGATTCAGACAAAGGATCAAGGTCAGGTTTTGAGCCTGAGGTACCTGGAGAGCACTGGAATGGTCATTGTGGCAGGCCAGTTCCTGCTCCACTTCGGACACCTCCAGCAAGTTCCGCTCCCCAACCAGGCGAGAGAGCTCTCCCACCACTGTCACGTGCTTCGATACCGTGCCTGACATCTTCTTGAACTGCGGGTAATTCTCCACAAATGCCTACAAATGGGGAAAGCAAAGCAACCGGTTCTTTGAAATAAAAGCAAGAGACAGCGGATGTGTGCAACACAGCCATAAATCCTATAAAGTACTTTGCATCAATATAAGCAAGACCAGTGTGGGCGTATGGATGATGGGGCACCTCAATCCCAGGATCCCACAGGATTTCTCCAATTTAAAGGAGAATTTTGGAAGGGATGTACTTTTTATTTACTCTTAAAATAAAAGGATATGGAAAACATCTCCAAAGACGTCACCAGGATTCTTTAAAGCTTGAGCAGTGACTGAATTAATAGCCTGCGCTCTGAGCTGCTGCCAAGTGACCCGGCTCAGCTATAAAGTCCGCACAGCCATATTGGAGTGAGCTAAGTACTTAAACCCGGGCTTACTGCTTCAACTGCAGGGCTTCGGCATTCAGCAAGCTCTCAGCAGCAGCTCCGAGCGCAGTCAGAGTAAGCACGCTTGTAGAGCACGCTGCAGTGGTGCGGAACGGCTTATCAAAGTGTAAACAACCCTTGTAATGAACGCAGTGCAAAAAGGAGGTTCCCGCTCCCCAAAACTAGCACGCCACGGAGATCTGAACCGTCGGTACTGGCAGCGTGGACTGTCAGTGTACAGACAGGAGTGATCTGCGCTATCCTACAAACGACGGGATTTAAGAAGTCCAGTCAGTTAGGTGTAGATTGTCTGTACCTTCATATCTGCTATGGATTCCAGCTTCTGCTGCTCCTTAGGTTTCCTCCTCTGGAAATCCTCCATAAGATTCTTGATGTTACTGCCAATCTCTGCAAAGTTGAGGTACATGTTCTGCAGGGAACAAAACAGGGATCTGAGAGAAAGCCGTTCTAACACGAGCCTTGATGCCGCTGGAACAAGGTGGCACTCTGTGCCCAAAACACCGAAGAGCCATTGCGCATCGTCTCCGAGAGCCAAGCTTGAGCAAAGCAGCTCTGCCATTGGTCCGGGTTTGAAAGAAAACTATAAAACGGACGTATTATTTCATGTCAGAGGCTGCTTGCACTGCTTTTCACCACTTGCATAGGCTATACAGTACATCACCACCCTGATGCTCAAAGTCATCAGAAACTTCTTTTTATGTGGCAAAACCAAGAATGGAACCGGATCTCCGAATTCAGCTACTCCTGAAGATCCCCCCCCGAGATACCTACGTTGGCGTAGAACTCGTCGTTCTCGGCAGACAGGACCACCTCGCGGAGATCCTTGCTTATCCCCGGAACGCGAGAGAGGTCGATGCGGTTGTTGTTAATCCCCAGCAATTCGTGAACCATAGCCTGGTACGTCCACTGACAAGGATGGGGAAAGAGAAAGGCAAACGATGACCTCAGTAAGGTACCAAACAGCGTTGGAAAATTAATGGATTTCAGGCTGAACCCAAACAAAATCAGTTTACACGCCTCTAGGAACACACAGCGGGTCCAAAGCGTGCGTTTGTCAAACTTTGGCCAGAATGTTACAATAAGAAAGAAATATCACTCCTATTATAACCAGACGGGCATCCCACGGTGAGAGGCGCTGGTGCAAAGCCAAAGGAAAACCACCCCGTTCCCCGGTGCGTACGTGTAGGCACCTTCAAAAGACACAAAGCTCTAAAAGCAGAGCAATGGGGATTAATATTCCTGACCAAACCGTTCGGTTTGCCACCATTATCTCCCCCTCTGCTGTGAAGGGACATGTATTTTTGGCTGCAGAGGTTCCACAATTACAAACTGTACAATTTCCTACATGCTCCTTCACTTCTTACACAGCAGTAGGAGCGTGTGTTTCTGCACATCAGTGAGGTACTATATTTATCCCAGGAAGACTAATATTAATCTAGAGAGAAAGCTGATCAGAGCACCGACGTGCCCGACACTCCATTTACATTCGTTCAAATCTCTCTCCTGGATAGAAAATCTCAGCGTAGCAGATAATGCTTTTGGTGCCCCGTGCTGAGCGCAGTCCGTAACTCTACAAACCCCGTGTGAGCTGGGTTTCGGACCGTCAGATCGCTCCGGTACTACAAGTATCACCGCCAGCTCCTGCGGCACCAGCGTTACAGAGGCGCTGGCCGCTGCTGCGGTAGCCCGGCTGCAGCTCCAGCCGTCGCCTCATCACCACACCGATCCGCGTCTAAGCGCACCCCGCAGAAACGAAAGGAGACAAACAGATTCTGCCAGAATCTGCAGCACAGCGAAGAAAATAAATATCACAATAGCTACAAAGTAAATACTACCACCCATCAATAACCCAGAGGGAGAAATACAGCAGGGCAAGGTCACTCAGTAACGGTGTACGCGCGCTGCCGAACAGCCCACACAGATAAACCCTTGGAAAGGGCACTGCCGAGACACTCCGGATGTAAAGCGTGTCTCACCGAAGTGCAAGTGGCCTGGTTTGCCGGGGTGCTGGCTACAACTGCCACGGAAGCCAGCACACACAACCCACGCTCAGCTCTCCGAAAAAATCAGGCCACGAGATAAAAGAGAGGTTTCACAAAGAATGGGGGCGGGAGGTAACACTTTTTACCTTTCAAATATAAGCCTTGCCCTGCCAGGGTGCGAACTCCGACTCGCTGCTCCCGCCACGGGGCTCGCTGCACTTCCTGAGCTCCCGTTTCTACCTCAGCCCTCGCACAACCGCGAAGATGATTCACCTGGTTCAGAAGTGGGGTGATGGCATCGTCCGACCGGTCCAGAATGAGAAGTAAAGGAGGAACCTCAGTGCGCCGAAAGTCAAACAGCTCATACTCTTTAGTGATCACTTGCTGTCGAGAAAAGGGGGAAAAAAGCCACTTGGTCTTACGTATACCTGGAAAATGTTTCCTCGTTGTTTGGTATAGGTGAACAAAAACTGAGGATTTGGTGAAAAATAAGTTGTGCTGCTATCTTAGTCCACACTGCTCACGAAGAAATAACCCCAGCTCTGAAAAGGCACCAGGTAACCCACTGCCATTTATGACACACGCAGGAAATACGGTTCTTCACCTGCTCTGTGGTTGAGAGCGGGTAGAGACGAGCAGCGTGACCTGCCCAAAACCGTGCACCAAAGGAAACGACAGAATTCACATGAATCGACTGAAAAAAGGGCTTTCTCTCAAATGGATCAATATGTAAAAAAAAAAAAGAAACAAAATTTAAGTACATTTCCAAACGTATTTCACATCGCTGTGGGTTCTCACCATACCTTCACGCATTCAGCAAGCCTCTTCGCTGACTCAGAAGAGAGCTGGTACCGAATCATGGGGCATTTCTTCAGAGACAAAAGCAGAGCAGTCAGCCCTTGAGTCGTCCTGGACAGCTGAGCCGGATCCCAGCTGCGACCCTGGAAGGAAAGGCCGCATCTAGTACGGACGCACCGTCCCCAAACTCCTTCTCTCAGAAAGTCTTAGTTCTGAGTCTTAAACTCTTACGGTAAACTATAGTTTGACGGGAGGAGCAGGTACACCAGAGGCCACAATCCGGATTCCCCAGTGTTCCTCTCCTTGCCTGTTCCTTGTGAGGATCAGCTGCCCTTTTACGGAGCCTTGGCCGCAGCCTGCGTGCTGGGCAGCCCCCCGCCGTACCCAGCTCGTCGTGGCTACTGGTCTCCCCATTAACCATAAACCAAGGCCCTGGAGGAGCGTTAGCTTTTTCCATACCTGGCAGCAGCCCAAGAGGTTGAGAGAAAAAACGTGTGGATTCACTGCGATGTAATCGCCATAGAACTCCTGCCAACAAGCGAAAGCAAATACGGTTACGGGTCTTGCCAACCCTTATTCAGCCTACAAGAGCGCGTGTTCCAGCATCAGCCACGTTAACGCTAAAATCCTAAGCAATGCACACACTCATCGACTCCGATCGTTTCTCCTTCCTCCGTGCCGAACCTCTCGAATCCCTACAGGCTGCCAATTGGTCGTGTGTAGTTTTCAAGTTACACAGCCCTCCGTCAGCACCACAAACGTGTCGCAGCCTTGCGAAACCCAGATGACAGCAGAACCAGCAGCGGCTCTGGAAACTGGAGGGCAGGGAGGAACAGGGGGCACGGGAGTTTTTCTTTCTTTTACTTTTTAATCCCACACGCACGTTCATCTTTTCTTCCATCCCAGGCTGCTGCATAGCGCTGCTGCGCGCTGTTCAAGAACTACAGAGTCCTCTCATTGCCACACCTGAGTTTCTTAGCTCGTACGTTCGCTTTGCTGGTGTTTTTGGTTTAGGAGATCTATTTAAAATATTCAAAATTCACCTGAACTTCAGCCACGACTTCCTGTTCATCAGCCTCAGCTAATGACTTGACATCACTCTTGCTGATCACGTTACTGAAATCTGAAACAACAGCAAAAGAACAGTCGGGCTCTGCGAGTGATGGGTAACACGCAACGCCACCACAGAACAGCGCGGCCTGGTCTTCCTCTGGCGCAGGAGCAGATCACAACAGAGATCCCTTGATCTCACACCTGCAATTATTATGCAGACATTATAATCCAGAGGTTACCTCCCACGGCTGCTCTGAGCTAATTCCCCGTCCGATTTTCTGCCTCCGGTGCCAACACCCCGTAGGCGACTGCGGCACTGGAGCAGCAGGCAACGGTCAGCGATGGATCCGACGCCCCGCGGGAGGCGGCAGCGCTGGAAAGGCAGCACTGGGGTGCTCCCCTCCTCTCCCTGGCCCCACATCTCCCGATTAAGCAACACCACGGACAGCCCGCTTGTAGTCAGTAAATTTATATGCGTAAAACCCAATATTAAATGGCTGAACACGGTGACGGCCACATCTCTGCTGAGCTCCAGCGGTTGGGAACCGCAGTCCCCTCTGGCAGCCCGCAGCCTGGCTGCTCGGCGCTGCGCTCCCGCAGAGCGGCAAGGACATCTAGAGGCCACTTCAGCTCATTTCCCAGAGTCTCACCAAGCGATATCGGCGCTGGAGGACTTGACTTCAACACGCAAGCAGCTGGAGTTGTTCTGCTTCATTTCCAAACCCACAGAATATTCTGGGGCATGAGCAGGGTGTGAGAAACACCCGCCTGATACACCGGGCAGTCGAAGACGCCGCGCAGCAGGTTTAGTGAATTCTATCCCAAATTATTTACCTTCAAGATCTGGGCCAGTCTCCCCTCCTGTGCATCTCAGTTTTCCTTACAATAAGGGCACTTTACCCCTACCATTAGCCGTCCTTCATGTTTATGAAGCAACGTGAAGCTTTAAAATCTCGGAAATTTTCAGGGATGGGCCATACCGGGGGAATGCAGATTTATGGTGTTGCTTTATAACAATCTCTTACGAGTTGCTTCACTTTAACTATTTTCTCTGGTATGTATGTACCCTTTGCTAACAGAATTTGGTGACCTAAATAGTGTAAAAACTAGAATTCACACACTGGCAGCATTTCAGTAAAGTCTGTCAGCGGGAGCAGTCACAGCGTCTCACACCTGTGTTTTCTACTGAACATCAGGTTGGTCCCTGAGGGAGAACTTGGACTTACTGGACAGAATGGGACGAACTTACAAATGAAATAGATGCTGTACTTCGGCCTCCGCAGCTCCTGAATGAGGAACTCCACGTTCTCCTGGATGAAAACAGCACCGGGGTGAGCAAATTTTAAAAATATTGAATAAGAAGGGTCTGGAGTGACCTGTGCCCCCTTGCAGTCCCTCATCCTGACACAGAATCGTAGAACCTTAGACTCATAGAATGGTTTGGGTTGGAAGGGGCCTTCAAAAGGCCATCTCATTCCACCCCCTGCCCTGGGCAGGGCCACCTCCCACCAGCCCAGGGTGCTCCCAGCCCCGTCCAACCCGGCCTTGGACACCTCCAGGGATGGGGCAGCCACAGCTCCTTGGGGCAGCCTGGGCCACTGCATCACCACCTGCACAGTCAAGAATTTCTTCCTCAGATCTCATCTCAATCTGCCCTCTGTCAGTGCCAAACCGTTCCCCCTCGTCCCATCACTCCCCTCCCTGACCCAGAGTCCCCCCCAGCTCTCCTGGAGCCCCTTTAGGCACTGGAAGGGGCTCTGAGGTCTCCGCGGAGCCTTCTCCTCTCCAGGCTGAGCCCCCCCTCTCCCCGCCTGTCCTCCCCGCAGAGGGGCTCAGCCCTCGCAGCATCTCCGGGCCCTCCTCTGGCCCCGCTCCCCCCAGGGCCGTGTCTCTGCTGTTGGGCCCCCCCGAGCTGGAGGCAGCGCTGCAGGGGGGGCTCCCCAGAGCGCGGCAGAGGGGCACAGTCCCCCCTCGCCCCGCTGGCCACGCTGCTGGGGATGCAGCCCGGGGTGCCGGGGGCTCGCTGGGCTGCCGGCGCACGTTGCCGGCTCATGGCCGGCGTTTCCCCCCCCCCCCCCAGTACCCCCGAGTCCCTCTCGGCAGCGCTGCTCTCCACCCCCCCATCCCCAGCCCGTGCTGGCACCGGGGGCTGCCCCCACCCGGGTGCAGGACCCCGCGCTTGGCCCTGTTGGACCTCATGAGGTTCACATGGACCCACTTCTCCCGCCTGTCCGGGTCCCCCGAATGGTATCCGGACCCTCAGGTGTGTCACTGCCCCACTCAGCTCGGTGTCACCTGGCACCTCTCCGAGGGTGCCCTGCATCCCCCTCTCCATGTCACTGATACCGAACAGCGCCGGTCCCAGTACGGACCCCCTGAGGGACACCACTCCTCACCCATCTCCATCTGGACACGGAGCTGTTGACCACCCAGCCCGTCCCTGTCCCTCCCCCGGACACCCCGGCGGGATACCGGCCCGTCCCCGCGGCGGGGGGGGGGGCACAGAGGCGGCCCCGGTCGGGCGGGGGGGGCGGCGGCTCCCTACCTTGGTGGGCCGCAGGAAGCAGATGGCCTTCAGGTGCTTCATGGCCTCCCTGTTGGGGGAGTCGAGGCGCTCGAAGAGGTACACCTCCTTCTGCAGGATCTCGGACTGGGTGTACACCATGCTCACCACGCCGGTCTGCGGGCGGGAGGCGACACCGCCCGTCACACCGGGCCCACACCGGGCCCACACCGGGGCCTGGGCCCCGCCGGGCCTCCCTTCATCCCACCCCCACCACCGCCGCCGCCGCTCACCGTCTCCCGGTCCATGAGGAGCACCTTCATGCCGGGCCCGCTGTCCTCGATCATCTTGGACACGTACTGCTTCACCGCCAGCACCGCGTTCATCCCGGCTTCGTTCGGTTCGCTTCGGTTCCGTTCGGTTCGGTTCGGCTCCGTTCCGTTCCGCCGCCGCCGCGGGGCACGCTGGGAGTTGTAGTCCGCCGCAGGGGGGCGGTGCGGAGCGGGTTGGGCGGAGCGCAGGGGCGGACTACAACTCCCAGCGTGCCCCGCGGCGCGGCCTTGCGGCCTAGGCCGGACCCGCTGCGTCCGTCATAGAATCATAGAATCATAGAATGGTTTAGGTTGGAAGGGACCTTGAAGATCATCGAGTTCCAACCCCCCTGCCACAGGCAGGGATACCTCTCACTAGACCAGGTTGCCCCAGGCCACGTCCAGCCTGGCCTTGAACACCTCCAGGGATGGGGCTTCAACAACCTCTCCGGGCAACCTGTTCCAGTGCCTCACCACCCTTAAAGTGAAAAACTTCTTCCTAATGTTTAATCTAAACCTGCCCTCTTCCAGCTTAAAGCCGTTCCCCCTCGTGCTATCACTACATGCCCGTGTAAAAAGTCCTTCCCCAGCTCTCCTGTAGGCCCCCTTTAGGCACTGGAAGGCCGCAATAAGATCTCCCCGGAGCCTTCTCTTCTCCAGGCTGAACAGCCCCAACTCTCTCAGCCTCTCCTCATAGGAGAGGTGCTCCAGCCCTCTGATCATCCTCGTGGCTCTCCTCTGGACGCGCTCCAGCGGGTCCATGTCCTTCTTATGTTGGGGACTCCACAGCTGGATGCAGTGCTCCAGGTGGGGTCTCACGAGAGCAGAGTAGAGGAGCAGAATCACCTCCCTCCCGTCGTCTCGGCCGCGTCGCCCCTGAGCCGGCGATGTGCCATTGTGGCCACGAGTGCCGGCGGTAGCCCGGGGTGCATTCGAGAGAGTGTGGCCAGCGGGTGGAGGGAGGCCATCGTCCCGCTCTGCTCTGCCCTGGCGAGGCCGCAGCCGGAGCGCTGTGCCCAGTGCGGGGCTGCCCGGGGCGTCAGACACGGAGAGGGTCCGGCGGGGGCTGCGGAGATGCTCGGGGAGCGGAGCGTCTCTCTGCGGGGGAGAGGCGGGGAGACCCGGGGCTGTTCAGCCCGGAGAGGAGAAGGCTGAGAGGGGGTCTCATCAGCGCTGAGCCGTAGCCAAAGGGCGGGTGGCAAGAGGACGGGGCCGGGCTCTTTTCGGCGGCGCCCCGCGACGGGACAAGGGGCGACGGGCACAGACTGGGACATAGGGAGTTCCATCTCGACGTGAGGAGGAACTTTGTGGCTTTGGCAGGTGCCGGAGCACCGGCACAGGCTGCCCAGAGAGGCGGTGGAGTCTCCTTCTCGGGAGAGATTCCAACCCCGCGGGGACGCCGTCCTGTGCGACCTGCTCTGGGTGACCCCGCTCCGGCGGGGGGTGGAGGAGATGAGCTCCAGAGGGCTCTGCCGACCCCCCACCATTCTGGGATTCTGTGAAAGGAGGGAAATGTCCTGGGCGGGGTGAGGCAGTGTGAGACTAACCCTCCCCTCTGTCCCCCCAACCGCCACCAAACTAGATGGCCTTTGAAGGATTCTTCCAACCCAAACCATTTAATTCTTTCTGACTAGTAATTTATCACCAATATAGTCCACAAAGCAAGCTGGGACACAGTTCTGGGAAGGTCTAGGCCTGAGCAAGGTGAAGCTGGGGACGGTGCCCAGCATGCTGAGGTACGGGCATGTCCTGGGGACAAACCCCAGCCCATTTCATAGAATCACAGAAGGGTTTGGGTTGGAAGGGACCTTGAAGACCATCTCGTTCCACCCCGTGCCCCGGGCAGGGACCCCTTCCCCCAGCCCAGGGTGCTCCCAGCCCCGTCCAACCCGGCCTTGGACACCTCCAGGGATGGGGCAGCCACAGCTTCTCGGGGCAGCCTGCGCCAGGGGCTCACCGCCCGCACAGGAGAGAATTTCTCCCTAATATCTCAATCTCCCCTTTTTCAGTGTCAAACCGTTCCCCCTCGTCCCATGGCTCCCCTCCCTGACCCAGAGTCCCCCCCAGCTCTCCTGGAGCCCCTTTAGGCACTGGAAGGGGCTCTGAGGTCTCCGTGGAGCCTTCTCCAGGCTGAGCACCTCCCCCTCTCCCAGCCTGTCCTCCCAGCAGAGGGGCTCAGCCCTCTGAAATCACAGAATCCCAGGTGTGAAGGGACCTCAAGAATCACTTGGTCCAACCTTTCTTGGCAAAAGCACGGTCTGGATGAGATGGCCCAGCACTGTCTCCAGCTGAATCTTGAAAGCATCCAGTGTTGGGGAAGAATTTAACCTGGCCCGGCTGTGCGCGGGACACACAGCCACCACAACCGTGCCCAACGCTGTATTTATTTATCTGGGCAGGTTTTTGAAGTCCGTGCTCTATGCCAGCCAGCCAGCTTGGCTTCCAAAAGCAAACAAAAGTTGTAATAATTTGTGTCTTAAAAGGCCTGCAGCAGTCCCAGGGTTTTGGGGGGGCAGGCGGAGGGAGTGCAGGATGCTCCCGTGTCGCTGCTCCCCCTCTGCATCTCCCGTTTTGGGGATGGGGAGCGCAGCGATCGACCTTCATGGGATAACTCGTGTGACTGGAGCTGATACCTATTTTGCTCACCTTTAAAAGAGCGGGTCTCTGTGCTATTTATTCTGCTGCTGTTATTATTTGTGAGTGTGACAATTTTGGAGAAAGGCTATTATGTTCCTAAAAATGTAATCACCGAACGTGCGTGTTTTATACGGAAAATGGTGAGCAGGCGTTGATGAGAAATGAAAGCTATTTGCAAATCTTGTAAGTAGCTTTTCATAAAAGCTGACACAAAGGAACTCTTCCATGCTTATAGTTCATCTTTGGTTCTGCTCGATTTACATTTAATATACATCAAAATACATTACGGAAATAGGGATATAGCTTAAAATTTTTGTATTTTGTAGGAAAAATAAAGATCAGAGAAAGAGGCCCGTCCATGAAATCTTCTCCTTTTTAGACAGCAGCCAGCCTGTAAGTAATATTTCTGGAAGCGTTCTTGGGGACGTTTACGATATAGTAGCGATACGCAGAATATTGAAGTTTGTGTACGGAGATGAGACGTGAAGTTTGTCCATACCGTAGCGTAACGGAGCGCTCAGAAATGTCGTACTTTGCCCTGCCTACATTCAGCTGAATAGAACTAATATTTTCTCTCCTTACAAGCCGCAGTCTTTTACTGTTCTAGCGAGTAAATGGGATGCGATTTAGAAATCCCAGTTACCGTAAGGTTTTGTTTTGCCAAGGTTGCCTCATGTCTGTAAATAAAACATTCCAGGCGAAAGGGAGAGCGATCCTTTCGCTTGGTACCAAGAAAAGCAGGTGCCTGAGCGTCTTCTCGCTATTTCTTGGCCTGGAGGGAGGAAAAACGCAGCTGTGGCTCCGCAAGAATACAGGAGGCGACAGCCTTAAAATCCTTCCCTTAGTCTGAGCCTGCAGACGAACTCAAGGCTTTGATTGTAGCTTGTTTTGCCAGTGCGGTTTAGCGAGTACAACACCGACCCTCCGCAGTACATACAGTGTGTATAAGCAAACATCTCTTAGCTGCTGGCGTGTCTGCCATCAGGTAGCTGATACCTTTCAGCGTTTATTGTAATTTAAGGAAAAAAACCACATCCTTAACCCTGAAACGATGAGAAGTTTGTGTATTCTGCCTTGCATCTGCAAAGCCACAAACGTTGCAACAGCAGAAATACAGTCAGTGCAAGTGGAACGTTTATTAACTTTATGAGATTATATTGGTTTGGCACCGGTTTCACATTGTAATTCGGAACAGCATGCAACGCAAAGGCTAAAAGGCAAAGTTATAGGTATTTTAAAATCCAAGACGCTTAGTCAGCCCTAAAGAAAGCTGACGTTAAGGATGTACGAAGTCGATACTGATCTTTAATGTTCAAAACACAATGTTTTTATCCCTATGGCAGATCCGGGAAATTGATGCTTTGAGGACAGAAAATAGGAAGCTAAAAAATGCAGTGCGTTTTACATTTTTATTTCCATGTGTAGGCAGTTTGTTGTATGAAATCTTTTTGCAGTTGCTCAGGGAATTATCATGCGCATCAGTGTAACACCTTTGGTTTCTCCAGTGTACGGCGGCTTCGCTGGTAGTGCTTCTATATTTGTGCTCGTGGCTATTTTCCTTCTGTTTTCTCTTCTTCAGAACTCAAGACTGTGATAGAAAACAGAAGGTGAATTATCTACGGTGCACCTAAGCGTTTCCCAACAGGAAATTCTTCATCATTAACATTTCATAAATTAGAAAATGAATTGAAGAGCGAATGTTTGTTATTAGAAATCTTTTCATACAGAAACATGTAAGGAAAATAATGCTGAAAAAAATTGCTTTTGCTTATAAAACTGACTGCTAATAAAACAAGCTCAGCGGGATCAAAATGGAGTTTAGATTGCTTAAATTCTTACCTAGTGAACATTCTTATTTGGAGAAGTATGGAAGCCTCCCTTGAACTTGCGCAGAGGTCTGTGGGGAAGGGCTGACTCCGGCCCTTGTGTGGCACAAACTGCCGCCGCAGATGACATTTTGCAGAGTCAGGAACACAAATCATTCACAGCCAAACACGCTGAAATGAAAGCAAAGTCTATTAAGATCTCAGCGGAATAATTTGTACCCATCTTTCTAAGCCACCTGGTTGGAAAATAATAGCGAGTTTTACCGTGAGTTTGGTAAGCAGAGCTTCATCTTTTAGTTGCAGTTGCAAAAAATAATGTATCATTCCTTTTTCTTCCTAGGTCGGGCATTTAGGAAGGAAGAGTCTGAAAAGTAAGGATGAGAATTACCTTTACATTGGGTTACGATGATCTACAGCTGAGCTAAACGAATGTGGCTTTGTGGTTTAGAAGGGCAGAGCGAATTTCACCCTTGATTAATAAATCTTTCCAATTTCTGGCGAGTAAAGTTCGGTGACAAATTGATGCCTTTATCAGCTTTGCACTTGAGAATCGTCCTGACAAGTAACACATCTGTTTGTGTTTTGCTTTGTTTTCAAAGTGAGCTCAAGAGACGTTCTGGCGGGATATCCCTCTACTTAAACGGCACGGATTTCTAGTCAGTATTTAAAGAAACAAATAATCTGAGGGTGTTTTAATGAGACTAAATGTCCTCTAAAACACACGGTTTCGCTACATGCTGCTGTGACATGAAACATAGGCAGAGGAAGGGAAGGAAACCCTGGAGACGTTCATTGTAAACACGATTGGAGTTTGTGCCGTTAGTCTGTAGGCGCTAGGCAAGCGTCAGAAACCGTTAAAAAATACGCTGTATCCCAAAATGGAGCAAAGGGAAACCAATTAGGAACCAGCGCCTCATCTCCCCCGTCTGCGTTAGAGAAACGCTTGCTGGGGACACGTGGGAGAAGTGCAAGGGTTCTGTGTCAACTCCAAAGTGGACGTCTTAAGCCTTGTAAAAAATGCCTTGCTTTTTACGATTCCTTATAAAATTAAGCGTCTCTCGTGTTTAGTACGGAGAGTTGAAGCATCTCGGTGGCCCGGGTGTGTTATTTTTAACCGCTGAAAGAACAGCGGAGGGTAGTCATAAAGAATGTTCCTCTTTATACGTAAAACGGCTCTGTATTTGTTTGGTCACACAGTAGAGCGACACTTCCCATGTGCCGGGTGGCCGCTGTCAGCGGTTTAGAATGAAAACATCGGCAGAGCATGAGGAGGCTGACCAGTGTTAGTTAGTTTAAAAGAAATTCTAACAAAAATATTTTGAGTCGTAACTAGGATGTGAGGGAGGCGGTCTGCAGGTAACTCTCCACCTTAAAATGATCGTGCTTCTATTTTTAAATCGGCAGATAAGAGAACACCAGGGGAACAGACCAAACACGAGGTGAGCAATGGGAAATGTTTTCTTTGCCAACGCCTCGCGGCATAACAACATGAGATAACGTATTGCATCATCGCTTTCGAAACTTCATGTTTTGCTTGAATCATGGAATCATAGAATCATAAAATCATAGAGTCATAGAACCATAGAATGATTTGGGTGGGAAGGCACCTTGAAGCTCATCCAGTGCCACCCCCTGCCCTGGGCAGGGCCACCTCCCCCCAGCCCAGGGTGCTCCCAGCCCCGTCCAACCCGGCCTTGGACACCTCCAGGGATGGGGCAGCCACAGCTTCTCGGGGCAGCCTGCGCCAGGGGCTCACCGCCCGCACAGGAGAGAATTTCTTCACAATATCTCATCTCAGTCTGCCCTCTGTCAGTGCCAAACCGTTCCCCCTCGTCCCATCGCTCCCCTCCCTGACCCAGAGTCCCCCCCAGCTCTCCTGGAGCCCCTTTAGGCACTGGAAGGGGCTCTGCGGTCCCCGCGGAGCCTTCTCCTCTCCAGGCTGAGCCCCCCCTCTCCCCGCCTGTCCTCCCCGCAGAGGGGCTCAGCCCTCGCAGCATCTCCGGGCCCTCCTCTGGCCCCGCTCCCCCAGGGCCGTGTCTCTGCTGTTGGGCCCCCCCCGAGCTGGAGGCAGCGCTGCAGGGGGGGCTCCCCAGAGCGCAGCAGAGGGGCACAGTCCCCCCCTCGCCCCGCTGGCCACGCTGCTGGGGATGCAGCCCGGGGTGCCGGGGGCTCGCTGGGCTGCCGGCACACGTTGAACAGCTCGGAGGAATTACGAAAGGAAAACCCAAGCCTCTCAGAGAAGCTGAGGCGATTTATTCGCCTGCCCGTTGACAGAAATTTTGGGTGCGTTCCAAGGTGTTTTCACAAAACGAGCAGCTATATATGCATCTTTTTTTTTTTTTTTAAATTTATTTAAAGTCCTCAGGTTTGAGTTGTAAAATGTTTGTTTTCATTTGTTCTGTTTTAGGAAAAAACATTATGGAAAGCATTCAGCATAATTTCACTACCAGTTTTAATTAAAACGCTGGAATTTAAGCAGCTTGTAGCAGCTTAGCTTAAACAGCCAATTAAAAATAGCCCCAACATACAATTTCTGGGGGAAACTACAAAAGATCGGTGACGTTTTAAACCCGAATTTAACTGTGTTTGTATTCTTGCAGCACTCAGACAGAGGGCGCCTGCGGAGCGGAGGAAAGGGAACAGCATCTTCTCGAGGGCTGAATGCCTTCGTAGGAAAACAGTGACCCCGCAGAATGACACCGACTTTACTGCTCACGGCTGTCGTATTTGGAGGAACGCTGCTGAGATGCAGCAGTGCCCCAAAATACGTGAAGGTGGCCCAGGACACGACGGGTTTAGTGACCCAGGGCCCGTCCTCGGCATCCCGCGGTGCAGAAGCCGTGGGGGGAATTTAAAACCAGCGATGTTCTCTCACTGCTGCGTTTTCTGTGCCAGGCGAGGCGAATCGTTCGAGCTGCCCCTCTGCTGCGCTCTGGGGAGCCCCCCCTGCAGCGCTGCCTCCAGCTCGGGGGGGCCCAACAGCAGAGACACGGCCCTGGGGGAGCGGGGCCAGAGGAGGGCCCGGAGATGCTGCGAGGGCTGAGCCCCTCTGCGGGGAGGACAGGCGGGGAGAGGGGGGGCTCAGCCTGGAGAGGAGAAGGCTCCGCGGAGACCACAGAGCCCCTTCCAGTGCCTAAAGGGGCTCCAGGAGAGCTGGGGGGGACTCTGGGTCAGGGAGGGGAGCGATGGGACGAGGGGGAATGGTTTTAAACCAAAAAAGTGGAGATTTAGGTGAGGTATTAGGAGGAAATTGTTGACCATGAGGGCGGTGAGCCCCTGGCGCAGGCTGCCCCGAGAAGCTGTGGCTGCCCCATCCCTGGAGGTGTCCAAGGCCGGGTTGGACGGGGCTGGGAGCACCCTGGGCTGGGGGGAGGTGGCCCTGCCCAGGGCAGGGGTGGAACGAGATGATCTTCAAGGTCCCTTCCAACCCAAACATTCTACGATTCTATGATTCTGTGACTCGGGCCTTAAGAGCTGAAGCGATGGGACGCTGCCAGGGAAGTGTGTCAGGCTGAGGAGAACACCGTAGCTTCGGCCCAGGGTGTGCTGCCATGAGGGGGCCAAACCAGCCCGTACAGGGGACAAGGCAGTACCATACGCCTTTTTCTTTTCCCCATCGTTAATACTAGTGTGCAGGAACTTCTCCTTTCTCTCCAGCAACCCACTTCTCATCCATTTCAACCCCAGGGAAAGAACTGGCACAGGTTACATTACTATTTAGGAAACTTAAAGGTGGCGTTAGAGCTTTTATATTTGTCTACATCACCCGTTCGTCTACTTTCGCAAACCCCAACTTTTGAGAGCTCTCTCCCTCCTCTCCTCTCCTCTCCTCTCCTCTCCTCTCCTCTCCTCTCCTCTCCTCTCCTCTCCTCTCCTCTCCTCTCCTCTCCTCTCCTCTCCTCTCCTCTCCTCTCCTCTCCTCTCCTCTCCTCTCCTCTCCTCTCCTCTCCTCTCCTCTCCTCTCCTCTCCTCTCCTCTCCTCTCCTCTCCTCTCCTCTCCTCTCCTCTCCTCTCCTCTCCTCTCCTCTCCTCTCCTCTCCTCTCCTCTCCTCTCCTCTCCTCTCCTCTCCTCTCCTCTCCTCTCCTCTCCTCTCCTCTCCTCTCCTCCTGCTCAATATCACACGGGTTTTTCCATTTGGGTTTGTACCAGGGAGGGCTCAGTGAATCGGAAGAGTGAGCTTCCAGCTTCAAAGCGCGAGAACATTCCCTAGCTTTACCGAAAATCGGGTAATGCCGCTCTTCGGGAGCACCGGCCCTGGCCGCGGGGTGGGGAAGCAGCCAGAAGAGCTTTGGCTCCTGCTAATCGCAGGAAGAGCCGCCGGTGGGATTAGCTGCTATTCCGAGAGGGACCGAGCTAAAGAGGGGCTGCACGGAGAGCGCACCCGCGCTGCCGGGTCACTATTTATAGAAGAATGGATAAATGAATAAATCCCGCCTTTCACTTCCAATTAAGCAACTCCCCTTTTCTTCACCGAGTAACCTGCCCATTCGCTGTCTCAGATTACCGGCCGAGGTCACGTTTTAAATTTCGTTTCGCTCTTCAAAAGACTTTTGCGTCTTCTTCCTACCGAGCGGTTCGAGGCCAGGAAGTTTTTCCATTAAAAAAAATAAATAAATAAGAAAATAGAGGGTTTGTGTGGTTTAGATGGTTCAGGATTTCTCTAGAAAAAACACTATTCCAGGCCCCTGATTTCACTCCTCGGATTCAAACTGACTGACGCTGTATGTAAGGAGTCGGTGGGGGTACTCGCGGCAAAAAGTACGGCTTTATATGCACAATAATTGCAAACTAAATAACAAATGGGTGTTTAATTGCATCCTATTGTTTTCTGGCCTTGTTTGGATTAAATGATTTAGTGTCTGGAAAGTACTTATCATTTAATTATTTGTCCGGTTTCCTTGGAAATGCTTTTGTAAGTATGTCAGGGATGATGTTTTTCAACTAAATAAGCCCAGAGCGTCGTCTCCTTCTGAAATACATCTTCGTAATTCTCCTTAAAGGAACACAAATGCCTTTTTGTGCCTTTGCCGTTTTTCTGTAGCGATAGCTTTGACTAAATGAATTACAAATCAAAAAGTATAATGCAAGAATTATTTTGTTATTCTAACATTAATCTGCTGCTATCCGAAAGGATTCCAAATTCATGTAATTACCTGGGGGGGGGGCGATTTTCTTTCATTACAGAATTGTTGCAACTCAGAGAGGTGAAGAAAGCCGGAGGTGATGTGTAACAGAAGGAGCGCACGCTGACAGCACAAGCCAAGCAGTAAGTTCATTAAAACCAAAAAAGAAACCCCACCAAAAGAACCCCCAACTTGCTACGTGGACTGTAAATTATATCCACACCAAACATGTAAAATAGACACAAAAATATGCCAAGTTCTATTTGTTTGTTGTTGTTGAAACCTGTGATCACATCAAAAGCTGCAGCGCCGTATCCCCTCCATCATTTCGAATGCCCACGTTGAGGCACCAGGGACTGATTTTTAGGCAAATTTAGGGAGCAGCAGCCACGTCGGAAAATAAAGTCTAACGCTTGCGAGACATTGAACCGTAGGAAAATACACAATCAGTGGTGAATTGTCCTCTGCTGCCAGAGCCTGGTTTTAAATTGCCAAATAAGGGACTGCATTTTTAATGTCTCTTCAAAATACCTTTGCGTCAGGGGCTTTTTGTTCTGCCCTAGCGCCGAGCCCGGGAGCTGGGCTGGCACCAGGATCCCACCGGCTCCCGTGGTACAAATGCATAAAATAATCATGATAATGGACTGACCCGAGCACCTGCTTGAAAAGCACAGACAAACAGCAATACCGAACGCAAATTAGAGGTACGCTAAGCTTTGGAAGAACGATCCAGTTCTTTTATTTCAAAAGATAAAGTCGATCTCCCAATGCAGATTTTATCTTTGGTGTAGTCTACTTATTTGCCTCCTAAACTTAACTGGGTATTGGGAGAGTCACTGGCCCAAGTAATTCGAATGCCTTGGCTTCATGTGAATCTGGACAATTGTGGTCAGATGCTACTTATTTTTATTCTGTTTTCGTTTTCCCCTTTCCCCATCTGAGCTTTGCCAACGTATCGGGGTATTGGCCTCCAAATCAGCCCTAAAACTCTGCGGACTGATTTTATTCGTACCAAAGGGTGCAGCGCTCTGGGAACAGTGGGCAAAAGGGAACCAGGATAAAATCCCTGTAAAACACTGCAATTTCCAGAAGTCGAAGGCGCTCATCTTAGGGGACAGTCCCCAACTCTGACTTGCCCTCAGGTGTCCCCATCAAACAGGGTCACCCTCGAGGCTTCTTAGTTCAGACTCCTTGATTCCTGTAATTATTCTTCCCCCGGGGTGTTTATCCACCTGCAGAATCATAGAATCACAGAACGGTTTGGGTTGGAAAGGGACCTCGAAGATCACCTCGTTCCACCCCCTGCCATGAGCTGGGACACCTCCCCCCAGCCCAGGGTGCTCCCAGCCCCGTCCAACCCGGCCTTGGACACCTCCAGGGATGGGGCAGCCACAGCTTCTCGGGGCAGCCTGCGCCAGGGGCTCACCGCCCGCACAGGAGAGAATTTCTTCACAATATCTCATCTCAATCTCCCCTCTTCCAGTTTGGAGCCATTCTCCCTCATCCTATCACTCCATGCCCTTGGAAAAAGTCCCCCCCCAGCTTTCCTGGAGCCCCTTTAGGCACTGGAAGGGGCTCTGCGGTCTCCGCGGAGCCTTCTCCTCTCCAGGCTGAGCCCCCCCTCTCCCCGCCTGTCCTCCCCGCAGAGGGGCTCAGCCCTCACAGCATCTCCGGGCCCTCCTCTGGCCCCGCTCCCCCAGGGCC
Source organism: Pluvialis apricaria (assembly GCA_017639485.1). Taxonomy (NCBI): domain Eukaryota; kingdom Metazoa; phylum Chordata; class Aves; order Charadriiformes; family Charadriidae; genus Pluvialis; species Pluvialis apricaria. Next base: position 2,426,101 of record CM030033.1, read on the forward strand.
GTGTCTCTGCTGTTGGGGCCCCCCCGAGCTGGAGGCAGCGCTGCAGGGGGGGCTCCCCAGAGCGCAGCAGAGGGGCACAGTCCCCCCTCGCCCCGCTGGCCACACTTCTGACACAGCCCAGGACAGGGTCGGCCTTCTGGGCTGCGATCGCCCATTGCCCGCTCACGTTGAGCTCCTCCTCCATCGGCCCCCGCAGGTCCTTCTCCTCAGGGCTGCTCTCCACCCCTCCATCCCCAGCCTGGAGCTGTGCCGGGGATCACTGTGGGATCCAGGCGACTCCGTCATTTTGAGGATGATGTGGCAAAATATTTGCTGGCCATCCTGCCGGGTTTTGCTCGTATTTACCGTTTATCTACAAAGCAGTCGGTTGGTCTGTACCAATCTACCACTTTTACAAATTACAGATGTGATAAAAACTACCAGAAAAAATATCCCAGGGTAAAAATAGCTCCAGTGATCATTTTGTTATTACTGAGAGTGAAAATGTCCATTTTATTTGTAGGATATTTACCCATTATTTGCAGATATGACATTTAAAGTGACCGTATTTTTATATTGAGGAAATCTTTACAATTTTCCTTTCCCACAGGACCACTTTGGACGGTGGAAGAGCAGTTTAATGTCAACAGGACTTGTTGCTGAACAAGGTAACGCTTGACATTGTTTCTAATGTAAATCTTCCTTAAGAATTTATTCAAATATATGTTTGTGTAAATAAAAATCTCACTAATAATTACTCTAGTCCAATTACTATTTAAACAGCACGATAGCAGCTTCAGGGGCAGATTTTGGTACCTAAGTTTAGTCAATAGGATTGTCCCAGGATTAGGGTGCGCTCTATTTTAAGAGGTCAAATTTTCTCTCGATTATTTAAAAAGGAGTCGATTTTCCTCTTCTGGTCTCAAAGAGAAAGTAGGCCAAAGCTCTCTGCGTTTCCTGGGACACCACACGCTGCCACGTCGCTGGAAATTCCTCCTCTCTGCAACCTTTGATTCCCATCCCATCATATCTGTGAAATGCTGCTACTTCATTCTCAACGCAGGAAAACCCTTTTTCACCGTCGCTGCTCTAGCGGATAACACCGGTGCTTTCACCAGATCGGAGTAGTTGTCCCATGACCCAGCAAAAGCCGGGGAGTGTCGTGAGAAGAGTTCCTCCTGTCCAGAGAAAGCAGAGATGTGCGCTTCGCGTGGGATATATTCTAGGTGGCTGTTTTCTATTTCACCCCTGTACCAAACCAGTAACATTACTGGATCAGACTGTGCTTCTGTTATTTCTTCCGTCTCTAAACCAGAGGCGTGGTTTCAGCCGTGATTTTGGTTGTGACACTTGTGCCCGACTGCTCGGCTCAAACTGTCTAATTGAAATGAAATCCTGGAGATTTGGGTTGAAATTGTAGGCTGGAAACCATCTCGATGCAAACAACAGCGTGGAGTAACTCCCTGGTTTACGTGTTCTTGGTACTGGTTGCAAACCAGACACGCCGGGTTAGAAAAATGCAGATGTGCCCCTTCGAGCCAGATGTCTCGGCCCTTCTGACGTCAGCCTCTGCTTCCCACTACTTTGTGCCTGACGAACCCGTTAGCCAACGGATGATATTCCACTTCTAAAGCTTTCTGCCAGCTGATGGGAGAGAGCCGAACTGCAGGAAGCCACATCACCAGGTACTGAGTCAGAGGAGGAGATAATCCGTCTGCGCATCCTCTTCCCGGTTCCCGGGCAAAGCTGCGGTGGAAGCAAACGGCACCGCCGCCGGGGACCGGAGCGGCTACGGACATCCAGCCACCGGCAGCTCACACCTTTTTGTCAGCTCCCTCGTATTGGGGAAATGGAAATGTTTCTGCGTGCCGTGAAAACGGGCCATGGGTTCAACGGTCATCTCCCTGTGTCCTCCTTAAAAGCAGCAGTCTTTTAACCGAAGAAATAGCGGGAGCGTGTCCCTTGAGTGCCGTTACGCCCCATCCATGCGCGTGTTGTGGCACCCAGGGGCCAAATCAAGCCCTGGTGTGAGCGAGTCCAGCTCTAGAAATGGGCCAAGAACTGAGCGTTCGCTCCCATGAATTAACAGCAACAAAATCGTCTTCCTATTGTGGCAGTAAAAGGGTAATAACGTTCGTTACAGGAGAGAGGAAAAACAGATCGCTGCCAGCAGAAGGGAGCTGAAATTCATGCAAACTTTGAAAAATAGAGTAGTTGCTTAGAAACAATTGTGCCTGTGTGTCTCGTGATGTTTTTCTTCCTCTGGTTTTCATTAATATGAAATAATTCTTCTTTACCTATCTCTCTCCTGTGTGCAAGAAAGTTCCCGGTCCTGCCTCTGCATCTGGTTTCTGGCGACTGGGGAAAATCCCGGCCCTTTCCCTGTGCCTCCGTTCTTACACTCTAAATCGACACTTCGTGCCCGAGACATTGTCTGCCACAGCGTTTAGGTCTCCTGAGGAAAAGTGCTACATAAAAAAGAGGCTCTTGTTAAGTAAAATAAGGTCTGGATGAGTTTCTGTCTTTGAAGAAGCCTAGGAAAGCAAAAATTAGTTTGTTTTCCGATGAGCTTTGCTGGTCAGCTGCCGTTTAACCCTCTGCTTTTCTAACAGAGTGAAAAAAAAAGTCATCGTACCATGAGTAGGCATGTCTTTTTTCCTCCTCAATTATCTCTCATTAGTAAATACAAGTAACTCCATTTAACTGCCTTGGGAACCATTTCTGCATCTATTGAGCCGGCCTACAGTAAGTCCTGTGGTTTCCTGTTGGAAAATGAGCACACTTCATTATGGGGAATGGTTTACTTCACCTCATTATTTTTTCATAACCTTATTGTGCTTCCTCTTTTAACAGCGACGAGAGGGAAAAAAAAAAGGCAAATAAACAAGCGAAGGTCCTTTTGGGTCCAGAACCTTATCCGCTGTCTTTTGGAAGCTGCATATACGTGTCAATTATGTCGAGTTAATTGGCCACTCCAGAAGGATTTTGGGGAAAAGTCAAGTGAGTTTTAAGGCAAGAAAAGCTCTTTCATAACTCTGCTAGCTGAGGCCTTTAAAAGTCTTCTTCACAAATCAGTCCAGAGCTAACCGGTCCTGCCCAAGTTAAGCTGAAAACACTCCGTGTCTCCGACCCCTGCGCTTCCTCGTCATATGTTTCTCTTCATTAGTGAAATGATTTCCATCCAACGGCGGCCCTGGGCTCGCGAGTGCCTCGCATCACCCCTTCAGTGTCTTGGCGATGCTCACCATCTGCTCCTCTCTCTTTATCCCCCTCTACTCCAATCCCTGATCCTCTTTGTGGCACTCTTCTTATTTATCCTAACGTCCCCTAACAAATCCAGGCGAGTCATTGCGCTCGGTCGAGACCGCGCTTTAATCTTCCTTCGTATCCATGATGTAAAGCGCCGTAACGGTGCTGGTGTGTCATCCTGCGGGTGCTGTAAGGACAACGGGCATTTAACAGCTGTTTGAGCAGTCTGGATATCAGCCCCCTGCTATGTTGGGCGTTAATTCCGCTGATGACCGGCGCCCGAAGCCGCAGCAGAAAGGGAAAACCTCTGTGTTTTGCCTGTTGCGTGAAGCTCTGGGTTCGTTCCTCGTGGCCAGAGGAGAGGAGGATTGCTGTCGTGGAGCAGGCGCGGTTGGGTAACTCAAGCTCAGCAGGAGCCTGAAAATCAGCTCGTCGGTCGGAGGCAGTGGGGCTGCACAGGGGCTTTGCTGCGCCGGGGCGCTGGTCTGTGTCCCCGAGGGGGCAAACCCAGTCTGAACCGCGGGCGACGTGTCCTGGGGCACCCAGGGCTTCCCAGCAAGTTGAACGAGCGCTGGCTCCTGTGCCACCGAGTCAGTAACCTCACATAATCATAGAATCATAGAATGGTTTAGGTCGGAAGGGACCTTGAAGATCATCGAGTTCCAACCCCCCTGCCACAGGCAGGGACACCTCTCACTAGACCAGGTTGCCCAAGGCCACGTCCAGCCTGGCCTTGAACACCTCCAGGGATGGAGCTTCAACAACCTCTCTGGGCAACCTGTTCCAGTGCCTTACCACCCTTAAAGTGAAAAACTTCTTCCTAATGTTTAATCTAAACCTGCCCTCTTCCAGCTTAAAGCCGTTCCCCCTCGTCCTATCACTACATGCCCTAGTAAAAAGTCCTTCCCCAGCTCTCCTGTAGGCCCCCTTTAGGGACTGGAAGGCCACAATAAGATCTCCCCGAAGCCTTCTCTTCTCCAGGCTGAACAGCCCCAACTCTCTCAGCCTCTCCTCATAGGAGAGGTGCTCCAGCCCTCTGATCATCCTCGTGGCTCTCCTCTGGACGCGCTCCAGCAGGGTCCATGTCCTTCTTATGTTGGGGACTCCACAGCTGGATGCAGTACTCCAGGTGGGGTCTCACGAGAGCGGAGTAGAGGGGCAGAATCACCTCCCTTGACCTGCTGGCCACACTTCTTTTGATGCAGCCCAGGATACGGTTGGCCTTCTGGGCTGCGATCGCACACTGCTTGCTCATGTCGAGCTTCTCATCAATCATCACCCCCAGGTCCTTCTCCACAGGGCTGCTCTCCAGCCATTCTCCGCCGAGCCTGTATTTGTGCTTGGGATTGCCCCGACCCAGATGTAGGACCTTGCACTTGGCCTTGCTGAACTGCATGAGGTTGGCTTGGCCCCACCTCTCCAGCCTGTCCAGGTCCCTCTGGATGGCATCCCTCCCCTCCAGCGTGTCTGCCTCGCCAAACAGCTTGGTATCATCAGCAAACTTGCTGAGGGTGCACTCTACCCCACTGTCCATGTCGCTAACAAAGATGTTGAACAGTACGGGTCCCAGTACCGACCCCTGAGGAACGCCACTCGTCACTGCTCTCCACTTGGACACCGAGCCGTTGACCGCAACCCTTTGAGTGCGACCAGCCAGCCAGTTCTTTATCCACCGAGTGGTCCATTTATCGAATCCATGTCTCTTCAATTTAGAGACCAGGATATCGTGTGGGACAGTGTCAAACGCTTTGCACAAGTCCAGGTAGATGACATCAGCAGATCTTCCCTTGTCCACTGCCGCTGTAACCCCTTCATAGAAGGCCACCAAATTTGTCAGGCATGACTTGCCCTTGGTGAAGCCATGTTGGCTGTCGCCAATCACCTCCTTGTTTTCTGTGTGCCTCAGCAGATTTTCCAGGAGGAAACATCCATTCTGTCTCGCTCTCCACAGAAGGAACAGTAATATCCAACATTGTGACTTGGGGCTTTAGTTCATCTCTTGTTTTATGAGTTTTTAATTTGTTTTACAGTGTGGGGTTTTTTTTTAACTCCCAAGGCATTAAAAACCAGCGAGTCTGCCCCAGCTGACACAAAATTAACCTTAACTGTCCACGGGTGAGCCAGATGCATCCCAACAGACCCACAGGCGTCTCAGATTTGCTTCTCCTTTGGGGCTTTCCAAAGAAGAGGTCGTACCCCGGGGTGTGCCGACGCCGGCAGAGCCAGATGTGGATTCCCCCTCGGCAGAACCACAGCTGGCAGCTCCGACTCTGCCGCTCGCCAGCCCGGCCTCGCCCTCGCATTTTCCCCGTGTCTCGTTCTCCCTCTCACGCCACTTCTGACAACGATCCAGTGGAAATAACCAGATGAAAGCTCTGCTCGCGTCACAAGGAAAATGAGCAAAAAAAGGGTTTTTCAGCTGATTCGGTTGATGCCTTCCCTCATGATTTCCTTCCTGGAGCTGGTACACTCTTATACTTCTTTGTATTTCCCTTCTTACGTGAAAGCAACTGCCCCAGAGCACCCCCGAGCCCAAACCCACCCGTCTCATCGCCTCACTCCAAACCCAGATGTGACCGCGCTCCATCACACGGGCGACCCCGCAGTTCCCATCTCCCGTTCACCGCTCACGTCCCCAGCGGGAGAAACCCGCGGCGATCCTCCGGCTTTGCGGCTCAATGGGAGCGGTTGGCATCAGACCATCCAGACTTGGAAAAATCAGGATTTGCACCTTCCGCTATTGGCAATTAGGGCTGAATATTGGGAATCTCGCTCTCCTTTACCAGCCTGACCCACTGGGAATGCGAACGAGCCCATTAACCTTCCACTTTGTAAAGTGACTGGAATAAAACCGGGGGCTGCTGGAAGGGTTAATGCATTTCCATATGCGAAGTCCTCTGAAATCCTGAGATGAAAGGTTCTTTAGAAGTGCAAAGCACACATTATTTGTCCAGCATCTGTGAAGCGACTTGCGCAGAAGCTGCTGCGAGATTTCCAACTCGGAAGTTCTGAGAAAGCTTTCATCCGAACGGGGAAAAAAACCAAACATCAAATCAAATCCATAAACAGCTTCTGGAGCTGAGTGGGTGAAACTTCGCGCAGCTCAGTGGAGCCGTCCCTGCTTGCGTCGCGCCAGAGTGTGACCCCGAATGACTGATGGCACCACAGCGAGCGGCAAGAATTGAGCCATTCAGTCGTTTAAAGAACCGCGGTGTCTGCCCTCAGAGGTGGCATTGTGCTGTCCATACTCTTGCACGCCGGCTCCCTGCCCAGGTGTCGTGCAGGGGAGGGACGCGGGGAGTTTAGCCTGCTGCTCTTTCCTTGCTTTCGAGCCCACCGAAGAGGCTGAGACCGAGGTCCTGCTCCTCCGCCGCGCTGTCTCCTTGCCCAGGATGGAGAACGGTGCTAAGGGCGTTTTTAAGACACGTTCACTCTGCTCTTACTTCAGTTCACTCTGGGACTGGGCTTGCACGCTGCGGGTTGGGGCCGCAGGGCGTCCCGGCAGTGCCGGTTCGGCTCATCCTCCGGCTTCTTCCCGGGAGGTGATTCCTGCCACCCCGGTGGTGCCTAATTTGAGGAAATCAGATCTGTCACCACCATTTGTACTGTGGTGGCACACCGGGATACCATACCTGCCTTCCATCGAGGACCGTTCTTGCTCCAAGGGGCTGTGGGATGACGCTGCAGCAATGCAGTCCATTCACCTTAACTCAGACCCCAAATGGTTGGAAAAGCGCTTGTAGCTCAGCCGGTTGCCCTGGTCGTTGCATTTGCTCGTGCTGAGGGCACGAGTCGTCTCGTTAAACCCATGCCTGCTGCTTCTTCTCTCTTCCAAAAAGCCCCTTCCCCTGCTCCTGCGGTTTGCAGACACCGAGGTGCCACGATGTGTTTTAAGAACCATCTTCCACTTCCAAGTTTCGCCTGTCAGAGTGTTCGCTGACGGGAATGACCGCGATTGCTGGATGTCTCGCAGGATCCTGGGTCAAGGCGGCTTCACCGCAGACTCCGAGTCGTGGTGATGGGATCACAAAGTTGCCAACGTCAGGCTCAACGCTCAGGAGCGTACGGTCGCTTGCCTGGAAGAGCAACACCAGAAAAGCGCCCGAGCGGGTGGGTTGCGTGTGGGTCAGTGGAGTTGTGCGCAGTCGAGTGAGGACACGGCACACGGAGACCCATCCCTGATGACTGCGGGAGAGAGGAGCTGAGCTGCAACGCTGGCTCATGTTTGCCCGAGTGGTTTGGGGTTGCACGGAGAAGTCCCAGCCAGGGGCAGGGTGAGAACCCGGGAGCGAGAAGAGAGCCCTTGCCCATCCGTGTGAGCTAGGAAGGTCTGAACAGGGAAAAGGGGAGGCTGTGTGCAGTGCCGGCGCCCTTGGAGTCAGCAGTTTGAATCTCCACGGATCATTTGCAGCTTCTCCTTCAAGCCCAGCTTCTGCTCGGACCCCCGGGGAGGCGCAAGCCTGGCCCGGGGAGCACTGGCCAAGAGGAGCTGCCGCTGCGGCTGCGTGGATCCTCCCGGGCTGAGCGGCGCAGCAGAGCCGGCATGACGCACGTGCGTTCTCCCTGCTCATGGAAACCGCTGGAGCCGGCCTTGGGAGAGGGGCGGCAGCCGGGCTGAGCTCAGGATCCTGTGAACGCTCCGCTGAAGGGATGCTGAGGACGTTAAAAAAAATTGTGCTGAACTCGTAAAATAGCTAATGTCGACAAAAACCAGGCCCAGGAGAGCGCTGGGGAGCTGCGGAGCGGCTGTGGGTCAGCCCTGGTGCGGCTGCGCCGTGGGGGCTGGCTGTCACTGTCACCAACACCGTCACTGTCACCAACACCGTCACTGTCACCGTCACCGTGCTCGCCGTGTGGTTTTGGATGGAAGAGCAGTACCGGCATTACCAATGGCGAGTGCGGAGGCCTCATACGTCTCCTCAGAGGGAAATTCATTGGCAAAACCGTTTCTCCCAGCTGTGGAAATGGTTTAAACTAGAACTGGCAGAAAAGAGGCAAGATTTAATTTTTATTTAACGCCGTGTCTGCCTTGCTGACCCCGTACAATCGCTGCCGGCGGCTGGAAAGAGACGGCTGATGGAAGCAGCAGGGGAGGAGGATGACCCGAAGCCTGCCCGCGCAGGCAGCGGGGACCGCGTGCCATACCATCGCCGTTGATCGCTTGGCAATCGGGGGCGCTCGGAAAGATCTCTCCTTTGAACAAACACTGCAGCGGGGTGGGGGGGAAAGACTCTGGGGAGGTCGGGACTCCGCGGCACAGACCGTTCTTTCTTTGCTGGACTTTTCTCTGCCCCGACATGATAAACAATCCTTTTGTGCGAGATACAAACAAACGCGAGGTTGCTGGAGGAGAACAAAGGCTGCGATTCAGTGCCGGGATCAGCTGAACGCTGCGCATGATGGGCCCCGCGCCGCTCCTCCCGCCGGCGGGTTTGCCACTGACCGCCACCAGCCCGAGCAACCCCCCGGGCCCCGGCTGATGCCACCGCCACACCGGCCGGGCCCCTTTCCCCACCATTCTCGAGGGAAACACATTTGTGCAGCCAAAAGGCCGAGTGGGAGATGGATCAGAGCGGCAAATACACCCGACCCATGATTCCCCACCATGGCTTTGCCAGGATTTCCCGGCACGCCCCGGGGCAGAGCCGACAGCATCACGAGTCTCCCCACACCGGCCGCCGACACCTCGGGTTTGGCTTTGCGAGGACACATCCTCCGGGCCCCGAGCAATACCGCGGGCGGCAGCGCCGGGGCACATTTTCAGCGTGCTTCGCCCACGGCGGGGGGAATGCCAAGCACTTGGCCGGGTGGACGCACCGTCCCGCCGGGCACCGGTGCCGGTCGGCCCACTCGGCATTGTCCGCCTGTGCCGTGGGGCGGCTTTGCCTCCCCCGCGGGGGCTCTGCCCTGCGGCTTTCCCTGGCCATGAAAGCAATTCCCAGTGGGAATTGGCCTCAGGAGAGCCGGCGACATCCCCTCGGCCTCCTGGATTTTGGGGGCACCGGCCCCACGCTGGGGTGAGCGGCCCCACACAGGCGCCACAAAGGGGTACGAGCCCCACGCTGGGGGTTCGTGCCCCGTGCAGGGGGGTACTGGCCCTGTGCAAGAGGTACAGCCCCCACATTTGGGGGTTCAGGCCCCCCCAGTGGGGGTTCAGGCCCCATGCAGGCCCCATGCAGAGCGTTCAGCCCCCACACTGAGGTTATAGTTCCCATGAAGGCCCCACATTTGGGGGTTCAGGCCCCACACAGGCCCCCCACAAGGGCTCAGGCCCCAAAGTGGGGGTTCGGGCCCCATGGAGGCCCCACATTCAGGGGTTCAGGCCCCATAATGGGGGTTCAGGCTCCAGAGAGGGGGTACAGAACCCACACAGGGCCCACGCAGAGGCTCAGGTCCCACAGTGGGGGTTCAGGCCCCATGGAGGCCCCACATTTGGGGGTTCAGGCGCCATAATGGGGGTTCAGCCCCCACACAGAGTGTTCAGCCCCCACACAGAGAGTTCAGCCCCCACAGTGGGGTTATAGTCCCCATGGAGGCCCCGCATTTGGGGGTTCAGGCCCCACACAGAGGCTCAGCCCCCACAGTGGGGGTTCAGGCCCCATGGAGGCCCCACATTTGGGGGTTCAGGCCCCATAATGGGGGTTCAGGCTCCAGAGTGGGGATACCAGAACACACACAGGCCCCATGCAGAGGCTCAGCCCCCACAGTGGGGTTTCAGGCCCCATGGAGGCCCCACATTTGGGGGTTCAGGCCCCCCCAGTGGGGGTTCAGGCCCCACACAGGCCTCCCACAAGGGCTCAGGCCCCACAGTGGGGTTATAGTCCCCATGGAGGCCCCACATTTGGGGGTTCAGGCCCCGCACAGGCCCCCCACAAGGGCTCAGGCCCCACAGTGGGGGTTCGGGCCCCATGAAGGCCCCACATTCGCGGGTTCAGACCCCATAAATGAGGGTTCAGGGCCCCACGCAGGGCCGAGTCCCCGCGGGCGCTGCCCACCCCCAGGGGGCGCTCTCCCCCTTCCCCACCCCTCCACTCCCGCGCAGGCGCCTTTGCGCCGCCGGCAGAAGGGGCGTGGCCTCATCGGAGCTCCGCCATTGGCTCAGCTCAGCCGGGCGGGGCGGGGCCCACCGCGTGCGCCCGCCAAAGCGTTCCGGGCGGGAACGGGGGCGGAACGGCGGAACGGGCGGCGGCGGCGGTCCCTCCCCCGTCCGTCCCCGTCCCCCCCCCCCCTCCCCACCAACTCCCGGTTCCCCCTTCCCCCTCCCCCCCCCCGCTCCTCCGGGAGCGCGGCCGCGGCGGCGCCCGGTCCGCACCGCCATGGAGCCCCGCTCAGGTAACGCCCGCCCGGCGTCCCGCGTTCGCTCGGGAAAGTTTTCGGCGGGACCGGGCCTCGGGGAGGCGGCGGTGGCGGCGGCGGCGGCTTCGGGGCTCCCGGGGCGGCGGGTGGCGGTGCCGCTTCAGGGAGGGGGGGCTCCGGGGATCGCCCGGCCGCGGGGGTGATCCCGGTGCAGGCCCCGGTGTGGGGGAGGCGGTGGGGCTCCCCCCCCCCTCCCCCGCCCGGTGCGGAGCCTTCGGGCAGCGGCTCCGCCGTCCCGGGGCTTTCGGCGGGACTCGGTCCGCGGGGGAAGTGGGGGGGGGGGGGACGACGAGCCCGGTCCGCACCGACACCGGGCTGCGGGTCGCTGCCTCCAGCCCCGGCCCTGAGCCGCCCCGGGTGGGGGGGGGCGGTTATTGCAACGTTCTGCCTCGCGGGGATTTAATTTTTCGAGGTTTGGGGTTTTTTTGTTGTTGTTTGTTTTCTTTTATTATTTATTTTGGACCGTATAACTGTAATCCGGTGACTTCCCCCCCCCCCCCCCCCCCCCCCCCTCCCGTGCGGCCCAGGGCGGGTTTGGCCGTTCGCAGCCCGGGACACCACCGGACGCCGTTTGGTCCCCTCCCCGCCGTGGTTTGCCCCGAGCGGAGAGACCCCGGCAGTCCCGGGAGAAAAAGCCGTGGTCTTTCCCCCTTTAACGGCACCGCGCTCGGGGCGCTCGGCCGCCCCGCGGCTCGAAAACAACTCCCGAGAGTTACCCCGAGTCTTCGTCTCGGGAGGAAAGGGAGTTTCTCGTCCGGCTAATTACAGGTTGCCCGGCTGCCCTGGACTCCTTACGCTTCCCTCGTGGGCGAGCAGGCGGCGGTGACTCACCGGCTCCAGCACCTCCGACAATCCCATGCTTAAGGGAAACGTCTTTGCAGCGACGCCGGGTCGTGGGAGTCGCTTACGCAAAGGAGCGCGGTAACGGGATGGAACGGATCCTCCCAGGTGGCGGCGATGGCTCCTGGTGACACCGGGGAGAGCGCGACTCGGCCCTGCTACTTACCCGTCTGTAAAATGGGCTAACGCCGCGCCGTGCCGTGCGCCGGATGATCAGTTACACGACGCGTTTGCCAGCGGTGACGCGCCGGAGGGGGGGCGGTGGGTATGATTTTCCACTTTGATTTGCAGGGCTAATAACGGCGTTGTTGTCAGCGTAAGTGGCGTGGCCGCAAAAGCCGAATTTGATGGGTGGAATTCTCCACCTTGGATCGCTGGCGACGTCGGGTCTCTTCCTCCTGACCCCGCTGCGTGTCGCCAGTCCTCGGCGAGGACCGATGGCAGTCGGTCCCCTTTGAACGCCGCCAGTGCGCTCTTGGGTTTGGGTTCACTTTCTGCCGCACCTAGCGTGGAGGTCAGCTCTTCCCGACCCTCCGCTCCACGCTGCGATGCGAAGAACGTGTAAACTCCGTGTACCGCATGAGAGCGGGCTGCTCGCTCGCGCTTTACAGCATCCTGGCAATTTTTGCTGTGGCACTTCTTTTCTTCATAGTGTTTAAAATTTAAAAAAAAAAAAAAAAAGAAAAACAAAAAAGCGCCTCGCGGTGCTGATCGCAGGACTGCGGTCAATGGCTTCAGTGGAACCGTTTAAAGTCGGTGTGAAAGGAAAATAAAGAGTTGGCGCGGTGGCTTGTGGCATCGCAGGTTTAGCCCGCGCGGAGCGGGGACCGCAGGCGCTGAGCTCCTTTCCGCTGACGGTGAGCGGTTACCCCGGTGTAGCCGGGAAAACGTTCTCTGCCCGGGAAATATGCGGGATGTTCCCGACGGAAAACGTATTGGCGAAGCTGCTGTGCGGCGGCTGCGCTGCGTCATTTTGGGGGGGAAACCTGATGTTTAACTACTCGAATATGAGTTTGTAGAGGGGAGCTGGCGCGGCAGCTTCGGTGCATGTGGCAGGGACATCGGTGGGGATCCGGGGGAGGTTCCGCCGGTGGAACAGGGCTGGCTCCGAGCGGCTCCGCAGGTGCGAAACGCCCATCGGCTCCGGCTGTGTGCGTGGTGGGCGCTGAGCGTGCAAATCCCCGCCAGAACGGAGGTGCAGGAGGAGTCGTGCGCCCAAATATTTACAGCGAGCGGGACCGCACTCTTCCTAGCGCCTTAATTTTTACGGGTTTAATTTTCTGCCGGGAGTTAAACGCATTCCTGGTGTGTCTGTGCCGCTCGATGCCGTGCAGGTGTGACTTTGCCCGGTGTGGCGGCGCTGGCAGCGCTGCGCTCTCACCCCGTATCGCGACGAGCCACCTCGGCCCCACCGGTGCTTTAATTAATTTCTAAAACTCCTCGCTCCAAATGGCAGAAAAATAGATTTACCCGGCAGGAAGAGGGCCGGGTGAATGTGCTACGGGGAGGAACGGTGGCCGAATCCGCCATGGCGCCGACTGCGAGTGCCGGGCTCTCCTGCAAAAAACGGGGTTTGCGCTGGAAATCGCCGCAGCCTGATTCGAGCAGGTGAATGCGACACGAACTGAAGTGCCTCGCATACAGCCGCAGAGAAAACTGCGTTTATTTTAGGCGTGTGCCTCCTAGTTGGCTAAAACGGGAAGAGCGCCGGAGACGGGTCGTTGTCTAATTACTGTAATCCTTGGGAGTATAACCCCGTTCCCGGGGGTCGCTCGTCGAGCGATGTCATGGCCGTGGCGTTAGGAAGGGAAGATTTTATGAAACTCGGCGTCGTGCGATGGCTTCTTTGCTGCCTGCTCTCGCCGCTGCCGCCCCTCGCCCCGCCGAGATGGTCGAACATGGGCTGCATTTATGGCCAAACGTTCCGGCCCTCGGTCTGGAGATCCTCGCCCAACGCTCTCGTTTAGCCCAAACGTGGCCGCGGTTTCACCCCCAAACCGGGCATCTCCCCCAAACCAGGAGTCTCCCCCAAACCGGGAACCCCACGGGCATTTTCCGAGATGAAAAGTGGATATTTTTTTTTTTTTAATTATTTTTTGTTTTTAAGTAGAAGCAAGGATGCTGTGAAAATTAGACCATGCGTTCTCAATAATCATCCATATTAATTACCACACTGTAATGACAATGTTGAGTGTTTTGTTTTTGTTTTGTTTTTTAACACATGATCCACGTCGGGGTTTGAGCCGTTGTTTTGCCTTCAGGACCTTTTAGAAACAGAAAGTCGGGGTTTGTAATTTATCCTCGAAAGAGGAATTGATACATAAGAGTGGGGACGATGCAGGTAGAGCCTCGCATTTAATGAAGCTGCTGTGTTTGCGTTGGAGACTCCTCTGGCTTTTTACATTTTCTTTTTTATTTTATGTATTTTTTTTTTTAGGGCTTGGAGGCTTCATTCCTGGGCGGCTGCCGACGTGTTCCTCAACCCGAGTTTTAGAATAATCTGGGTGTTGAAATTAGCGCGGCTGTTATTTAGAGCAAAGGCAAGCAGGTGGCTGTAGCGCTGGAAAAATAGGGTAAAGTTTTTATTTGACAGCAGTTAAGAGTATGAAAAACCGTCACGTTTTTTTATAAACTTTCACTGCGGCTCTTGCCCAACCGCTGCTTCGCTCGTGCTCCGGCTCTTGAGCAACAGCGGCTTTTTAAAAATGCCTTTTTGCCCCGGCTGGAACGCCTCCGTCTGCGTCCCGAAACAGCCCGCGTCCTGCCCGAAATCTGCGGGAGGCTCTCGGGAGGGGTGGGGGGAACCCGGCGTTCGCGGGACGGTGCGTCTCGCTGAAGAGCCGCTCGTACCGAGCGAGCGCGGGATGCTGTGACCTCAGCGCTACCCCCATCTATTTACAAATATCCCTCTTTTTGCACCCGCAGCGCCCTTTCCGTGGGCTGAAGGAGCTGCCGAGCTCGCCGTTCCTTCCTTTTCACCCAGAATAACTGTTTTTTGGGGGTTGTTTTTTTTTTTTTTCTTTGCTGGGCTTTGGTAACAGAGGGTGCGATGATGATCTGCCGGGTTGATTTTTGCCCTGGGTGAAGCGAGAGCCGCGCGGTCTGTGCCCTGTGTGGTGCGACACCTCGTCGCAGCTTAGCGACCGTAATAAAGGTTTTGGGTCAGGTCAGGTTCAGCCGTGGCATCGCTAATCCCGCTCCGTTTCGGCTCTTCTGGCCGGCGTTAGTTACCTAACGCGCCGGTGTCAGGTCAGGGATGCGGGCCGGGGTGGAGGCAGTGCCCCTCCGCCGCCCTGGGAAGGAGGAGAACGGTGAGGAACCTTCGGAAGAACCACGCTGGGACCTTCAGATCTCGCCGGTTTGGAGCTGAGCCACGTGAGGAGCTTACTCGGCTCGTGGCGATTCCGATAAGGCTCGTTAAATAAATAGCAGGGCTGAGGCAGCTCAGGTGTGGGGCTGCTGATGGCACCGACGCCGCCGACGTCTCGCCTCTGGGCTGCACCAGGAACCTGTGGTTGGTGCAAGGATCGCGCGTGGGTCTGCGGGGAGGGCGAGCCGGCCATGTTTCTGTCCACGTTAGACATAAGCGCTGTTCCTTGCAGGTTTTAGGGTGGATTTTTTTATTTTTGGTTTAGGAGTTGGATATGTTTCGCCTCGTGGGAGCGTCATTCTGGTGGAGCTTTGTCCCTCAAACCGGGACAGGGTCTGACTGTGGGGAGCTTCTGGTGGAGCTTCGTCCCTCAAACTGGGACAGGGACTGATGGTGGGGAGCAAAAAAGCTTCTGGTGGAGCTTTGTTCTTCAAACCAGGACAGGGACTGATGTTGGGGAGCTTCTGGTGGAGCTTCGTTCCTCAAACTGGGACAGGGACTGACAGTGGGCAGCAAAAAAGCTTCTGGTGGAGCTTCGTCCCTCAAACCGGGACAGGGACTGACAGTGGGCAGCAAAAAAGCTTCTGGTGGAGCTTCATCCTTCAAACTGGGGCATGGACTGACAGCGGGCAGCAAAAAAGCTTCTGGTGGAGCTTTGTACCTCAAACCAGGACAGGAACTGATGGCAAGGAGCTTCTGGTGGAGCTTTATCCCTCAAACCAGGACAGGGACTGATGGTGGGGAGCAAAAAAGCTTCTGGTGGAGCTTTGTCCCTCAAACCAGGACAGGAACTGATGGCAGGGAGCTTCTGGTGGAGCTTTATCCCTCAAACCAGGACAGGGACTGATGGTGGGGAGCAAAAAAGCTTCTGGTGGAGCTTTGTCCCTCAAACCAGGACAGGGACTGATGGCGGGGAGCTTCTGGTGGAGCTTTGTCCTTCAAACCAGGACAGGGACTGACAGTGGGGAGCCTTCTAGTGGAGCTTTGTCCCTCAAACTGGGACAGGGACTGACAGTGGGGATCAAAAAAGCTTCTGGCTGGGTCTGGCAGGAGTGGAGCTCTCGTGGATTTTGGCACCTCCTGCTTTGGATCTCATCCAGAGCTACTGAGGGCTTCGGGGGGGTCCAGCTCGGGGGTGCCCTTGTCCGTCCCCGAGCCTGGGACGTGCTGGAGGTGCCCGGCCAAGGTCGTGCGCTGACTCTGGACTCCTGGGACCGGAGCCCTGGCGCAGGTCCCTGCCCTCCTCGAACAATCACGTGGCCGATCTGGGGAAGAGATGATGTAGTTTTATGCTCCTAAAACATTCCTGGAAATACCTTTTTAAAGCTCTCGAGGGTCGCCTACGATGCAGGAGTTCCAGATCACGTTTAATGCTTGCTTTGATATCAGCACTTAAAAATATATATATTTTTTTTTTTCTTCTTCTGAAGTACATGTTCCGAACATGACGGAAATCTTAAATAAATAAGAAAATTAAAGCCCTTGAAAATTATCCTGGAACTTCCAGTCCGTCTTTCCTGTTCTACGGATTGTATTCCTTTCTGAATTTCTCGGATTTTTCTGCTTCTTTGGTTGAGTGTGCCTGAAGACTATTTTTTTTTCCCCTCCCTATTATGCCCTGGAAGACACAAGTGATGAAGCTGAGGTGCACTTAATTCTTTTACCTCGCTTCCTTTATTTTTATTTCTTCCCTTGGTCTCTCTTAATTCGCCTGATGGGGTTTAGGGCAGCGAGTACGGTTGGCGGAAAGGGCCGTGGAGGACCTGGACGCCTCTCCGGTGTGTGTTTGTACCAAAACCCGGCAAATGGTTCTGGCGGTGCGTTACCCTGCAGAGGTGACGCTGTGATGAGTCGCTTTGGTGCTGTGTGTTTTTTGCCACCTTTACTTTTGAGTTGAGATGCGCTCCCCAGCACAGCTCCAGGCTGGGGATGGAGGGGTGGAGAGCAGCCCTGAGGAGAAGGACCTGCGGGGGCCGATGGAGGAGGAGCTCAACGTGAGCGGGCAATGGGCGATCGCAGCCCAGAAGGCCGACCCTGTCCTGGGCTGTGTCAGAAGTGTGGCCAGCGGGGCGAGGGGGGACTGTGCCCCTCTGCTGCGCTCTGGGGAGCCCCCCCCTGCAGCGCTGCCTCCAGCTCGGGGGGGCCCAACAGCAGAGACACGGCCCTGGGGGAGCGGGGCCAGAGGAGGGCCCGGAGATGCTGCGAGGGCTGAGCCCCTCTGCGGGGAGGACAGGCGGGGAGAGGGGGGGCTCAGCCTGGAGAGGAGAAGGCTCCGCGGAGACCGCAGAGCCCCTTCCAGGGCCTAAAGGGGCTCCGGGAGAGCTGGGGGGGGACTCTGGGTCAGGGAGGGGAGCGACCGGACGAGGGGTGACAGTTTTAAACCAAAAGAGGGGAGATTGACATGAGATATTGTGAAGAAATTGTTGACTGTGCGGGCGGTGAGCCCCTGGCGCAGGCTGCCCCGAGAAGCTGTGGCTGCCCCATCCCTGGAGGTGTCCAAGGCCGGGTTGGACGGGGCTGGGAGCACCCTGGGCTGGGGGGAGGTGGCCCTGCCCGGGGCAGGGGGTGGCACTGGATGATCTTCGAGGTCCCTTCCCACCCAAACCATTCCGTGATTCTGGTCCGTTTCTGTCGCGAAGGTTTTTGAGGCTCGCGCAGCGATGAACTGAACCCAGCTTTTCTCCACGCCCGTCGCTTCCCCGCCTGCCGGGACGAAGGTCTGCGTGAGCGGCGGTGGCGTCCTTACGGTGCTGAACGGTGGGGGTGCACGGCTTTCCCTCTCCGTTTCTGTGGGTGTGGTGGCCGAGCCAGAAATACTGTTTGTGTAAGGATTGAGTTTATTATAGTCCGGAGCGAGGTGTGACTCACGGCTCAGGCGTAATCTCCCCGCTGCGTTGCTCCATTGGAATCGCGGCTGCGCTCGGGCGCAAGCTCGGGGTTGGCGCGGGGCGGGGGGGTGTGTGGCAAAGCACGTTGATATATCGCTAATAATCCTGGGTAAAATCAGCGGAGAAGCCTCCAGGTAATGTAATAAAACCCTGTGTGTCAGCCGGGGGTTGGGGAACCAGCAAAATGAGGAGCGCCGCAGCGTCCGGCTGCGTTGTCGGTGTCTTCTCCTGCGTTAAAACCACCCACGGCGGGAGCTGACGGCGCGGGTTCGTTGGCTTCGGCCGCTCAAAGACCCTCCCGCAGTGGTCTCGTCCTGTCCCGCCTGGTCTGCCTTTCCTTCGTCGTGCTCCTCGTTAGCAAACGCGCTCCGAGGCCGCCCCCGCGCTGTGATGTTGGCGTACCCGAATCCTCAGAAAAGAGAATTATTTTATTTTTTTTTTTTTTAGTAAGTAGGCTGGGAACACCCCTCCCCAGCCCAAACTCTGTTTAAAATCAGCACATATGCGGTGCGACGGGAGGGTTTAAACGTGCTCGGAGATGAAAGTCCTCTTGGGCTGCTGATGCCTTTTTGCGACGTTGACTTAGGCGCTGGCGTTTAAAAACGAGGAGGGCTGTGCGTGGGCTTTTGACGCAAAAGAAAACGTTTTCCTCGGGCTGAGGCTGTGAAGTTTCCTAACGCACTTTTGGTTGCTGCATCCCACTGCCCCGGGCGGGAGGAGGACACCCGTGTCCGCCATCCGTGTTAGTCCGAGATCACGATGCGCTTAAAGTACCGCCGAGAGCCGGGTCCTGCGCGGGCGGCCCCGGTTTGGCTTCTGGGGCTCGGGGCTTTGTCGGTGCGGTGTCGGCGCCTCTCTTGCCCGGCAGCTATTTTGAGGCTGGTTAAAAACAAAACCCCCCCAAAAAATCCCCCCCCCCCCCAAAAAACACCTGACTTTTTTTTTTTTCTTTTACTATTTGACGTGCTTTTGCTCCAGGACTGAAGCTTTCACGCTGGCGTTTGGGAAGACTGCCGTTGGTGAACTGGGGTGTTCTCGCTGTAAAAGCGAGCGGAGCGCTGGAGGCTCCTAAAGACGGGTGGGTGATCCGGGAGGTGTAACCTTCGACGGGGGTGTTGAGCGCGCCGTTGTAAATCCGCGGTTTCTGCCTTTTCCCTCCCGTGTTTGCGCGCAAGCGGCGCAGCGGCTGGCGGGGTGCGGTGCCAAGCAGAAAGAGGGGAAGAGGTTTTTGGGAAGCGGAGCTCAGTACGGCACAGTAAGGTGACCCGGGAGGGGTTAATCAGGTGTGAAAGCTCGTTGTTTTGGGGTTTTCTTTTTTTTTCTTTTTTTTTTTTTTTTTTGCAAGAAAGCTTTTCTCACGGCCCCCGTCCTTAGCTACTGCTGGTGGCTGCCTCCTTCCGCCCCGCGTCGAGGACCGCGCTCCGCAGGTATGCCAGCGTGTTCGGGCACGACAGCAAAACGGGGTGAAGTACTTCAGCGATGAACTCAGTCATCCTTTCTGAATGGGACAATAAAAAAAAAACACCAAACAACCAAACAAACCAAAGAAAAAAAACCCACCCAAAACCCCAGTGAATCACCCTGAAACCATTTGTCGGCAGTTCTGCGATACACCTCCGGCTCCGGCGGCGCAGCGGGCTGCTCCCTCCCGAAATCCCCACGCAGGGCTGGCGGCTCGGGAGCCCTTCCTCCTCTCTCCTCCTCGTTCGTGTGGATTTCGGCAACACCCTGTGGCTTTTACGTCTTTAGGAACGTCTCGAGGGGGAGAGTAATTTGCTAATAACCTTTTTTAGCTCGGTTTTTGCGTCTGCATTATTTAAGCCCAGCGCAGCCAGAAAGGCGTTGCACCTCGAGTTCCCTTGTTTGTGCTTTAAAAATAAAAAAAATCGAGGGGAGAGGAGCGGTTACAACTCAATTAATACACTGAGCGTGGAGCTGTGATGGACGAATTCTGTCGGATTTAAATTCAGGCTGATGTAGGAGCTCATCCGCCCGGAGGAGCGGGACGCCCTCGCTACGCGGTTTTGTGCGAGCTGGGGTGGAAGTTGAGTTTTTGGTAAGTTTTACCCCGGCTGCGCGGGGAAAAGGCTTTGCCGTGGCGCTGGAGGTGGTTATTCCTACACGTCTCCCCGGAGAGTTGTCGGTGTGAGCCCTCCCTTCGGGCGACGCCGGCTGCGGGTGTTGCAATCGCGTTAATTAGCCGCCCGAGTCGCTCGCCCTGCGACCGGTGAGGGTGACTTCTTGCGGAGGCTGATGGGCGCTGATTTTTGGGGGGCAGAAGGAGCGCCTGTAGCGCTGTACCCAGTGGGAATGGCGGGGGACCGTGAGCGCCGAGCGGTTCCTGCCGTATGGTGGAGAAACGACAGCGAGCAGCAATAAATCCACACCTCTCCACCTGACCTGACCCGGTCACAAATCGCTTCGATAAGCTTTGATTTCGGGTGAAGGTGTAAAATACCAGCTGGGATCTGCGTCTCTGACCGCGAGGCGATTGCCCTTGGTGGTTTTTTTTCTGGGGTTTTCCCCAAGATGATCCGTGAAGCGGCCAGCGATGCTCTGGCTGGGAGGTGGAAACTCATCCTGGGCTCGCGGCTTTGCTGCCTGACCCCCGTGGGTCTCCTGCCTCCGAAAGAAGCCCGCCAGTCCTTCCAGTGCCTCATAAGGGCGAGGCTTAATTAAGCTTTTTATTGCATTTTACAAGCATTAGCTAACTAAACGTTGTGACATCCCTATGGGGTAGGTGTTTTGGTCGCTTATCCGAGTCAAGCCGTTTCTTTGGAGAATGGCGTCGCGAGGGAGACGCTTCTGCCATGAGGTTCCTGACACTGCCCCGTTGTTGAGGGCAACCCCAGCCCGACCTTCCTAGAAAAAAACCCAGTGGTTTTCCAGCGGTTTGAGGGTGCCGACCTTATCCTGTGCCCGCGTGACGCCTCCGACGCAGATGTGAGCCGATGTCGTGAAGAGGGAGCCCTAAAAACGAGCAGCTTTTGGGAGGGCTGAGGCTGGAGCTGTGCTGAAGGTGCCCCTGGTGGCCCCGCGGGTGGCCACGTCTGGAGCTCGTGTTTGAAACGTGCGTGCGCCCAAAAGAAAAGGAGAAGAAAACGGGGTGAACATGGGCTCCGCGTGAACCAGGCTGAGCTTTTCCCCTGCTGGATTTCTTATCTTTATGGCGCTCGGCGAGAGATTGCGGGCGTCTGAAAGGGGCACAGGTCTGAAACACCGATTTTGATCACGGTGGTACGGCAAATAAAAGATGCCGGTGTTGGCCTTGAACGTAGGGATGGGGTGGTTTGTTTTTTTTTTTTAACCAGAAGGGAGTGGGACAAGTCCAGCGCTGGTCCCCGGTGTTTCACCCGCGTAGCTGAGCACTGGCATCACGGCTGAAGAGGCGTCGGGCTCGGAGGATTCCTGACAGCTGAGGACATTGTGGTTCCTCGACCGAGGAGTCACGCACAGTTCAAAGGGAATATTGCCGCCGTCGGCGGCTCTGGGGCTCGCTCGGTACAGACCTGGAGGAACTCTGCTGCCGCCGAGACCAGGAAAAGGTTTGTTTTCTCTTGGGCTTTCCTCTTTAGAGTCCTCCACCTTCTTGGGCTCGCTCCGCCTGTGGGTGCAACACAGGTTCCTTCCACTGCCTCTTGCTTTGGTTTGGTGTTTGTTCCACCAGAGGTTTTGCCATTTTTTTTACCAAAACACGCTGAAGCATCTGGGAAGCTGCGTGCTCTATGGCGTCCGTCAGCAGAACGACCGCAACTCTTAACTGTTTCAAAACTATTTAGCCCAAAGCGGTGGGGATGAGTGTCTCCCGTGAACTTAATGCTCAACGGTTTCTAGCGGAGGGGCTTCTCCTGGTGGGCTGCGATGGGACGGACGATTCCGGCAAAGCCCTCAACCTGCAGCTGTCCGGGGCACCGGAGATAACGAAGGCGCAGAACAACTTGGCAGGGCAGTGAGCTGGGAAGAGCTGCGACGTGAAGAAAACTAGGATTATAACTCAGGACCTGAAGCCCCAAAAACGCACGTTCTGCTGCAACCAAACCAGTGCTTCAATCAAACCGTTTATTCCCTTGAAAGTGATTTTTTTTTTTTTTTTCCCTCCATATTTTAAGGTAGAGGTGAATGGGAGGGAGAGGGCAATAAATGCACCGCAGCCCTCCATCTCGCCTCTCCGTGGGCCACAGGGAGGCGGCCAAAACGGGGTAGCTTCTGCCCGTCGGGAATCTGGAGATATGCCCGAGTGCGTATTTTGCAGCATTCCCCCCCAAAATATGCCGGGTGCTGTGTAAACACCCACTGCTGCCGCTGCCAAATAATTTTACTGACGGGGCGCAAATAACAATGTGCAATTGTCCGTTCCCAGCAGTGCGCTTATTCCAATAAAAAACCTTTTTATTTATTTTTTTCCCCCCAGATTTTTCAGCCGAGGAGGCACTCTTCTTCCCCGGTCGCCTGTTCGGCTCCTCTCTCCAAATTTATTTTGGTTTTTTTTTAGGAAACCTCATTGACCTGAGGCCTCTCCGAGATGTAAATCCCCTCTGGATTTACGGAGCGGAGCTGCCTGGCTCTCATGGCGCCATATCAGTGTTGCGTTTTGCAAATAAAGGTGTTTTGAGATTATTTGGGGGTGGGGTTTGTTGGGTTTTGGGGGTTATTTTTTTTTTTTCCTCGAAGTTTTGAAGAAACTCAACGTGGGAAGCACAACAGCTTCCCCGGGGAATTAACTGCCATTTTTTCTTAGATAAAATATGGAATATGTACTGCCAGGACGTACCACGTGTCTGTCGCCTTTGGGGTTGTTCGGAGTAGCCCATGGCCACAGTCTCAAAAAGCCCTTTACAAAGTTTGCCCCCACAGCGCCTGCACCGGTGGGGGTTGGGATTTGGGCCATGGTGCCGTATCAGAGCCAAAAGCAGCAAGAAAGTTGCTTCTTGCCCCCCAAAAAAAGGGGGTGGGAAGGAGACAACGGGGCCTTATGGCAGCAGGGGGGTTGCTGCCGGGCGTTCCTGCCCCCTCTTTGGAAGCTGGGAGGAAGGGGTTTTAATTTGGAGTCGCTAACGAAGCATCGCCCATCCCGCTCTGCCCTCGCCTCCCCGTAAGGCGGGAGCTCGTTGTGCTCTGTGCTGTCATTTGGGTTTTTTTTCCCCTCCCCTCGCCAATCAAGATTGTCATTATCTGAAGAGCTTGGAGAAACCTCTTCTCCTCCGCTTTTTGTCCCTGGAAAATGCAATTAAGGAAAAGGTGCTGGTTTTCCGAATCCTTACGTTCATGGCTACGGGTTGGCGGCCTGCGGGGGGAAATTAAATGAGAAAAGCTTTGAGGGACGCGCAAGATTTGGAAATATCTCTGAGGAGATGGACAGGCTGGAGAGGTGGGCCTGTGCCAACCTCATGGGGTTCAACAAGGCCAAGGGCACGGTCCTACGTCTGGGTCAGGGCAACCCCCGGCACAGCTCCAGGCTGGGGATGGAGGGGTGGAGAGCAGCCCTGAGGAGAAGGACCTGCGGGGGCCGATGGAGGAGGAGCTCAACGTGAGCCGGCAATGGGCGATCGCAGCCCAGAAGGCCGACTGTGTCCTGGGCTGTGTCAGAAGTGTGGCCAGCGGGGCGAGGGGGGACTGTGCCCCTCTGCTGCGCTCTGGGGAGCCCCCCCTGCAGCGCTGCCTCCAGCTCGGGGGGGCCCAACAGCAGAGACACGGCCCTGGGGGAGCGGGGCCAGAGGAGGGCCCGGAGATGCTGCGAGGGCTGAGCCCCTCTGCGGGGAGGACAGGCGGGGAGAGGGGGGGCTCAGCCTGGAGAGGAGAAGGCTCCGCGGAGACCGCAGAGCCCCTTCCAGTGCCTAAAGGGGCTCCGGGAGAGCTGGGGGGGACTCTGGGTCAGGGAGGGGAGCGATGGGACGAGGGGGGACGGTTTGGCACTGACAGAGGGCAGATTGAGATGAGATGTGAGGCAGAAATTGTTGCCTGTGCGGGCGGTGAGCCCCTGGCGCAGGCTGCCCCGAGAAGCTGTGGCTGTCCCATCCCTGGAGGTGTCCAAGGCCGGGTTGGACGGGGCTGGGAGCACCCTGGGCTGGGAGGAGGTGGCCCTGCCCGGGGCAGGGGGGTGGCAGTGGATGATCTTCGAGGTCCCTTCCAACCCAAACCATTCTATGAGTTTGGGGAGCATCTGCTCGGGGGAAAATTAAAGGAATTTAGGAATAGCGGCACCTTCCGAAGCGTGTTTTGGCGTTTCTGGGTGCTTCCCTCCCGTAGCCAGGCAGCGCGCGGGGGAGCGTTCTAATTTAACATCTCTGCAAATTAAGGCAGTTTGGTTTTGACTTCTCGCTAGCGGGGAGGATTTGGACGCTGTCCTTTCTGTGCAACAGAGGCTCAAAGTTCAGCGGTTACTTTGTGCCCAGCCTTAGCTAGGAAAAGCTTCGGGTGCGCAGAGCGTTACGTTTGGGGTTTGTGGGATGTTTTTCTCCCTGGATTGGCTTAAAATGTAAATATTTAGAAAGCAGCGTTTCCTTGTGAAGCACTGATGATGAAGTATTTCTCGGATACCGTAAAGAAACGGACTGTACGATAACGGACGGACGCCGTGGGGTGGGATACGGTCGATGGCCTTCTTCGGTATTTCAGAATTGTAACAAAGCTGTGGAATAAAAATCTGATAAGACGCTTTGCTAAACGTGCGAATCCACCCCAAAAAACCTAAAATACGAACGGCATTGGGGATGCTCCGCCAGTATTTTCAGGCGACTTTGTTTTCTTTGACCTGTGGCCCTTTTTATTGCCCATTCCAATTAAATACCGGAGGAAAAACTGGTACCCGAAGGGGGTTTTCTGGGCGATGCTCACGCCACGGCGATGCTGGCCACCGCGCGGACTTTGGCCGGAGAGGAGAGGCTGAATTGTTCGGGGAGATTAAATCAGGGCTATTCACCGTTTGATTTGCTTAATTCCAGCTGGTGCGTCCCGCACAGAGCTGTCGGTGTTGCGGACATCGTAGAAACGACTGGTTTTTAGCCCTAAATGCATTTTTCTTCAGCGTGTTTCTAGTTGCAACGTAAGGGGAAAGCTGATTTACGGATTATATCCAGCGTCGGAAGCGGGCGTGATAGCACCATACCTGCCTCTGTGTGCGTGTGTGTGTGTGTGTATATATATTTATTTATATTTATGGGGGGGGTCTGGGTGTGCTTGACGCCCTTAGCCCCGCCTGGATGATGTATTTGTGGCTGCGGATGTCTTTGGGCTGAGATTTCCCACCTCTCAGGGAGGGAGGGAAGAGGAGAGCGCCTTTCCCTCACGCGGGCAAGAAAATAATAAACTGAGAACTCAGCCCCGCGGGAGAGGAGACTCCTTCGTGTGAACCCCAGCGATAAATCCCTCTGCCCGTCCCGTCCCGCGCTGCGTCGCGGGACCCTGGAGTTTTCCATCTGTGTTTTGCCTCACATTTTTGAGCGCGCGGGAGTTCGCTCGGTAACTGCAAATGCCATCAGTTAGCGGGTGTGGGCTGTGCTGCTGCTCTTTTCCTCCCAAAAAAAAGCCACGCTTTGCTGCGTACGCTCATTTTTTATGGTGGTTTTTATTTTTTTTTTTTAATTTTTTTTTTTTTTAAAATGCCAAACCCACCAGAAGGAAGTTAGCTTTTACCGCAGTGAGTTTTTCACTTAGAAACTGCTCGCCCTTCCTATAGCCAGCGGTTAGCGGGTACGAACATCTAATTTGGGATGTTCCTTCAACCGGTGATGGGGAAAGAGGGAGAATCCTGCCACATTTTCCCCGTTGGAATACCCTTGGTTTTAGGATTGCCTTCAGCCGACAATAGCCCCGAGATTGCTCCGGCGATAGAAGAATATTAAGTAGTTTTTCTGCTGTGCTGTGGAGTTAATAAGTGTGTGATTAGCGAGCGTGGAAGATAATAAAAAGGGTATTTAATCGACAAAGCCAGGAAATTCCAGATTAAAGCGTGGACGTTCCACTGGCTGCTCGGCGGGGTTTGGGAGTTCTGTCCCGTTGTTTTGCCCATCTTTAGGAATAATCCTGAAAAGAGATGGTTTTAAGGCACGGGGCATGGGGGCGGGGGGGAGTTTTGCCCATCTTTAGGAGGAATCCTGAAAAGAGACTTTTTTTTTTTTTAAAAAGCACCAGAAAAACAAACAGGTTTGTTCATCTTCCCCGTAATGCTGAAATTCCCTCTCAAACCCAATGCCTCCCTCAGTCGGCCTTACGAATTTTTTCCCCTCTTCTCCACGTGCCAAAGTTTCAGCTGGGAATGAATCTCCTTCCAGCAGTTTCTCTTCCCTGACAGCAGAATTTTTATCATAACCCTTTAACTCAAAAAAACCCAAAACAAACACAACCCCAAAAAAAACCTCAAAACAAACAAAAAACCCCAAATCCACAGAGCTTTTTGCTGGGATCGGAGCTCCGGTGGCGGATGTGCGCTGCTGCTCTCCCTTTCTGCCTCCAGGAATGCAGAAAATCAGGATTTTTGAACGCACGGCGAGAGCACGCACCTTTCTGAATCTTAGGACCTGCAGGGGGGGGAAAAAAAGGTTCAGATTTAGGTAAATCCCCTCCGGCCGGGCTGGTTTTGCTCCTTCTGGGAAGGATATGCGGACCGGTGCATTGATTTTTTTTTTTCTGCAAGAAGAGGAATTGGCTTTTATATTCTATTATTTTATTTAATTTTTTTTGCCTAGAAAGGGGCTTTTTTGTTTTGTTTTGCAGAGGCGATGTCCCCTAATTATGGCATTTTGACCTGGCTTTTATTTCCCGGCTGCGCTGGCAGGATGCTCGGAGGACGGCAGGGATGCCGAGCTCTCTGCGAATACATAGGAGAAACTTTCTGCTTTCTCGCCGCTCCCAAATAAACTCATTTATCCTCCTCGCTACCTGTCCGTGATTTCGGAAAGAAAAGCTCCACCGCCTTTGAAATAAAAATTTGCTGAGCCCTTGGTGTGCCCGTCGTTAGCAGAGGCGTTACAGCCCGTTCCCGTGCGGGGAGAAAGCAGCAAAATTTGTATTTTTTTTTTTTCCCTCCTGATTATTAATTAGTTAAACACAAGCACAATTAATTTTAGAGGGGAGGGAGGTGTTTTTCCCCACCCGGCACCTGCCATCGGATAGTTCCCGGCCGGCTCGGAGGCAGCCTGGCCCAGGTTAATTATTTTATCCCCAGTAATGCGAGCCGCCCGCCTTGCTCTTCTCTCCTTCCTAGATTGATGCCGAGGTGCTGATCCGGGCGCCGCCGACCCCAGCAACCGGCAGGGATCCGGGGACCGCACCGCCTCGGCTATGGACATCGTCCTCTCCGATTTCGTTCGCTCAACGGGGGCAGAGCCGGGACTGGCCCGAGACCTGCTGGAAGGTAAGTCAAATCGGGGCGGGGGGGAAAGAAAAAAAAAGAAGGGAAAAGGCAGATGGTGGCTGTCGGAGATGGGGGAAAATAAAGAAAGGGTTGGGAGAGGGGCAGGGAGCTGCCGGCCGCAGCCCGGGGCTGGCAGTTGGCGAAAGCGATGCCGGTGATACTTAAAATCGTGCCCTGGGCGGCGCGGCTGGCGGAATTCTGCCGTGGTTTCTTGTTACGCGTCCCATGGGATAATGAATTTCCAACGGCGGCGAGGAGGACGCGTCAACCAGCAGCGCCGTGTCCCCGTCCTTCGCCCTCTCCCTTCCATGCCTGCTGTTGGCTGCGAGCAGCAAAACCTGAAGGGTGGTTTTTTTTGGGGGTTTGGTTTGTTTTTTTTTTTCTTTCCAGCAGCAATGCCATCGAAAGGGCCAAAGGGACAGCGCTAGGGGCATTTTCCAAGCACTATAGGGGTAATTATATAGGCAAAACCCCTGCTGTTACTGGTCTGTCTCGTTCTGCTTGCGCCGGTGGTTTGATTATGCCGATAGAAGTGGCTGTTTTGTCGGTGCCGGTGGCAGAGCGTCCCCATCGAGCCCCATCTGCGCCCGGCGCAGGAGGCTCCTACCGAGCAGTGTCCCTCGGTTTAAGGGCATGGAGGTGCTTAGGATGCTCGGGAGCCGAACACAAGCGTCGTCCGCGTTGGCTTTGCTTTTGAAGGCACAAACCAACCCTCCAGAGCGCGCCATGCTGGCGCTCTACCTCGTTTTTTTAAGTTTTAAGTTTCTTTAAAAGTTTAATACGCCAATATATTGGCGTGTATTGTAAGTGTATTTTTAAATGTAATGTTGGCTTTGTCAAAAACTTCTCCCTGAGGTGGAGAAGCTGCTCCTTGGCCGTGGCGGTTAGGCGAAGGCCGGAGGTAATACTTTTTTCCACCCTCTACTTGCAGCCGCGGGAAGGGGCAGAGGAGAAGGGAGAGCAGGTCTTAATTTTGGGGCCGGCAGCTTGCTGGCGAGCGTCGCCTTTGGGCTAACGCTGGCAAAAGGGCGGTGAGTAAATACCAGGCTGTGCCGTAACGCCGGAGGACAGAGCCGTCGCGTGCGAAGCAGGGCGGTTTATACGCAATTAACCAATCTGTAATTAGAATAGAAGACCAGACTTGCTGCGTTTCTTCCTTTTTCTCGTGTAATACCGGTCATTTTTTGTGGCCGCTTGAACCTGGTGCCAGCCGATGCTCCTACAGCATCCGCACCGGCTCCCCGCCTGCTGCCGCTCCGGATGCTCCGGCGGGGATGAATTCAAAGCCCTGAAATTGTTGCAATAATCCGTTTCTTTAGGCAATTTCCTCCACCTCCTCCGCGCTCGCCGTAGCGATTCATAGCTTCCCTCTCTCCCTCCTCAAAAAAACCTCTTCGAAACTCCCGTTACCTTCACCGCATTCCGAGCTCCAGCCTTTAATTTTGGCAGCCGAGCATCATCTGGGCGGAAGCGTGGCGCGGTGTGGCTTTTGCGGTGTGTTTACGTGCTGGTTTCTGGGTTAAGGTTGCTTTGTTTCGTGTCAGGATTTCTGACGTTGCCTGGCGGAGGAAATATTCGGGCTGGCGACAGAAAAAGGGTTCGGGCAGGATATTCCTTCGAACCCTCCGCCTCCCGCCCGGCGCAGGGGTTGATTTATTTTGACACGGGTGGTTTTAGCTCCTTTCCGCCACGTGCCGCGTAGTCGCTGCTGTCTCTCCTGCAGCCTCGGTGGAGTTGACAACTCCAGGGGTGGAAATGAAGGGAAAACACAGAGATTTGTCTTTTCTTTTTTTTTTTTCCGGTGGGTACGAGCGAAAGCAGCCGGGTAAAAATAGATGTATAAAGCGAATTATTCATGAGGGCGAGATGAGCAATTTAAATCCCGTTTTCGGTCTGTGCTTTAAACTTTCTCGCGTGCGTCACGCGAAGCCGCTGCCTGGTGGCGACGGCAGGTCCTCTGGGTGGTGGTCTTCTCCATCGTTCAGCTCTCCGGCGCCCTCGGACACCCCTCGCCCCCACAGCGAAGGATCGCGGCGTACCGGCGCACGCAAAGCTAAAGACCTGGGGCAGGAGATGTGTTAATTAAGAAAATTATTTTCATTTGTGCTCTCTGAAACGGTCCCGTGTTCTGGCAAGGAGGAGCTGGTGCGAGTCCATCCCACCCGCCCTGGCCCGCTGCTCGCCGATCACTGGGAACTCGGAACACGGGGGTTTCTGAATCCGTTCAGCTCCCATCGTTTTGCAGAGTTTCCAAAATTTAGGAGTTTTTTTTTTCCTCCAAAGTTTAGGGTTTTTTCCCGTTTCTGAAGCGGCGGCTGGGAACGGCAGCTGCGGTGGGTCGGCGTCGCAGGGGGCCTCCTCCTGTTCTTGCCCTGTTGAAGCAACTAGTGATGCGACAGCAAACGTGGTTTTAATCCGATGGGTCGTTCTCATTCCTTGATACCGATTCGTTATTTCATTAAAGAAAAAAAGGGAAAAAAAAACCCCAAAACCCAAATCCACCCAACCCACCCCTTTGACTCAAAGGGTAAACCTCAGAATAACCTTCCGTTTGGAGTCGGTCATTAAACGCTGCAAATGACATCTCTCGAAAGAATTTAAATACTTGCGAAGCGTATTTCCTTTGAGGAATCAGACATAATGACACCTTTTATTGTCCGCGAGTTATCATAGAAACCCAACTGGCGGTTTATATATCTTTCCTGTAGTGGGGTTACTATATATAAGGTTGGCTTGCGTTCTTCAGTGGCAGCTAACTTGCTAATTTAAGAGCCTGGATTAACAGCGTTCGTTTAAAAAAACCAAAATAATCACAATTTTCCCAAAGGTAAGCCGTATGGTTGGCTTTTTTGTTTTTTTTCCGCTATATATTCTTGCATTGGGAAGGCAGTGGCTCCTAAAAGGTCAATTTATTGCACACTGAAAGACTTCAGCCTATCGAGAAATATATATATATGATGTTCTTGCGGCTTGCTGGGTAGTGTTAAAGGGAAGTGGAACCGCTTTAAGGGTTCACCCTGCCGAAATTCAAGCTGTTTTGCCCAATAATTTATCCGGCCAGCGATGGCACGAACCTGCTGAAAAGTTTTCGGGCACCGCCTCGGCTGGCGGGCGCCTCGCTCGCTTCATTATTTTGGGTGGCCGTGTGGCGAGCCGCGCGCAGAGGGTTTAAAAAGCCGTCTTGTGAAGCAGCGGCTTTGGAAGTTGAGGCGTTTTTGCTCGGGCATCGTCCTGCGATGGCGGTGGGGGTAAAGAGAGCCGGAGGGCGTTGACTTGCTCAGCGGCGCAGCGGCCGCTGCATCGCGATGGATTATCTTCACGGCGGTTGGGGAGTTATAAAACCAAGTGCTCGGTGTGACCTGGAGCGATGGGCCGTGGAGTTTCTGTAGATGCTGGTGGCCGTGGCACAGCCTGACCTTCCGTCTCCCTTTCCGAAGGGCAAAATTACGTTTATTATGCTTCAGTGCCGTGCTCTGCGCTGAGCGTGGGCTGTCATGGTGACCCTGCCCTTCGTCATCTTGCAGCCCAGAGTCTTGTTCTGGCAAAATTAGATCTCCGACTAGATCTCAGGAAGAAATGTTTTACGCAGCGGACACTGGAACAGGTTGTCCAGAGAGGTGGTGGCTGCCCCATCCATTGGAACATTCGAGGCCAGGTTGGACGGAGCTTGGACCAACCTGGTCTAGTTGGAGGTGTCCCTGCCCGTGGCAGGGGTTGTTGGACGAGATGGCCTTTGAAGGTCCGTTCCAGCCCAAACCATCCTGTGATTCTGTGATTATATGAAAATGTGAGGTCTTTAGACTGTTGTTTGGGTTTTGCTCATGTCCAGCCGCCAAGAGGGGTAGCTCCCTCTAAGCTCTGGATGCGTCTCTGCACGCACAGACCACTCATAGAACCTGTGGCGGTAGAGCCGACGCTTTCTGGGCGCTCTTGTGCTTACATCTCTTCCAAAATTGCAAATCCCGGCCAGACATATAGCCGCCAGTCGGAGGAGTGGCGTTGCACCCTGCCTTCCCCCTTGTTTCTGCTAGACGGTCTTCGTGCTTCATGATAAACCCCATTATTACTCGTTTCTAGCATGGATCTGTTAGGAACTGACTTGATTTCTCTCTCGTCTGATGGTGACCGCTGTCAATACCTTCCTCTCCAGGCAAGAACTGGGATCTGAGCGCAGCCCTGAGTGACTTCGAGCAGCTCAGGCAAGTGCACGCCGGCAACCTGCCCCACTCCTTCAACGAGGGACGCAACTATAAACCCCCCGAAAAAGAGGCGACGCGGCCCGTGCGACCGCCGCTCCAGCGGCAGGATGACATCGTGCAAGGTCAGTGTCACAAAAACCTTAGGAATCGGTTAAATCTTCCTGCTGGGGCCTTTGGGACTGGAGCGCTGCTCTGAGGAGGAGCGGCTGAGGGACCTGGGGGTGTTCGGCCTGGAGAAGAGGAGGCTCAGGGGAGACCTCATCGCTCTCCTGAAAGGAGGGTGTAGCGAGGGGGATCAGTCTTCTCCCAAGTAACGGGTGATAGGACAAGAGGAAATGCCCTCAGGTTGCGCCAGGGGAGGTTTAGGATGGATATTAGGAGAAATTTCTTCCCCGAAAGGGTTGTCCAGCGCTGGCACAGGCTGCCCAGAGCAGCGGTGGAGTCGCCATCCCAGGAGGGATTTAAAAGCCGGGCAGACGTGGTGCTGAGGGCCGTGGGTTTGGCAGCGTTACGCTGATGGTTGGGCTTGATGATCTTAAAGTTCCCTTCCAACTGTAACAATTCTGTGCTTCTACGAAATATTTGTACGCTGGAGCAATCCGGCCACTTGCAACCCCAAAAATACCCGCTGAAGGGCAGCGGTGTGGTAATTGCTTCTGCGAGGTTCGCTGCTTCTGTGCCATTCAGGTGGGGGTTTTGTTTGGGATTTTTTTGGGATGGTTTTTTTTTCCATCTTTCCTTTTCTCAGAAAAACGCCTGTCGCGAGGCATTTCCCACGCCAGCTCCACCATCGTCTCCCTGGCCCGTTCCCACGTCTCCAGCAACGGCAGCAGCGAACATCTCCTGGAGATGCCCATCTGCACCTTCCAGCTGCCCGACCTCACCGTCTACACCGAGGATTTCCGCAGCTTCATCGAGCGAGACCTCATCGAGCAGTCCATGCTGGTGGCGCTGGAACAGGCCGGTGAGTGCCTTTTCTTTTAACCGCTAACCCGGCGGCTTTTTGGAGCGCTACCACCGGGAGCGAGCCCGGGGCGGCAGAGAAGCGAGCCCGTTGCACGGGTGCGTATCTGATGGGTGTTATTTCCTCCCTTTTTATCGTGTGGGGCGAGAGTTGAGTAAGAGGCTGCTTCGCTTCGCCGGCAGACACCCGACGTAAATAAAGCGTGGGTGTCGTCATCGCTGAAACGCTCCAAAAAAGAAAAAAAAAAAATTGGATTATCTCACCCCCCGCGGCTTCCCTCCACCCCGCGCCGTCCCGGCAGCGCTCCTGAGAGAAGAGGGAGTGGGAGGGGGGAAGAAATTCCTGCATCACGCAAACGGGAGCTCGTCCGTCACCCCTGACAAACATTAGAAGCGATTACAAACGTTTTAGGCGGGTGATGTGTTTTGCGTGCTGCTCCGCCGCAGGGAAACTGGTCTGCTGGCTTTCTGTTCGCCGGGAGAGGAACCGCCTCGCCGGCGCCGATGGGTTTGTTTCCCAACGTGCTGTTTTCCTCCCGAATAGTTGCTAGGTGATGTGGAAATAAGATTTAGCTGGGGAACGAACCGGGGACCTCCGTGCTGGCGGGGAAAACCTAACGCGTGTAAGCACAACTTCAGCAGGGCAGGGAGTTGGGGGTGCGCAGAAGGACACCCGGCGAGATTTCGGGAGCTTTTCCACCTCTCCCGTTCCTGTCACCGACGCACGCGCCCAGAAAACTATTCCTTCAGACATCGCATATATCCTGAACGTCAAATTTCAGCCCTCTCCTGCTCAGGTGTTGCCGTAATGAATATTCTCACGGTTTGGAAATGAGCACTCGATCCAAGCGATCGCGTTACGGCGGTGCTGCCGTTGGTTGGCGGCGAAGCTGTCGCCTCCGATGCAAATAAAACCGACGGATGGACACGGGAGCAGCGTCGGGGGGTGTTGGGATGCGGTGCTCCGGCGCGGGCTCGGGAACTGGAGGCGGCGGCGCTTTTTCACCCCCTGTGCCCGGGGGATGTTTTCCGGCGGGCTGAGACGACGTCAAGCGTTAAGTAATTGATTTTTAGCAAGTGCCTTTCGGAGGCTGAAGTGCACTTGCGTTATGTACGTGGGTTTCTTATAAACCGGTGTTTATCTTTATTAAAGGGCACGTAGAAAACATTCCAAGCTTAATCCGAAGTCGGGTTTTGAGCGTGGTGCTGCGATCCGCGGTGCCCTCCCGTTATTAATTTAGTACGTGCCATCCTTAGGGGATTAAGCAAATATTTTATAGACCAATAAACATTCAGATGCTCTTCTCCTTCTACCCAGAGGTCCCTTTGCACCGCTGTGGCAGAGCAAGCGCGCTTTAAAGCGGCTGTAAATTGTAATGACATCCTCTTGGAAAGCTTTGAGCACGCTCGGAGTTGGACAAAAAGGACTTTGGTGGAGCTGAAAATTTGGCCCTTGCCCCAACCTTAGGGTTCTTTGTCACAAACCCGAATGGATGAAGCTTTGCCCTGTATTTTGAAGGCGCAGAGTGTTTTTTTGCGTTGCATGCGCGGAGGAGCGGTCGGCGGTGCCTTGCCCGGGGCTATTAATAAAACCAAAAATAATCAGGAAGAACTGAAAGGGACCCCTGGGTTTGACGGCTTTGCCTTGGCTCCGAGGTCAGGCTTTCTCCCCGGGGTCAGGGACACAGTGCCAAGCGTCCCCCAGCGTATTGGCGAGAAACCTCCCGCTTCGCGCTCCAGGCTGATATTTAATAAACATCTGTAGGCGGACTGTGAAAAACCGCTGAGTCGAGAGACGAGCGTGCTTGCTTCGCTGCGGGAGCGGCGTCCAAGGAATGGCAAACGGGTTCCTCGTTCTTGGGGCGTAAACGTCCCGCGTCTCGGAGCGGGGCGATCAAAGAGCCGGGTGCCATGGTGATGCATCACCCGGGTGTTTTGAGAAGCGTTTCAGCCCGGGTTTAGCCCATGCGTGAGCAGCGGCACGTGTGTACGTGTACCCGGCTCTGTCTTACCTCCCTGGCATCCAGCTTGCGAATATTTTCACCCGTAAGTCATTGGTTGCCTCAGCAGGAGAGACGAGCTCGTCTCTGGCTCCACCTTGCTCCAAAAAGCATGTGAAACCTTCTCCGGTGACGCTGCCGGTGGCGCGGGACCACTGCTGTGATGCCTTCGGCCCCTTCACTGTCACCGGTGCGGCGGAGGGAGGAGTCCCTGACGGCTGGGAGGAGGACGGTCAGGCGCTGTGCCGTGGGTCGCACACTTTCAGCAGGCGGAGTGATGGCAGGGTCGCTTGGAAACCTTCAAATCCCATCCTTCCCGAAACAGGGGAGGCAGTCGCTGCCAATGTGGAAATGCGCTGGAACAAACTCTTGTTGCTGCCGGATCCTGAAACAAAACTGGTTTCTGCAGGTGGTGTTCTCATCAGAGATGGGCTCCTGATGAGATAAGGAGACGACAGCTGAATTATCTCATTTTGGATAGATGAAATGAGCTCGCCGCAGCGTAGGCGCCGCTTTTTTTCTGGCTGCTCGCCTTTTTTTTTTTTGGTGTCTCTTCTTTTAGCCCACTCCTCGGCGGTGATCCTGCTCCTTCACCTCCATGCAGGTGAAGATGCAGCAGAGGGGGGAAGAAACCCCAGTGGTCTGCAGTCGCTGTGGAAATGGAACTGGGAGTCCTGGGGGACAACAGGACGGCCACGAGCCAGCAATGTGCCCTGGTGGCCAAGAAGGCCAATGGCACCCTGGGGTGCACCCAGCAGAGTGTGGCCAGCAGGGCGAGGGAGGGCATCCTCCCCCTCTGCTCTGCCCTGGGGAGGCCGCAGCCGGAGCACTGTGTGCAGTTCTGGGCTCCCCGGGTCAGGAAGGACAGGGAACTGCTGGAGAGGGTCCAGCAAAGGGCTACGGAGATGATGAGGGGATTGGAACGTCTTTCTGATGAGGAAGGGCTGAGGGAATTGGGGCTTTTCAGTCTGGAGAAGAGAAGACTGAGGGGGGATCTCATCAATGCTTATAAATACCCAAAGGGAGGGTGCCAGGGGGATGGGAACAGTCTTTTTCCAGTGGTGCCTGGTGACAGGACAAGAGGGAACGGGCACAAACTTGACCATAGGCAGTTCCATCTCAACCTGAGGAGGGACTTCTCTCCTGTGCGGGCGGCTGAGCAGTGGCACAGCTGCCCAGAGAGGTGGGGGAGTCTCCCACTCTGGAGCCATCCCAAACCCGCCTGGACGCCGTCCTGTGCCACTGCTGGAGGTGTCCCTGCTGTGGCAGGGGGTGGGACTGGGGGAGCTCCAGAGGGCCCTGCCAACCCCCACCACTCTGGGGTTCTGCGATCTGTCACGTCGGCGCGAGGAGCACGAGGGCCGGGTCACTCCTGGAACGCTCCCTTCCTCCCGCAGAGAGGATGGCCATGTCATTACGGCGGCGCTGGGTTCCCCGCTAGCCTTAGGGCAGCCATTTGGTTTTTCAATGAGTCAATCCTCGGTCTCCGGGCTGGGAGGAGCGCCGTCTTTGTTCCTTCCTATTGCCCTGACCTATTTACATGGTTCCTGTTAGAAGAAACGATGGTATTTCACCAAACCGTACACCTTTGTGCGCGGGTTCCTGATCTCTGCTGGGACAAACAGATGTTCTGGAGCAAAACCAGCTGCAGGGGCAGCACTGGACCCAGTAAGAACCACGGTGCTGGAGGTAGAGGAAACCTCTTGATGGTCTTCAGACATGTGGAAGAGCTGTCGGCAACCGCGCTGCTCGAGCGGCGATTGCAGGAAGATCCCTCGCGCTCCTGAATGTCATTTTCTTCCCCGTAGAACTCTCAGCGTTCGCTCCTAATAACCACGTGCGGAGAAATACGTTGTTTTAAATACTTCTAAGGGGCCTCTTGGCCTTTCCGCCGCCTCGATAAGAGCGAAACGTTTGGAGAAGGGTTTGGGGAATGCGGTTACTTTCGAGATGGCTTCTCTTGCATAACTGGAAATCTGTGCAAATGGCTCTCCTCCTGCCTCGCCGGGGCTGAGCGCGGCACGGCGTGACCGCCCCGCGCAAATAAAAAATACCTCCCCGAGGTGTGTCCCCTCCGAATCGGACCTGGAGGAGAGGTTGCCCAACCTCCGAAGCGCCGACCAGAGACACCCCTGACCCTCACCCCGGCCGTCAAAAAGAGCGGCGAATTCTTCAGGAAACGGATAAAAGTAATAATAATAATAAAAATAAAAAGCAGCTCAGCGCTGCCCACGGTAGCGCTAGATTTGGGTTGGCTTTCGTGCTGCCGCTCGCTTCGCTCCGCTGGCCCCGTGCCACTTGGCGCCGGTTTGCGCCGTAGCCGTGCCAGGAGCTATATTGAGTGCAAACAGGCGGCTTTTCCGAGCGCAGCTATTGTCCCCAGGCTGGGTACGAAACACTTTTCAAACTCCTCCCGGAGGAGGGGGGAGCGGTTCCTTTCCCGAAGCCGAGAAAAGAAATTCCCAGCCCGGCGTTGCAGTCAGCCAGCGCCGCGTTTGTGCGTTTTCCTGTGTTTATCGGTGGTTTAAAACCCAAGTTTTTCTGTATTTAGCAGCGGTACAGCCGCTGCGGCTGAGGTCGTGCAAACAATTTCAAGAAACGCTGTGTTTGGGAGCGGGGGGAGTCCCTGGCAGGGACCGTGCTCGGGAGAGAAGTTTGTTAAAAATGCTGGGAAAGGGCTGAGGGGGGTGGTGGGTTTTTTTTGTTATTTTTTTTGCACAAGAGCAATTTAAACGCAACTTGTCGGAAGCCTGAACGGCACCTACCAGCCAAAAAACCTGCCGGTGGCACAGGATCCACTGCAGAAAAGCTACCGGAAAAAAATCACGGCCAAGGGAAGCAGCGCCGGGGTTTTAGGGCACAGCGGAGCGAGAGGCAGACCGGGGCTGCGAGTTCAAAGTCCTTAATTCAGCCCAACTTCGTTTCCCCGAGAAATGTTTAACCTCCGGTCGCGCTCTACTTAACTGCGGCGCGGATGTTCTTTTTTTTTTTTTTTTTCCCAGCTTCTATTTTTAGACGCTCTTGACTCGAATGACGGCAAGTGCCTTATATTACCAAAAAAGCTGCTATTTTTAAATGGCGTAAAGCGCTGTCGGTTTGCGTTTTCCTTGGTAAAGCTGCTGGGATCGGCAAAAGCTCCCGAGTGTTGTCCCTAAACCGAGGAGCCGGGGAAAAATGACCGAGATGGTTTAAATAGGAGAGGTTTGCTTCCGAGAAGAAACGAAAAGCGGTTACGAACTGGAGAAGTTGTTGGGCACCGTTTGCGACGGGCTCTCGAGGCGGTGTTTTCAGCCTGCTGGGCTTGGGAGAAGGGTTTGGGAGAAGGGTTTGAAATATTTGAAATAAAGGTTTGGAATAAGGGTTTGGGAGAAGGGTTTGAAATGAGGGTTTGAAATATTTGAAATAAAGGTTTGGAAGAAGGGTTTGGAATAAAGGTTTGGGAGAAGGGTTTGGGAGAAAGGTTTGGAATAAGGGTTAGAAATAAGGGTTTGAAATAAAGGTTTGGGAGAAGGATTTGGAATAAGGGTTTGGGAGAAGGGTTTGAAATAAGGGTTTGGAATAAAGGTTTGGAAGAAGGGTTTGGAAGAAGGGTTCAAAACCCTTGATGGGGTTTTGAAGTGTGGGGGGGGGAGAAACGGCTAGGAGGAGACCGCTGCTCTGGGTTACAGTCTTGGCTGGGCTGGCTCCTCTTTCTAATTAATTCTAATTTCTGTGTCCTTAAGTTCAGCCTGGCCCTTTCCTTGTGGCCCCCTGAAGGTTTGCAACTGCAGTCTCCCCTTTTTGTTGCTTTTTTTACCATCTTGCCCCCTTCCTTCCTCCAGCCACGGGCCGGCTCTGTAACTGCTCCTCTCTTTGGGTGTTTCCCCGGCAAATTAAGCAGGTTTCCATCCTCGGCGGCGTTTTTTTGCGGGGAGGAACACACCAGCCCCACGCTGCGTAACGGGGCCCCGTTTTCACGCTCTCAAATATTCCCGCAGGTCGTCTGAACTGGTGGGCGAACGTGGATCCCAGTTGCCAGAGGCTGCTTCCCCTGGCCACCACCGGCGATGGGAACTGCCTGCTCCACGCCGCCTCCCTGGGTAAGAGCTCGGCTTCAATCACCGCGGGCGAAACGATAACGAACTGCTTCGCTTCAGAGCCCGCGACCGTCCCTTGGGAGCCGTTTCCCCATCCCTTCCCGCGGCGGGGAAAGCGGGGCGCTGCCGCTCAGCCCGGCCACGGCGGCTGTAGGTGCGCGAGCAGCCGCCGCGCTCGGGCTCCGCGGGAGAGGGATGGGTTGAAGGAAACGGGCTGCCGACGGCTCGTGCGCTTCGAAAGCGCCTCTCCCCTTCCACCCGGCACGTTTCCCTGCGTTTCTGAAGGAAACGGGAAAGAACGGAGCCGCCCCTTCCCTCCTCCTGCACGCTGAAGTCTCGAGGGCCTGGGTGTTGATTTAATCTTGTCGTGTGCGACCGTAGGAAATTTTCGGAGGTCCCCAGGCTTTTACATCGGCAGGGTTGTGCGTTTCCTTCCTATTTGGGCTTCAGACAACAGCGAAACCGCAGTCTCATTTAACCCGGCCTCGTTTTCCCATCGGCCGCCCGTGTGTAAGGAGCGGGTGGTTTTTGCGAGCGAATATTTCGCTGCATCCGTGAGATGCTTTGGAGTCGAAAGCAGAGGCGGCGGCGGCTCCGTTTAGCTGCACGAAAACTCGCCGTAAGCTTTGCACCGGGAATTTTATCCTTTAGATTGAGAAACTCGCGTTTCTCTGCCTCTCTTCCCCCATTTTCCCGCTTCCCCCGGCTCGTGGCAGGCGGCAGGACCTTGGTAGACGGACGGAGCGATGCCAGCTGCTCCTCATCCTCTCCTGCTCTTTCTTTTCCTCTCCCGTGCAGGTATGTGGGGTTTCCACGATCGGGATCTCATGCTCCGCAAATCCCTTTACACCTTGATGGATAAAGGCGTGGAGAGGGAAGCGCTGAAGCGGAGGTGGCGTTGGCAGCAGACGCAGCAGAACAAGGAGGTAGGAACCAGAGCAAAACGCGGTCCTCCAAGCCGACGGGCAAATCGCGATCAGATATCCCCTGGGTGTGGGAGACGCTCCCTGTGGGGGATAAAGTCTGCCTTGAATTTTGGGCAGCTCCCCGCTTTGCGATAGTTGGCTGTGCCACCACGAGGCATCTCCTTCCATCTGAACTATGGGAAAATTCTCATTATTGCAAGGTAGGAAAAGTGTTTATTAGGACCGTGTTATGCCCAACGTCGATGGAAATGTGGCAAACGATGGGATTTAAGATCCCGCAGGATGCCGTGGCCGTGCTGGGCTCTTACGGAGAAAAGCCACCGCTGTGGCATAGGGCTCTCGGGCGATAAAGATCAGCAGAGAGGCGCCTCGCTCGAAGCGTGGAGCAAACTCCGCTGCCGAAAAAGGCAAGTTGTGAACTCGCCACATTAAAAGCTCTTCAAAGCTGTGACACGGGGGCTCCCCCTTCACCCCCCCCGAACGCAGGGAGACGACCGTGTCAAGGTGGAAAGTTCCCAGCTGGTGCGAGACGGCCCCTCTCTGTCGAGATGTTTTTGCGAGGAGGGTAAACTTGTGTTTCCACCTGACGCTGAAGGATGTTTGCTCTCCAGCTTCCTTTTTATTTTTGGAAAGGCACAAAGATTCATATCTTGACAGTCTGGGGGAAAAAAAAAGCATTTCCCTGTTTGAAGCAGAGTAGTTAATAAATAATCGGAGGGTTTACTGCTATTAAAAGCAGCCTTTTATGCATCTCTTTAAACTGCGTGCTCCAGAGTCAGCCGCCAGCAAAGTACCGTGACTGCCAGATCTTAAAAGGACTTGAAAATACTCGGGAGTGGGATGTGGTGGCATCACACCCGGGTCGTGGTCCTCGGCACAAGCCGAAGGGTCTGGGCCGTAGATGTGGGACATCGGTGGTGCAGCACTCCGGGGACTGCGGGTGCCGCTGAAGCGGTTGGCTGGAAGTGGAGGACTATGAATCCCAGAACCCCAGAGTGGTGGGGGTTGGAAGGGCCCCCTGGAGCTCCCCCAGTCCAACCCCCGGCCACAGCGTGGTCACCTCCAGCAGTGGCACAGGACGGCGTCCAGGTGGGTTTGGGATGGCTCCAGAGTGGGAGACTCCTCCACCTCTCTGGGCAGCTGTGCCACTGCTCTGCCACCCACACAGGAGAGAAGTTCCTCCTCATGTTGAGATGGAACTTCCTATGGTCAAGTTTGTGCCCGTTCCCTCTTGTCCTGTCACTGGGCACCACTGAAAAAAGACTGTTCCCATCCCCCTGGCACCCTCCCTTTGAGGATTGAAGTATTGATAAGATCCCCCCTCGGTCTTCTCTTCTCCAGACTGAAAAAGCCCACGGCCCTCAGCTGCAAGAAGATGCTCCAATTCCCCTCATCATCTCCGCTAGCCCTTTGCTGGACCCTCTCCAGCAGTTCCCTGTCCTTCCTGACCCGGGGAGCCCAGAACTGCACACAGTGCTCCGGCTGCGGCCTCCCCAGGGCAGAGCAGAGGGGGAGGATGCCCTCCCTCGCCCTGCTGGCCACACTCTGCTGGGTGCACCCCAGGGTGCCATTGGCCTTCTTGGCCACAAGGCAAGCTCCTCCTTCGCAAATAAGCTCTGAAAGCCGCAGCCCAGGGTGATGGATGCTGCTCTGAATTTCACAACCCTCTCTGGCTGCACTATTCTCCTCCCGTGCTTTGCTCCACATGCTTTAGATCGGCGATGAAAGAATTTCGTGTTGACGACATAACCGGGAGCGGAGAAACTTAATTAATGCCTTACAGAACAAAGTGGAGAGCTGACTGTGCCATCGGTTGCTTCGGGTGCACGGCTTGAAGGTTTTCTTGGCAGCTTTGAGGACTTAGGATGTTGTGTTTGGATGCTGGAGCTCCAGTTAGGGAGCCGGGGAAAGGAGGAGGAGGAGGGTAAGGCTGCCTGCCCTTCCCCTTGCGTTCCTCAGCTTATCACCTTAAACACAGCAGGCCTGAGCTCAGCTTGGTGCTCGCGGTCTCGTGTTTTAAGGTATTTCTGCCCTTCCTTGGGATGAATATGGCTTCTGATATTAGAATGGTTTGGGTTGGAAGGAACATTTAAAAACCATTGAGTCCAACGTCCCTGCCCCGGGCAGGGCCACCTCCCCCCAGCCCAGGGTGCTCCCAGCCCCGTCCAACCCGGCCTTGGACACCTCCAGGGATGGGGCAGCCACGGCTTCTCGGGGCAGCCTGCGCCAGGGGCTCACCGCCCGCACAGGCAAGAAATTCTTCCTCAGATCTCATCTCAGTCTCCCCTCTTTCAGTGTCAAACCGCCCCCCCTCGTCCCATGGCTCCCCTCCCTGACCCAGAGTCCCCCCCAGCTCTCCTGGAGCCCCTTTAGGCCCTGGAAGGGGCTCTGCGGTCTCCGCGGAGCCTTCTCCTCTCCAGGCTGAGCCCCCCCTCTCCCCGCCTGTCCTCCCCGCAGAGGGGCTCAGCCCTCGCAGCATCTCCGGGCCCTCCTCTGGCCCCGCTCCCCCAGGGCCGTGTCTCTGCTGTTGGGCCCCCCCGAGCTGGAGGCAGCGCTGCAGGGGGGGCTCCCCAGAGCGCAGCAGAGGGGCACAGTCCCCCCTCGCCCCGCTGGCCACGCTGCTGGGGATGCAGCCCGGGGTGCCGGGGGCTCGCTGGGCTGCCGGCGCACGGTGCCGGCTCATGGCCGGCGTTCCCCCCCCCCCCCCCCAGCACCCCCGAGTCCCTCTCGGCAGCGCTGCTCTCCACCCCCCCATCCCCAGCCCGTGCTGGCACCGGGGGCTGCCCCCACCCGGGTGCAGGACCCCACGCTTGGCCCTGTTGAACCTCATGAGGTGCACATGGGGCCACCTCTCCCACCTGTCCGGGTCCCTCTGGATGTCACCCCATCCCTCAGGCGTGTCACCACCCCACTCAGCTCAGTGTCCTCGGCAAACTTTGTGAAGGTGCCCTCCAACCCACTGTCGGTGTCACCCACAAAGATGTTAAACAGCGCCAGTCCCAGTCCGGACCCCTGAGGAACCCCACTCATCGCTGGTCTCCCCTTGGACGTGGGGCCGTTGAGCGCAGCTCCCCGAGCGCGGCCGTCCGGGCAGTTCCTTATCCCTTATGATGCCTCTCCCCTCCGGGGGGGTGTTGGAAGCTGTTTGAAAAGCTGCGTTCAGGAGAAAAGGTGTAATTCCCGGATCGGGTACTGGCGGCAGGTTTTTGTGACGCTGGGTGGGTGCGGAGTGGAGCGCCGTGTCGGGCTGTGGCATCGCCGCACGCGGGGCGATTTGCGGAACGGACGTTGCGCAAACGTAGCGTAGGGAACCACCAGTATAAACGCGGGCACGCCGCCCGGTGAAACGCCGAAGCAACCCTTGAACTGGGTGTTTGTGGATGCTGTGGTGTCTCCCGTCGGGTTTTTGGAGGAAAAGACATTCTGTATTTCAGCTGGGCCAACCGTCTGCCCCACCGGCTCTTGTCAATAGATTATGACATCTTTAATACCGGAAGGATTTAATGCAATAGTAAAGGTTTTCTCACATTCCGTGGGTTGAAATGTTTACTTCCCCCCTCCCTTTGCAGAAGGACAAACTTTTCTTGCAGGCAGATTATCTCCTCCCGCCGGCTCGAGAACGCAGATTTGGAAGCGCGCGGGGTTTGTGGTTTTTTTTTTTTGCATACCATATTGATTATTTTTGCATAAACCCATAGCGGGGTTGTGGCTGCGCGTATAAAACTGCGCTGCGGGGATTGGAAAAGATTGGCTTTGAAGGTTTTTATTTGCTTGTTTTCCAGTCTGGTCTCGTTTACACGGAAGAGGAGTGGCAGAAGGAGTGGAACGAGCTGATCAAGCTGGCGTCCAGCGAGCCGCGCGTCCACTACGGCACCAACGGGGGCGGCTGCGGAGGGTACGTGGAGGGGGGACCGCGTTAAAAAAATAACCGCTCCTGGATGTAAACCACAGCGAATATCTTCCTTCGGTGCGCAGCCGGGGATAATGCTCGAGGGCAGGCGGAGGGAGAAGGCTGGGGATTGATTGCCGCGTCGCGGGGTTGTGAGGGGAAAGGATGAAGGATCACGAGGAACAACGTAGAGGTCCGTAAAGCATCACGGGTGACGATTTAAATGCTGCCCCACCGCTTTTTGCTGGGGGGGACTTTTTCCAAGGGCACGGAGTGATAGGATGAGGGGGAATGGCTGCAAACTGGAAGAGGGGACATCTAGATTAGATATTAGGAGGAAATTCCTGACTATGCGGGCGGTGAGCCCCTGGCGCAGGCTGCCCCGAGAAGCTGTGGCTGCCCCATCCCTGGAGGTGTTCAAGGCCGGGTTGGACGGGGCTGGGAGCACCCTGGGCTGGTAGGGGGTGTCCCTGCCCAGGGCAGGGGTGGAACGAGATGAGCTTCGAGGTCCCTTCCAACCCAAACCGTTCTATGATTCTGTGATCTCTGCAGCGCGCGAGGTGCATTTCAAAGGGCGCTTTATCGCCGCAGCCATCCCAAACAAACACCGCTTTTGAGTCCCCGGAGATAAAAGACTCCCAGAAATGCCACGCAGCGGTGTGGTATTTCCCGGAGACGAGCCTTGTCGCGGGGTAGGACAGTATTGGGGACCTACTTCTAAAACCTCAAATCAGAGCTGAGATCAAACGTAATGCTGTTAATGTGATCCTCCTCCACGTGGCTGCCTATAAAGATCTCATCCCATATTGAAAAGCACCGATTGAGTACTCGAGGGGTGATAATTCATTGCTTTCTTCCTTCCCCAAGGGTTGAAAGCTCCGAAGAGCCGGTGTACGAGAGCCTGGAGGAGTTCCACGTTTTTGTCCTTGCCCACGTGTTGAAGAGACCCATAGTGGTGGTGGCAGACACGATGCTGCGCGACTCAGGGGGA
Source organism: Pluvialis apricaria (assembly GCA_017639485.1). Classification (NCBI taxonomy): domain Eukaryota; kingdom Metazoa; phylum Chordata; class Aves; order Charadriiformes; family Charadriidae; genus Pluvialis; species Pluvialis apricaria. The sequence continues at coordinate 2,470,179 of CM030033.1, forward strand.
GAAGGTAAGAATTGCGCTCTCTTTTTAAAAAAAAAAAAAACACAAAACCAAAACCAAGGCATTACGAGTTATGCCCGCTCCGCCCGTGCTGTGCATTTCCTCTCCGCCGCGTGTTTTCACTGCGTCTTTTCGCTCCGGTGAAGGTCTTGACCGGGAGAGCGGAGCGCGGGGTGCGCGGAGCCGCTGCAGGGTGCCGTGGGCGATTCCCTTGAAGGGTGCGCGACCCACGCAGCGCAGCGTCACATCTTTTGCTCTTTCGAAGAGCACCTGCGTGACGGTTTGGGTTTTTTTTATTTCGTGGGGGTTTTTTTCTGCCTCTTTTGCCCCCGCACGTGTGCGTAGAGGTTGGAAATTCCGTTTGCTGCATGTCGTATTTTCCACTAGCAGACTTAATTTCCTGTCAGAAAAGATTAATCAATTACCGCCGTTCTGTGTGCAAATTTGAAGTCGTCTTGCGGAGGAGTGAAGAAGGGTTGGGTGGTTTTTTTTATAGAAAATACAGGTTTATTTTGCAGCTCTGTTCCTCCTGATATAAAATAGGTGCCTATTTTGGGTTGTGGGTTTTTTTAGTGTCCCTCGAGCTGACGGATAATTGCGGGTGAAACCTTGAATGAAGCAAACAGCTTGTTCTGGAGCAGTTTCAGTATAAACAACTCTTAACTCTTTAACCTCTTAGGAAAACTAACCGCCCCCATGTCTTTCCAGCCTTTGCCCCTATTCCCTTCGGAGGGATCTATCTTCCCCTGGAAGTCCCAGCCAACAAGTGCCATCGTTCTCCCTTGGTACTGGCTTACGACCAAGCCCATTTTTCTGCCCTGGTATCCATGGAGCAGAAGGAACCCACAAAAGATCAAGGTAGGTGGGAAACGAGGTTTATATCCGTACAGCAGCCCTGCCGAGAGGGGCTCGGGGGTGCTGGGGGGGAAACGCCGGCCATGAGCCGGCACCGTGCGCCGGCAGCCCAGCGAGCCCCCGGCACCCCGGGCTGCATCCCCAGCAGCGTGGCCAGCGGGGCGAGGGGGGACTGTGCCCCTCTGCTGCGCTCTGGGGAGCCCCCCCTGCCAGCGCTGCCTCCAGCTCGGGGGGGCCCAACAGCAGAGACACGGCCCTGGGGGAGCGGGGCCAGGAGGAGGGCCCGGAGATGCTGCGAGGGCTGAGCCCCTCTGCGGGGAGGACAGGCGGGGAGAGGGGGGGTTCAGCCTGGAGAGGAGAAGGCTCCGCGGAGACCTCAGAGCCCCTTCCAGTGCCTAAAGGGGCTCCAGGAGAGCTGGGGGGGACTTTTTCCAAGGGCATGGAGTGATAGGACGAGGGGGAATGGCTTCAAACTGGAAGAGGGGAGATTTGGATGAGATATTAAGACAAAATTCTCTCCTGTGGGGGCGGTGAGCCCCTGGCGCAGGCTGCCCCGAGAAGCTGTGGCTGCCCCATCCCTGGAGGTGTCCAAGGCCGGGTTGGACGGGGCTGGGAGCACCCTGGGCTGGGGGGGGGGTGTCCCTGCCCGAGGCAGGGAGATTGGGCTCGATGGCCTTTAAAGGTCCCTTCCAACCCACTCTCTGATGATGCTCCCAAGCGTCACCAGTCTCAGTGTCGCTTGGCATGACGGCAGTTGCCACCAGAGCTGATGTTCCTGGTGGGCGCTCAGAGCTTGACTGCCACCACAAGATTTTGTCCTTTCGGGCATTAAGAGTGAGTTTATCTTCTGCCTCCTGCAGCTGTGATCCCCCTGACGGACTCCGAGCACAAGCTGCTGCCCGTGCACTTTGCTGTGGATCCCGGGAAGGAATGGCAGTGGGGAAAAGACGACAGTGACAACGTCAAACTGGCCAGGTTGGTTACCCGCAGACCGGAGTGGTCGCAGCTGGAGGGTTGGTGGCTCTGTCCCCAACTGGGGACCTCTTCTGTCCGGGTGAAGGTTCTACTCGGGGTATCAACCTCCTTGGTGGGGATGGAACAACTTTTTTTCTTCTGATGCTCTGATTTCGGGACGTTTTGGGTAGGGTTGTGACAGCTCATCAAGCTTCATTCCCACAAGGTTAAGGAGACGATCGCTCCGAATCGTAGAGCTCCGGGCTGGGCGTCGCTCGGAAATGAGACGCGCCAGAGGCTGAGCTGTCATAGCCAGGCAAAAAAAAAAAAAAAAAGAAAAAAAAAAGGTGTATTTTTTCCCATTCCTCCATCCCCGTTCGAAGGTAACAAATATCCCTGAGCCCTGGAGCAGGAGGATGGATGGGAGCCGCACCGTTTTCGCCTCGGACTCCGGGCAAGCTGCGCCAGGGTTTGGTAGCGGCGAGTTTCCCGTTATCGAGCCAGAAGGCAGCGGGCGTAGCGGTCAGAGAGCTGGAAGCGGGATTCCTCCGTCCTCTGACTCTGGGTTCGGAAACCCAGAAACCTCCGAGAGCAAAGTATTCAAATTCAGCGCAGGTTTTCCCGATACAGCACGGCATTTTCGAGGGGGTTTGGAGCCGGCGGGAAAGACCCCGTCCCTGCGGGTTTTTTTTTAGTGGAAGGAATTTATTTTGTTTTATTTTATTTTTTCTTTTGACAAGGGGAAATTTTCGAGAAAACACCTTTGCTCTTTTCCGTCGTTGTTTTTTTGCAGGGAGGAGAATCATTTTGAAACTAGCTCTGTTTAGATCTCGGACGCCTGCTGCTTTTTTTGGTCGCTTGCCACGTGTCCGAGGGAGATTCTGCGTGGTGTTAATTTGAATGCGTGGCAAGCTCGGGCTTTGACGTTCGGGAATCTTCTGTGTTTCTTCGTTTGGGCTTTCATCGAGGGGTTTGCAAGGCCGCAAAAACATGTTCATTTTTGTACTGCGGTTTTACCTGGCGCGTTAAAACGGGCATTTTCGTATAAAGACGAGGGGCGAATGGCTGTAAATACGGAGGAGAGCGCCTCAGCCGTTAACACGAAACTTGATTCTAACCTGGTTTATTTATTTTTTTTTAACCCTTGTCTTAAATTTTAGCGTGACGCTGTCGCTGGAGGCCAAGCTGCACTTGCTGCACAGCTACATGAATGTGAAGTGGATCACGTTGCCTTGCGACATGCAGGTAAAGGGACGGGGAGGGGGGGGGGATTTTCTTTACTCCTTCATTATTTAAACGCCCCTTCTGCGGGGGCAGCGTCCGCGAGAGCCGCCGGCTGGCTCGCTCTCCTTCACGGCTGGCGCTCTGTGCCGCCAGAAATCGCCGTTAATGCTGCTCCGAGCGGATAAACGGCTTGCAGGGGGAAGTTGGGGAGTGCATTATTATTTTTTTTGCCCCTGGAGTTTTTCGTACCTGTTTTTACTCCCGGGGCAAACCGGAGGCGCAGTGCTGGTGCGCCGCGCGGGGCACGGGGCTGGCTGGCAGCGCTGCCGCCGTTGGCTCCAAAACAAACAGGAGCTCTTGGGTTACGGCCGCCAGAAGCTGCCTTGAGACACATGGGTTTGACCGTAGCTTTGCCGGGACCTTTCCTTGGCAGGAAAACTCCCGTCCGCTTCCCAAATCTCGGCGGCGGGCGGTGGCGGCACTAGCTGCCTTCACAGCGCCAAGGGTTTTTTTTTCCCCCCTCTCTGTTCTTTAAGGAGGGAGCTCCCCAAGCTTCAACGTGCCCAGGTTTGCTCTGTCTGAAACCATGGAGGTGTCGCCTCTGTAGCGCGGCTCAGATGGTGACGTGTCGGCTGCGACCTCCTTAACTCAGCGCGCGCACTCGCTCGCTCTCTCAGCCGCTTTGCTCGGAAATGCCGTCACCCGGCGCAGCCTCACCTGCGTACAAACCCGTGGTGCGAAGGGATGGAGGACGCCCTCGCCCCGGCAAACGGGCGCAGGCTGTGCCCACCACGCTTCTGGGTGACCAGAGGAGAGGGAATTTGGTGGTCCCCTCCTCCCCAGCGGCACCCCCTTCTCCTTCTCTAGCTTTGCCCGTGAAACCGTTAAGACGTTTATGGACGTGGAGGGCGGCTGCTGGGGACGCATTCCTGCCGTTCTCCGAGCAAGTCCCTCCTCTTTTTCGCCCTCAGCCTCCAAACTCCTCTCTGAGGGACTTACACGGCTTTGATATGTATGTTTTATTCCTCCCTAGGCGCCCTTGGCACAGCCGGAATCCCCGACAGCCTCCGCCGGCGACGATGCTCGTTCGGCCGCCGAGTCGGGAGAGTCGGACAAGGAGTCGGTCTGCAGCAGCTCGGCAAGCAACGGCGGCAGCAGGGGTTGCAAGGACAAAGAGAAACCAAAGAAAGACCGAGAAAAGGATAAGGAAAAAGATAAAAAACGGGCGGACTCGGTGGCCAATAAGCTGGGCAGCTTCGGCAAGACTTTGGGAAGTAAGCTAAAAAAGAACATGGGCGGTTTGATGCACAGCAAAACCATCAGGGGAGGTGTGAGCAATGGGCAGGGCGATACCTTGGAGAAGAAGAAGAAAGGATCCTTGAAGTCGAGGAAAGGCAGCAAAGAGGAATCTTCCCAAGGAGACCTGTCTGCTCCCGTGGAGAAAACCTGCCCGGGTAAAGCAGCCCCCGAAAAGCCGTCGGACCCCTACAAATACAGCAACGACGTCAGGCTGAGCCTGAGCATCCTCCGGGCTGCCATGCAGGGTGAGCGCAAGTTCATCTTCGCCGGCCACCTCAAAACCAGCAACCGGCACCAGTACCAGGAGGAGATGATCCAACGGTACCTTCTGGACGCCGAGGAACGCTTTATGGCTGAGCAGAAACAAAAAGAGGCGGAGAAAAAAGCGCTGGGGAATGCTGCCGCCGCCAAGAAGCCGGAGGCGGAGGCGAACGCCCACAAGGGCGAGGAGGTGATGCTCAACCCCGCTTACCCCCAGCCTCCCCCTGCGTACACCATCCAGACGCCGGATCTGGCCCTAGGAGCTAAAATAGCAGCTTTTCCCGCCGGTTATTCAGGCGTTTTCACCTTTCCCAGACCTTCCCTGGTGAACAGCGTGGAAGGGTCGCATCCCCCCGGCTATCAAGACGGTAGGCGGCAGGTAGCCGGGGGATCCTGCGGCAACCTTCCTCCCTACGCCACCTTACCCAGACACTGCGCCCAGGCACGGGCGAACCCCTACCAAACCAGTCCTTCCCACCTGGGGAGATTCTCCCCCACGGACATGGACGTCCATCCCACTTACCCGTCGGAATGCGACGGCTCCGCCTGCCTCCCCCCGCACAGCAACGGCTACAGGGAATACCTCGAGCCGGACGGCTCGCAGAAAGGAACGCCGGCGGAGAAAAATAAAAGCCGCGTTCTCTATAACGTCCAGCAGACCAAATGCAAGCAGCCGAACTGCGGTTTTTACGGACACCCCGAAACGGGGAATTTCTGCTCCTGCTGTTACAAAGAGGAGATGAAACGCAAAGAGCGGGAGGCTCTCGTGCACAGGTTCTGAGCGCTCCGCCCCGGCGCCCACCTTGGGACCCATGAAAGATGGGGAAATGCAATAATATATATATATTATTTCTTTCCTTTTTTTTTTTTTTTTTTGGTTTGTTTTGTTTTTTTGTTTTGTTTGTTAACACCTTCCCCCACGTTCCTCTCCCCGCCTGTGGAAGGAGGGAGCGGGTATTTGGCCGGACGGGCTGAGAAATGGGTTTGGGCTGGTGCGGCGGTGGCGATGCGGGAGGGAGAAAAGTAAGAAAAGTAGAGGTTGGGGGGGGTGTGAGAAAAACCCCACCACCCCCCACATCCTCGGGGAGACCCCGCGGGAGGGACGGGGCCGCTGCTGGCATGGGGTGACCGGGAAGAGCGGAGGGTGTGCTGAGTTTGGAGCATGGGAGGGGTGGAACGATGCGGGGAGGGGGGCGTTCTTCGAAACCCTTCGATAAACCACACCAAAGCTTTGGGAGACGGCGAGCGGGGAGCAGCGCCCACCGCGTCCCTCCGGGAGGGCTCCAGCGTCACCGCCCGCCCAGAATCGAGCGAATGCGCCCCCAAAAATTTCGGTTTGAACGTCACAAGCTCTTTGGTTGCGAGAGCGAACCTTTTAATTGCGAGAACGAACCTTTTAATTGCGAGAAAGAACCTTTTTGATTGCGAGACCGAACCTTTTTGATTGCGAGAACGAACCTTTTTGATTGCGAGACCGAACCTTTTAATTGAGAGATTTTCCTTTTTTTTTTTTTTTTCCGGCGGTTTTGGCTGCTTTTGTTTTGTTTTGTTTTGGTTTTTTTTTCCCCAAACACGCCGGTTTTATTTGCTATTTCTGCGTCGCTGGTGCTGAGCGAAACTCGGTGGGAATGGGCTCTCGGCGGTTGGTTGCGGGGGGGGTTTGGTTGGGTTTTTTTTTTTCGGTTCGCTCGGACTCACCCCAGCCCGTCGTCGCCGCGCGTCGCTTGGGCAGTGGGCACGGGGCTCTGCCCTTCTGACGGGCTCAACTCGCGTTTTTAAAACTGTTATTTTTAAACTCTTTTTAAGAGGAGGGAGACGGAGGAGGTGTGTGTTGGTGGGGAGGGGGATGCCGGGGACGATCGCAGCACATGAGTGGTTTTGAGGTGGTGTTTTTTTCCCCGCGCAGAAGGACCATGCGAAGCGGTTCTGCCGGCGGTACGGTGGACCCGATTTCGTAAGAATTTGAAACAAAAAAAGCCCCCAAGGTTGGTGTCTCCGCCCGGAGACCCCCGGCGGCGTGGGGAAGGTGAGGGGACCGAGAGCGTCCCGTCCCGCGGCGCCGGGAGGTAAAGCCACCGCCGCGGGGCACCGGGGCTGCCGGGGACGCAACGCGCCCGCGATGACTCTTCGTTAGCTCCCGCCGTACTACCTCTCTTCTGCCGGATCCAATTAACTCGGCTCTCTTTTGCTGAGCCACGTAACTGACCTTAGGCTGAGGAATATTAAAAGATATTTTTGATAATAGGGCTAAAGAGCGAAACGTTAAAAAAAAAAAAAAAAAACGAAAAGAAAAAAAAAAAAAGAAGAAAAAAAAAAAAGTAAAAAAAAAAAACAAACCAAACCCCATAACTGACGAACGCGCTCGGTGTGATCCCTTCTCCCGCTCCCGTCTCAGCCCCTGCGGCGGCGGAGGGACCGTCCGCTCCCCATCACCGCTCACAGGGGTGGGTTTAACTTCAGCACTGCGATGTTTGCACAGATTTGAGTCGACTTTATTCTTCTTTTCTTTCTTTTTTTTTTTTCCCTTTCTTTTTTCTTTCTTTTTTTCTTTTTTTTTTTTTGGGAGGGGAACTACGGCTCCCAAACCGGGAGTAAAAAAAACGAGTAAAAATTCAGCGTTTCACCGCGTGGAAACAAAACACGAACGACGCCGATAATTCAAAGCTTTACACCGTCCCCTCTTTTTTTTTTTTTCCCCCCCTTTTTTTTTTTCAGCATTATTATTTTAATTTTTTTTATTATTTTTTTTCCCCAAAAGGCATCAAACTATGCAATCCCTCCCCGTGCCGCCCCTCCGCGCCGCCTTTCCCCCCGGGGATGGGGGAAGAAGGGACGGGAGAACCGAAAGTGTACTTAAACGCCGGAGCATCACCCGAAGCCTTATCCCCACGAACACCCAACTTTCACCCGTTTTAATCTATACCTAACCCCCCCCCCCCCGGCAATTTAAGGCCTTTTCTGGAGGCAGCGGCGTTAAGCGCGGTGCCGACGGCGGCGGTCGAAGCCGTGGCAGCCGCTCGTCGCGGCGTTGCGCGTATCCCGGTGACGGTTAACGCCGATTTTGGTTCTTTCTGGTTTTATTCACCGGCGCTTCGCGAAACGCGTGGCCCCGCGTGAGGGCTGGCGGGGATGGGGAGGTCCGGTGGCCCGGGGGGTGGTTTTGGTGGTCCAGGGGGGGTTTTGGTGGCCCAGAGGGCATTTTCGGTGGCCCAGGGGGTGGTTTCGGTGGCCCAGGGGCGGTTTCGGTGGCCCAGGGGTGGTTTCGGTGGCCCAGGGAGGGGTTTTGGTGGCCACGGCCGGAGACGGGGGGGGATGCACTCACCGGATGGTTCCTGTGCGCATCCCCTTCTCCCGCAGCGAATGCCGGAGAGCGGATCCTTCCCTGCGGAATTTGGGGGGGGGGACGACACCCCGTTCTCGCCCCCAATATTAAGCGAAGCTGTTGTGTTTCACCCCAAAATATTGTCAAAAAAACCCAAAAACATCCCAAATTGTGACTGTACAGGGTTCATATCCCGATTTCCGCCGTTTATTTTCCCTGGTAACAGAGCAGCGGTTTTATTTCCATTCCGGGGGGGGGGTATCCCCCAAACCGGGAGCGCTCGCAATGCTCCGGACACCCCCTCCCCCCCCCCAGGCAAAGACGGTGGGTGCGGGGGGGGGGGGGGGAGAAGGTCAAAGGCGACGCTTCGCCGCGTTTTTGGGGAAATTTCTCCCCGTTTTGGTTAACTCCCCCCCCCCTCCGCTGGAGGTCGCGGGTGGTGGGGAACACCCAAGCGCCGATTTTCGGACCCATTCGTTGTAGGGGGGGGGATCCCTTCCCCCCACCCCCCCTCCGCTCGATGGGCACCGAAGCGGCGACGTTAAAACGGGGGTGGTTTTGGGGAGTTTTGCCGTAATCTCGTAAAGGCGACGGAGTTGTGTGGAATATTATCTTATTTTGGGGGGGGGGGAACCCCCATCTGTGCATCCTCCTGGGGAAAATCCTCTGGAATTTAGCGGAGGGGCCGTTGCTCCTCCTCCCTGGGGTGGTTTTTTTTTGGGGGGGGGAGAAAACAAGTTTGGACGGGTGTTTTGCGTTCTCGCTACCGAATTTTGAGTCTGTGGTTGGGCTCCGCCGAGGGCCCGGGGGGGGGATGCGACGCCGCCCCCCCCGAAGGGAGAGGGAGAACCACCCTGGGGTGGGGATGATGGAGAAAAAAGGGCAAAACTCCCCCAAAAAAGCTGTTCCGCAGGTCCGGGGGGGGGGAATTTGGCGCCGACACACGCAGTGCTCCCAGCGCCCGGGCCTTCACGTGCCGCGTTTTAGTGCCGTTAGTCGAGTTCGCAGCGTTTTCTATTTCTTTAGGGGAAAAAAACCCAACCAAGCAAATGACTGAACTTCGGGCCCGGATGGAAAAATCATTGAAGAGTATTTTTTTTTATTTTTTTTTTTTTCTCTCTGAACGGCGGAGTTTGGGGCGATGCCCCGGGAGCCCCGACCCTGGCTGGGGCACGCCGAACCCGCTGTGTTTCTTCACAACCGCGAAGGATGGGGTTTGGTTGTTGGTTTTTTTTCTAATTTTATTTTTCAGGTCATTTTTGTTTCCTTTATGGTGAAACTCATTTTTTTCTTTTTTTTCTTTTTTCTTTTTTCTTTTATTTTCTTTTTTCTTTTTTCCTTTTTATTTTTTCTTTTCTTTTTTCTTTTTTCTTTTTTCTTTTTTCTTTTTTCTTTTTTCTTTTATTTTCTTTTATTTTTCTTTTTTCATTTTTCTTTTTCTTTTTCCTTTTTTCTTTTTCCTTTTTTCTTTTTCCTTTCTTCTTTTTTCTTTTTCTTGTATTCTTTTTTCTTTTTTTTTCTTTTTTTTTTTTTTTAAAAAAGGGACTATTAAATACAAATTCTATTTATTGAGAGAGGTTCTCCTCCATCCACCTGTTCCTTTTCACACACTAAACCCGCTGCCCGGGCGCTGTTTTCGCCCTGTGGGAACAGATATTTTTCTGGTGCATCTTTTTGTACAGCGGAGAGGGGGCTTTTTTTCGGGTGGAGCGAGGGGACCTCATACTTTCCTGCAGGAAAAAAAAAAAAACAAAACAACCCAAACCTGTCCCCGGGAGGGGTTTTTTCTGCCATCGGCCGAGGCTGGGGAGGGTTTGAGCTTAAAATAAGTGCACTTACCGGCGTGGTGGGGAGCAGCGGCGCTGAGCGCGGTGAGGATTATCCTCGAGGGTGCGCGAAACCCCTTTTTCGCGAGCGTTTTATTTGACGGAACGAAACATTTCCCTGCAGGGACGGTCCCCGGCCGCTGCCCCGGGGCGGGAGGGGGAAAGGTTGAGGGGATGCTTTGATTAGCGCTGATCCTCCGACGCGTCACCTCAGTTCATTCTGCGAGTTGGTTATTGGCGGAAGACTTTTTTTTTTTTCTTTTTTTTTTTTTTTTTTTTTTTGGTTATTATTACGAATGAGTATTATGATTTTATTTGGAATTAAATGTTAGGTTGGTGATTCTTTTTGATTTGCACCCCTCGCGAGCACGGCTGTAGCGGAGCGCTAGATGGCGCGTGGCAATCGGGCTGTACACCGCGTCCTTCGTTAATGCTACCATAGATTTCACTGACAATAAACGACGTTCGACTAATTAAGCGCTGGGCAGCGGCTGTGCCTCCTTCCTCTGCTCCCCCCCTCCACCGCTTCGACCCCAAATTCCCCACTTTGGGGCTGCTTTTCATCTTCTCCGCGGTTTTTTCTTGGCTTTTTCCCGCTCCAGGTGGAGCGCAGCGTCCCCTTTCCGTCCCCTTTTCCTGAGCGTTGGGGAATGTTTCCTTCTCTTTAGGTACCAAATTTGCATTTTTGTTAAAAAAAATAAAATAAAAAATAAGAAAAAAAGCAGCCCCTCCATCACCGCGGTTTTTCCCAATCCTGGCTGATTTTTGGAGGGAACCTTGTCCCCCGGCAGTGTTTGAAGGCAAAAAAAAAACCCTCAGCGATGCTTTGGAGGATTTAATACCCCCACCGAGGCTTTGGCACAGCGCGAAGGTAAAAATCCGGCTGCTTCGCTGGCGTGGGGGCTTCTATTTGGTTTTTTTGGGGGGGGGGGGGGGGGGGAGGATGGGATGGGATGCCGGAGCTTAAAATGGGTTCAGAAAGAGGAAAATTGGCTGTGACGACGTTCGGCGGCGACAGCTACGGCCACATCGCTCCAACGCCGCCGGCGCTGCCAACGGGGATGGGCATCCGCGTCCTTCACCCCACACACACACCCCGCTGAGTTTGGGGGTGGGGATTTTGGGGACCGGTTGGAAACAGCTCTTGGGGGGAAGGTGGGAACCCCCTTTCGGGGATGGGGCAGCTGGGAGTGCTTCCCCCCTCCCCGGAATTTCTTTGCTTTGGGGTTTTCTACGGCAGCTGCCGGGGTTTTTTTCCTTCCGTCCGGCCCCGGCGAGCGGCCGTGCCGTGCCCAGTGCCACGTCGGTGCCGTATCGCCCGTGAAGGCCAATTTTCCTCCGGCTTTCGGGGCGACCCGGGTTGACCCCGCGCTGGCGCTGGCGTCCTCTTGGAGAGCGGCGCTGGGTTGAGAGCTCTGCAGGAAATTCCGCTTCTCCGCCAGGTGCCGGAGCCAAAGACCCGACCCGGTTCCCCCCGGGGATGCTCCGCCGGGAGATTTTTCCTACCGCAGGAGGAAAATTGGGGTGCCCGAGCTGCCGCTTCCCCCCCACACACATGCACACACCCCCCAAAAAAAATCTGCAGGCGAATACACCTCAAATAAGATTTTTCTTCCGCCGCCGGTGCGGCGTTTGCCGTGGGTTTATGCCAGGGTTCATCCCGCTTCGTGCCGGCACCGGTGCCTCGGCTGAGCCAAAAGGGATTTGGGGGTCCCCCATAGCAAATGGGGTGTTGGGACGGGGTGGCAAATATGACCGCTGGGACCACCGTCGGCCCCGCAGTGGGGTGGGGGTTTGTGGGTGCCCCCGGTGGGGGTCGGGGGGGCGGGAGCTCGGCCGGTTTGGCGCGGGTGCCGGCGGCGCGCGGGTTTTTCCGGGGTTGGGAGGCGAAGGCCGCGCTTGGGCGGTGAGTCACGGAGCAGCGGGATCCTCCCGGCGGAGCCCCGACCCCGGGAGAGGCCGGGGGGCCCCGGGGGGGGGACGGGGTGGGGGTTTGGGGGTGTCGTCCCCCCCCCACCCCGCTCAGGGGCCCTCGGGCTGGCGGAGCATCCCTGAGGGGCTGCACGGACCCCCCCAGTGCCCCACATCCCTCATGGGGTCTCAGGGGATGTGTGGACCCCCCCAGCGCCCCACATCCCTTATGGGGTCTCAGGGGATGTATGGACCCCCCCAGCGCCCCACATTGCTTATGGGGTCTCGGGGGATGTACGGACCCCCCCCAGCGCCCCACATCGCTTATGGGGTCTCGGGGGAGGTATGGACCCCCCCCAGCGCCCCACATTGCTTATGGGGTCTCGGGGGATGTATGGACCCCCCCAGCGCCCCACATCGCTTATGGGGTCTCGGGGGATGTATGGACCCCCCCAGCGCCCCACATCGCTTATGGGGTCTCAGGGGATGTACGGACCCCCCCAGCGCCCCACATTGCTTATGGGGTCTCGGGGGATGTATGGACCCCCCCCATACATGGACCGGGGGGGGACGGGATGGCGGGGGGGGGGGGGGGGGTTCTGGGGGGGGGGGGGGGGGCGGAATTGGGGACCGGGGCGGGGGAGAGGGATGGCGGTGTGGGGGGGGCGGGATGGGGGACCGGGGGGGATGGGGTGGGGATGGGGGACCCGGGAGGCGGGGATGGCGGAGGGGGGGGAGGATTGCCCCGTCGGGGGGGGGGGCGGGATGCCGGGGAGGGGGGGGGGGGGAATGGAGGACCGGGAGGGGGATGGAGGACCCGGGAGGGGGGCGGGATGCCGGGGGGGGTGACGGGGGACCGAGGGGGCGGGATACCGGTGCGGGGGGGGGGGGTGCGGGGGATGGCCCGGCCGGTGCCGGGGGGGTGTGGATGGGTGCCCGGGGGGGGGCCGGGCCGGGCCGGGCGGTGGCGCTCGGTGTTGCCGGGTCGCTCCGTTCCGTTCCGTTGCGTTCCGTTCCGTTCCGCCACCGCCGCCGCCGCGGTCCCGCCCGGCCAAAGTCCCTCCGCCATGAGCGCGGCCCCGGGCGGGCGGCGGCGGCTCTTCCCCGGGCTCCCCGGTAGGGCAGGTGCCGGGGGCCGCGGCGCCGGGGGGGGTCGGGGGTGTCCCCGTCCCCCCCCCCCCCCGCACTCAGCGCCCCGTCCCCGCAGGGGAATTGGTGCTGGAGGAGGCGGAGGGCGCCCGACAGCGCTGCGACAGCGACGGCGACAGCGACGGCTCTGTCCCCGGGACTCTGCTCTGCACCAACCGCCGCGTCGCCTTTCTGCCCGCCCAGGTGGGACCCCGGCACCGGGACACCCCCCCCCGACCCCCACACCGGGACCCCCCGACCCGCACCGGGACCCCCCCCGACCCTGCACCGGGACACCCCCCCCGATCCCGCACCGGGACCCCCCGACCCGACCCCGGCACCGGGACCCCCCCCCGACCCCGCCACCCCCGAACCGCACCCGGACACCCCCCCCCGACCCCGCACCGGGACCCCCGAACCGCACCGGGACCCCCCCCCGACCCGACCCCGGCACCGGGACCCCCCCCCGACCCCGCCACCCCCGAACCGCACCGGGACCCCCGACCCCGCACCGGGACCCTCGAACCGCACCGGGACCCCCCCCCGACCCGACCCCCGGCACCGGGACCCCCCCCCGACCCCGCCACCCCCGAACCGCACCGGGACACCCCCCCCCCGACCCCGCACCGGGACCCCCGAACCGCACCGGGACCCCCCCCCCGACCCCGCACCGGGACCCCCCCGACCCCGACCCCGCCACCCCCGAACCGCACCGGGACACCCCCCCCCGACCCCGCACCGGGACCCCCGAACCGCACCGGGACCCCCCCCCGACCCGACCCCCGGCACCGGGACCCCCCCCCGACCCCGCCACCCCCCGAACCGCACCGGGACCCCCGACCCCGCACCGGGACCCCCGACCCCGCACCGGGACCCCCGACCCCGGACTGGGACACCCCCCCCGACCCCGGGACCATCCCCCCCCCCCCCCCCGCCCCACCGCCTCCCTGAGCCCCGCAGCCCCCCCCGACCCCCACGCCCGCCCCATCCTGACCTCGTCCCGGTCCCATCCCAGTCCCACCCCAACCAGTGGCATCCCCACCCCATCCCAGTCCCACCCCAGTCGCACCTGACCCCATCCCAGCTGTATCCCGACCCCCCCATCCCAGCCGTATCCTGACCAAATTCCACTGCATCCCGACCCCATCCCGGCCCCATCCTAACCAGCAGCATCCCCACCCCATCCCAGTCCCATCCCAGTCGCACCCTGACCTCATCCCAGCCCCATCCTAACCAGTCCCATCCCAACTGCACCCTGACCCCATCCCGACCCCATCCTGACCCCCATCCCAGCCACATCCTGGCCCCATCCCAGTGGCAGCCCCACCCCCACCCTGGCTGCACCTCAACTTTCATCCCACTGCATCCGCACCCCATCCCAGTCACATCCTCACCCCATCCCAGTGGCGTCCCAACTCCATCCTGGCCTCGTCCCAGCTCCAGCCCAACCACATCCTGACCCCAATCCTGCTTGCATCTACACCCCATCCCAGCCCCATCCCAGGAGCATCCCAGCCCCATCCTGGCCCCATCCCAGTGGTGTCCCAGATCCATCCTGACCCCCATCTCAGCTCCATCACAAACCCCATCACAGCCACATCCCAGCCCCATCCCAATCCCCATCCCGGCCCCATCCCAGTGGTGTCCCAGCCCCATCCCAGCCCCATCCCAATCCCCATCCCGGCCCCATCCCAGTGGTGTCCCAGCCCCATCCCAGCCCCATCGTGACCCCCATCCCAGCCATATCCCAGCTCCATCCCAGTAGCATCCCAGCCCCATCCTGGCCCCCATCTCAAACCCCATCCTGACCCCCATCCCAAACCCCATCCCAGCGGTGTCCCAGCCCCATCCCAGCCCCACACTTACTCCTCAGCTGCAGACCCCCCCCCGCCACGTCCCCCCGGGGAACTCCTCGCTGCAGGACGCGGTGGGGGACGAGGGGCCCGGCACCAGCCGGGCAAAGGCAGCGGAGCGCCGGATGCGGCCCCACTGCCCGCACCGGGGAGGGACGGGGACACACACACACCCCCCCGGGGCGGCTTCCAGCTCTCCCCCCTCTCCCGCAGACCCCCGGCTCCCGGGCCTTCCTCCCCAGCGAGTACGACGTGGCGCTGCCCTGCATCCGCAAGCTGGTGGCAGGTACGGGCGGCAGCCCCGACCGAGCACCCGGGTGATGAGCCGGGCAGGTCTCAGCCGGCGCTGAGACGGCTGTGTGTGTCCCCCCCCCCATCTGCCCTCCCGTCCCCTCGCCCGCCGCAGCCAGCAGCTTCGCCAAACCCAAAGTCCTGACGGCCGCCTCCACCCTCAAGTTCATCCCCGAGGAATTGGCCGTTTTCTGCCGGGATTTCCGCCTGCTCCGCTTCTACTTCCACGAGAACGGGTTGGCTCCGCAGGCGTTCCGGGTGAGCCCCGGGAACTGGCGGTTATGGGGGTTTGGGGGGGGGGAAAGAAAGGGTTGGTTTTTTTTTGACGCTGGGGGTGCTGCATGGCTTTGGGGAGGATTTTGGGGGGGGGGGGGGGCGGCTCATGGCTGGGCCCGGCTCCTCTCCGCAGGTCGCCAACGCCATCGCTCAGGCGCGGGAGGCGGCCGCGTGGCTGGGGGACACCGCGGGGGGACACGACGGGTCCTGCCCTGCTGAAGCCGGGCTGGAGGAGGATGAGGAGGATGAAGAGGATGAAGAAGAGGAGGAGGAGGAAGGCTCGGCTGCCACGCTGCTCTTCGAGAGCCTGCGCGACTGGGAGAAGGAGCTGCAGCGCCTGGGCGCCGCGGGCTGGAGGGTGAGCGCCGTCAACGAGCGCTTCGATATGGCCCCCAGGTACGGCCCGGACGGACAGCGGGGGGGGTCCGCCGACCCCCAGCACCCCACACTGTGTGGGGGGTGGTGGTGGTGCTGGGGAGGGGGGGGTCTCGGTGTGAACCACCCCCACCCCGAAGGGACCGGTGATGGGGTGGTGGTGGGAAATCCATCCGTCTGCCCATGGTTTGGGGAAAAACACCCCCCCCCGTGAGCCACTCAAAGTGGCACCCCGGGATTTGGGGGGTGCTGGGGGTGCTGGGGGGGGGTCATCAGCCCCATGCACCCCCCCACACACACACCCCCCTCTCCCCACAGCCTCCCCCGGTACCTGTGGGTGCCCAGCGGCGTCCTGGACCACGACCTCAAACGGACCTTCGCCCACTTCGAGGAGCGCCGGGTGCCCGTGAGTGCCCCGGGGGGGGATGGGGGGGAGCGGGGAAGGGGATTTGAGGATGGGGGAGGGTGGGAGTGTGTCACCCCCTCTGTCCCGCAGCGCCTGTGCTGGCACCACCCGGGCGGCGGAGACCTCCTGCGAGCCGCCGGCTTCCACGCAGCCTCCGAACCGGGCAGCGAGGACGTGAGGTGAGTCCCGCCGGGGTGACCTCATGGGTGACCCAACCCAGCCCCACTCGGGGGGGGGGGGTGGGTGGGGAGGGGGTCCCTCTGTCATTCCTTCCTCCCCCCCCATCTCCTCCTCCAGGTGCCTGGAGGCGCTGCTGGTGGGGGGCCGGGGGCCCTGCGTGCTGGCCGACACCGCCGAGCTGCCCACCCTCGCCGACATCCAGCTCGCCCACCTCAAGCTGCGGGCGCTCTGCCTGCCTGGTGAGCGGGGACGGGGATGGGGACACAAGGCGGGGAGGATGGGGACCCCCCCCCAACCCATGGCGGGGCTCCTTCTCCTCTGCTGAACCCCCCCTTCCCCTCCGCCATCCTTTGCCCAGGCGCGGCGGCGGAGGAGAAGTGGCTCTCGGCCCTGGAGGGGACGCGGTGGTTGGACCATGTCCGGTGAGTGGGTGGTGGGGAGGGGAGGGGGGGGATGATCTTTTTTTTTTTTTTGGGGTGCAGAGTGGTGGGGGAAAACCCCACCCTAAAAACAACCCCCAATATGGGGGACACACCCCCCCCCACACACCTCCCCACGGTTCAACCGGGCGATGGGGGTGTTGCAGCGGGTGCGTGGTCACCGCCGCCACCGTGAGCACCCCGGGGTGGGCTGCAGCCCCCGCGGGGTGGGTGGGTGCAGTGTTTTGGGGTGCCCTGACCCCCCCCCCCCAACTTTTGTCATCCCCCCCCCCTCAGTGCCTGCTTGAGAAAAGCCGCCGAGGTGGCATCGCTGCTGGCGGGGCGACGCTGCTCCGTCCTCCTGCAAGGTAACACCGGGGATGGGGGAGAAAGGAGGGGACGGGGGACGTGATGGGGACACCCCCTCACCGCCTCGCGTGTCCCCGCGTCCCCCCCGCCCAGAGCCGTCGGACCGGGACCTGAACTGCCTCCTGGCCTCGCTGGTGCAGCTCCTGGGGGACCCCCACGCTCGCACCCTCGCCGGCTTCCAGAGCCTGGTGCAGCGGGAGTGGGTGGCAGCCGGACACCCCTTTCCCCACCGACTGGGGCT